>JAPTHN010000001.1:59194721-59729626 GCA_026936325.1 Platynereis dumerilii
GCAAGAACTTGTCTTTGAGAGATGCAAGAACTTGTCTTTGAGAGATGCAAGAACTCGTGTTTGAGAGATGCAAGAACTTGTGTTTGAGAGATGCAAGAACTTGTGTTTGAGAGATGCAAGAACTTGTATTTGAGAGATGCAAGAACTCGTGTTTGAGAGATGCAAGAACTTGTGTTTGAGAGATGCAAGAACTTGTGTTTGAGAGATTCAAGAACTCGTATTTGAGAGATGCAAGAACTCGTGTTTGTGAGATGCAAGAACTTGTGTTTGAGAGATGCAAGAACTTGTGTTTGAGAGATGCAAGAACTCGTATTTGAGAGATGCAAGAACTCGTGTTTGAGAGATGCAAGAACTTGTGTTTGAGAGATGCAAGAACTTGTGTTTGAGAGATGCAAGAACTCGTATTTGAGAGATGCAAGAACTCGTGTTTGAGAGATGCAAGAACTTGTGTTTGAGAGATGCAAGAACTTGTGTTTGAGAGATGCAAGAACTCGTATTTGAGAGATGCAAGAACTCGTGTTTGAGAGATGCAAGAACTTGTGTTTGAGAGATGCAAGAACTTGTCTTTGAGAGATGCAAGAACTTGTCTTTGAGAGATGCAAGAACTCGTGTTTGAGAGATGCAAGAACTTGTGTTTGAGAGATGCAAGAACTTGTCTTTGAGAGATGCAAGAACTTGTGTTTGAGAGATGCAAGAACTCGTGTTTGAGAGATGCAAGAACTTGTGTTTGAGAGATGCAAGAACTTGTGTTTGAGAGATGCAAGACCTTGTGTTGGAGAGATGCAAGAACTTGTGTTTGAGAGATGCAAGAACTCGTGTTTGAGAGATGCAAGAACTTGTGTTTGAGAGATGCAAGAACTTGTGTTTGAGAGATGCAAGAACTTGTCTTTGAGAGATGCAAGAACTTGTCTTTGAGAGATGCAAGAACTTGTGTTTGAGAGATGCAAGAACTCGTGTTTGAGAGATGCAAGAACTCGTGTTTGAGAGATGCAAGAACTTGTGTTTGAGAGATGCAAGAACTTGTGTTTGAGAGATGCAAGAACTTGTGTTTGAGAGATGCAAGAACTTGTGTTTGAGAGATGCAAGAACTTGTGTTTGAGAGATGCAAGAACTCGTATTTGAGAGATGCAAGAACTCGTGTTTGAGAGATGCAAGAACTCGTGTTTGAGAGATGCAAGAACTTGTGTTTGAGAGATGCAAGAACTTGTGTTTGAGAGATGCAAGAACTTGTGTTTGAGAGATGCAAGAACTCGTGTTTGAGAGATGCAAGAACTTGTGTTTGAGAGATGCAAGAACTTGTTTTTGAGAGATGCAAGAACTTGTCTTTGAGAGATGCAAGAACTCGTGTTTGAGAGATGCAAGAACTCGTGTTTGAGAGATGCAAGAACTTGTGTTTGAGAGATGCAAGAACTTGTGTTTGAGAGATGCAAGAACTCGTGTTTGAGAGATGCAAGAACTTGTGTTTGAGAGATGCAAGAACTTGTGTTTGAGAGATGCAAGAATGAGTCTTCAAGAGATGCACAAACTTGTCTTTGGGTGATGCAAGTACTTGTTTTTGAGAGATGCAAGAACTTGTTTTGAGAGATGCACAAACTTGTCTTTGGGTGATGCAAGAACTTGTTTTTGAGAGATGCAAGAACTTGTTTTGAGAGATGCAAGAACTTGTCTTTGAGAGACGCAAGAGCTTGTCTTTGAGAGATGCAAGAACTTGTGTTTGAGGGATGCAAGAACTGGTCTGTGAGAGCTGCCAGAACTTGTGTTTGAGGGATTCAAGAACTGGTCAGTGAAAGCTGCAAGCACTTGTGTTTGAGAGTTGCAAGAACTTGTCTGTGAGAGCTGCAAGAACTTGTGTTTGAGGGATGCAAGAACTTGTGTTTGAGAGTTGCAAGAACTTGTGTTTGAGGGATGCAAGAATTTGTCTGTGAGAGCTGCAAGAACTTGTGTTTGAGGGATGCAAGAATTTGTCTGTGAGAGTTGCAAGAACTTGTCTGTGAGAGCTGCAAGAATTTGTCTTTGAGAGATGCAAGAACTTGTGTTTGAGGGATGCAAGAATTTGTCTGTGAGAGCTGCAAGAACTTGTGTTTGAGGGATGCAAGAATTTGTCTGTGAGAGATGCAAGAACTTGTTTTTGAGGGATACAAGGACTTGTCTTTGAGAGATGCAAGAACTTGTGTTTGAGTGATGCAAGAACTTGTCTGTGAGAGATGAAAGAACTTGTTTTTGAGATGCAAGAACTTGTTTGTGAGAGATGAAAGAACTTGTCTTTTGAGAGACGCAAGAACTTGTGTTTGAGAGATGCAAGAACTTGTCTTTCTTTGAGAGATCCAAGGCAAGTTCTTGCATCTCTCACAGACAAGTTCGTGCATCGCTCCTGCGCAAGTTCTTGCATCTCTGCAAGAACTTGTCTGTGAGAGATGCAAGAACTTGTTTTAGATGGCTGCAAATCCTGTCTAAGAGAGCTGTAACAACTTGGCTTCAAAGAACTTGCTTTGAAACCAGCAACAACCTCATTTTGAGGGTTGCAAGAACTTTCCTTGGAAGCTTGGCTTAGCTTGCAACTATACTTGTCTGTGACAACTGCAAGAACTTTAAAAAATCCTTATCATCATTGTTTGCAACTCTTTCCTGCTGCATATTAAAATTTTCGTACAGTTAGTTGTAAGCCATTTATTATGAAAGCTATATTTTAGTTTAGGGCTAACCTTTGTTAAACAAAACCAATTTGCCTTTTTGAGAATGACAGATTTGTTTGGACGAGTCTTGAAACTTTTGCTTTAATTTGGGCATTATCTTCCTAGTTTCACTTGAAGCGGAAATTTTAATATTTTGTGCCCACGAAAGCTGGCAAAGTTAGCAAATGTGTATTCTCATTCATGAAAATCAAACTGTTTTGCTTCGCAATCTTCACTTCTTTAGGAACAATTTTTCTAATACAGGTCATAAATATAGTAACACTTTAGGCAACCTTGGCTGTTATGAAAAGTGGTTCAATTTGGCGAATCTTAGGAAATCCAAGAAGAGTAGGAGAATATCTATTCAAATTTCAAAATATCTCTTACAATAAGTACAAAATGTTGTTAGTGTTGATGCCTGCTGCATGACCTCCAGTTTCAAATATCACATGTATGTCAGAGAATGAAGGTGAATCAGGCTGCTTTGTAAAACATAGTACAATGCAAAGGAAGCTTTTTTCTGTTTAATAAACAGTTTGACAGACAACTCTATCCTACTAGAAAGAAAGAGAAAAAAGGAGAGGAATAAAAGAAGAAGGAAAAAACCCTTTTAAAGTGCAACAGGCTGTTCTGTGCACAACATCAAATAGAGTACTGGAGTTGAATAGTTGTGATGGCAAACGAAGCTACCCTCTATTTAAGTATCGATTAGGAGTAAGTAGCAGGGTAAAAGTTGCAGGGATTTCATTTCACAGCTCAGATCCGGTGCGCTCCTAAGCCTTATCCTGGCTGCAGTTCCGGACGCGGGGTTAGTCACACGTGAGTAGCAAAACACATTGTGTTAGTCTTGCATGCGAGTGCATTGCTTTGATTACAAGATCTTTGCTTTAAGAACTTTGTAGTTTCTGACTTTCTGTTGAATGTTAGTACTTGTCTCATTGAAGTATGAGTCTGTTAATTGCATGAGTTACAATGATGAGTAAGTGCCATTGGTGTTAGTGTACAGCACTGGGTGCTCACTCCGACACTGACCTGCAGTCCAGCTTTGGCCAAATCGTGCTTGAAGTTCTGGGCCAGCCTCACATCATTGGGGTCGTAGATGAGGTAGATGTTGTTCCCCTTGGCCTTGTGGCCCCGTGCCCTCAGGTGCCAGTTGTGGGCTAGCTGTTGCTCCTTGTCCAGAAGCTGCAGGACCTGTTGCGTAATCTTGCGCCTGACCACTTGGCTGTCGATGGCCAGCTGGCTGCTCATGTCTGTGTCTGTGAGGGACAGCAGCAGGAAGCCATCGATCAGCTGCTCAGCCAAGCTCTGTCGGTAGAACTCCTTGATGCCCAGGTTGAAGAGCCACTCCTGTAAGTCACTGGGGTTCCACAGGGACACCCTCTTCTTCCTGTAGTTGCCAGTGAACTCACTGTCAGGGGGCACACTAGGGGGTGAGGGGGCAAGCACCGAGGCACACTTCTCCAGGTCCACCATAAGAGCCCCCACCACAGTGGAAGCCCTCTCGGCGGTGCTCAGTTTGTCACCCATGGGCCCCGACACATCCACAAAATCAGCCCCCAAATGCTGCCAGTGAGCTGGGAGGCCTCCCTCTAAATCCCAATTGACCAGGAACACCCTGACACTGCCTGGGTCCTCCTGCTGCTTCTCCAGGAGGACCTTCTTCTCGTAGACAGACACAGGGCACGTTGAGCAACTGGCTGACACAAACACAACAACAGCCTTTGACTTCTCCAAAGCTTCCATTCGCAGAGAAAACCAACACGGACTGTCTGTAATTTTCTCATCTTTATCAAACCAAATGTCTTCTGACAAGTTATTTTCTTTCAACTGCCTCACAACTTCCACCACGAACTTTTTCTCAGAGAAATTAGCATCTGGTGAGTATGACACAAAGATCGATTTTTTAATTTTTTTCTTAGGGGGGATTCTGGCAGCACTGCTTAGCCCTTCTGATTTCTCAATCTTTTTTACTTCCTGTTGTACTGTTTTTATGAAACTGGGCTCCCTTGCTTGCTTCCTGGCATAAGGGCCATATATTGCAGCATTATGTGGATCATGGGAGCCCTGCTCATTAGCTCTCTGCAAGGGCCTTTTTATTTGCAGGCTGATTTGAGAAGGGGGCTTGTCTAGGGAGGAGGCGTTACCTTCATGGTCCGATGACACAGATTTGTTTTGAGGAGGAGCGGTGGCCATGCTGTCTCCTTCACGTGGCTCCTCCGTCGTCTGCACCCCGTTGGCGTCCCCGTTGCTATGGCAACTGTCATCAGCAGTGGGCTCACTGGGCTGTGTCGTAGGCTGCTGCAGTGAAGTCTTGACAGATTGTTCATGTCCAGGGGCTGAATTATCTTTTCGACCTGTTGTAATATCAATGTAACTGACTTGTGAAGGACTGTTGGCCCCTGCAGGCTCAGTTGTGGGACGGCCTGCTTCTTCTTCAAGATGGGCCCCTTGCCTCTCTCCCTCCGCCCCGGGCCTGGCCTCCTGGCCGACGCTGAGCTGCTGGCTGCCACATGCTTGCTCCATCCCCTGCTCCTCCTCGGCTCGCATGGCGCTCATTTCAGCAATCACCATTACATTCACCGCCCCCTTTCCTCTGGCTCGTCTCCCGGCCGATCCACAGCCTTCAAAATGACAGCATGGCTAGCTTAGAAACCAAACATTGCGGCGCTCGCTGCCTGTCCTCCTGAATATACATTAACTATTATATTTACATTGGCTCTTCCGCCAGCCGCCCGCGGAACTGTCAATCAGCCTGGTTCCGCGGCGTACGCCTAACTGTCGCAATGACAATGCTTAACAATGGCGCGGTTGGCTTTGTTTATCATAGTTGATCATGCTGGAGCAGCCACAGCACTGGGAACGTCATCTGGAGGGAGTAAATCGCAGTTTAATCTGGCTCTTCCACACACTCCCTGTTGAGTTTTTCTATTGATTGTGACCCACGGCCACAGGAGGGGTGACGGTGAGTTTATTAACTGTTTATTGTCTATTTTAACGTATTGTTGACTTATAGGTTAGTGTTGTCCGGTCTGACAGTGTTGTTTGGGCCTGCCTTGTACCTCTGTGTCATTCTAATCCTTCGGTGGCGTTCGTCAGCCAAGGCAAACACTGCAATATTCCCAAACCAGACGATAACCCGTCATTAACTAAATTAACCAAAATGGCGGCTGGCTGCAGTAATAATTTATTTTTTGAGTTGAATTGAAATCCACATGTGAGCTAGAAGCCTCCTGGTCCTGTCTGAGGTGTCCAGCGAGTGGCCATGTGGTCGTGTGCATGCGTGTCAACGTGTTTACTATTACAGCCGGTCTAACCGTTCTAACCAGCATGCAACTATTTCACTGGTTCACAACACAAAGCCGTCCTTAGCCTCTTGCACCCTGAGATGCTGTGGGACTGGCCCGGTCCAGACTGAAGGATGACACTCGTCCTACGGTCTCCTGTTGGTCAGAGAAGTGTGCGTGTGTTGTGCAAATCGTATTTCGCGCACTTGAGCAGAGTCTGGGTTGGTGGTCGCGGTCTGCTTACTGGCGAATCGTCCAACAACAACTTGCTGTCTGCTGTCCCTCTCAGCTGCTCACCTGGACCACGGTGCTGTCTGCTGGTGAGCAGTGTCCGCGAGGGGGCAGTCTGGTCTGGGCTAGCTGTCTCTGCCCCAATACCACCAGCCGTATTACTGCTAATGGGTGATTTATTGCGATTTAAACATGTCTAGGAGATGCAGACGTATCAGGCTGAGGGATGAGGAAGAGGAGCATTCTTGCTGATATGGGATGGCATTTGCAGGACGTGCCATGGGCCCAGGCCAGCATTGCTCAGTGCTCAGCATCTGCCTTCATCGCCCCAACATATTGCATGGCATGCTTTGATAAATGCTGCTTGGCCTGCAAAAAACGTTGAAAAGTCAAGTAGTGATCAATAGAAATACATTATTCTGGAAGGACCCAGGCCTTCATGAATGTATGCAGGGCAATGGACAGCCAAATATGCAGTCTTTCTACTAGAGCTATTTCTGCCCCAGGTTAGGATTAGACTGGGGATCAAGTTAGCTGCTATTTTTGCAATCAATAATTCCCAGCCTGCATCCTAGGAAAATTAGATAATGCAAATTCTGTGGAATTGAGTTTGCCGAGGAAGAAGCCCTCATTAAACATTGAAAACTAGTTATTAGTTTCGTTGCTTGTGGCGCTTCGTGCTGGTAATATGTATTAATATGGATCTCATATCAAACAGCAAAAACTGGCAGCTCTATTGATTGAATCTCATGCTGTGGAGTGCTCTTTTCTCTTACTAGACCATCCAGACGAATTGTGTTTGATTTTGGCCCAATAAATCCCTCAGGTTGCCTAGCAACCATTTTTAAATCTATATGGGCATAGAAATACAGGCCACTGGCTCTAAATCATGTTATCATTGATTTATCCCGAGGAATAAATTATGTATGGCTTCTTGTTTGAATTCGTATCGCAATCTAGTGGGTGCCTTTTTTCTGATTGGTTGAGGGATTTCTTTTTTAAGCCAGTTGTTCCTCGGATACATTTATTCCAGGTCAGCTGATGCATATGAAATGGAGGAATGATAATCAGGGAAATCTCTTATGAATTGAAATGCCCAAATCTCACACGAAGCCCCGCAAAGACTGAGAGCTGGGAGGAGAGTTGCAAACAATTGGAAAAGCCACGTTTGTTGTAATGCCAAACTAGATTTCTTGGCATGAAAGCTGACTGATGGGGATAAAATCTAGCTCATTAAAGCCCTCCCTCCCGGCCCTGGATATGATGCGATGAGGCCGCAAGTTTAATCTCTGACTTAAAAGACAAGCTGAAAAACTTCATTAATGTTTCCCATATAGCACAAAGTACAATCTGCCTTCATTTTATATTTCATATTATTAGAAAACTGCACGCGCTCCTCTGAAGCTGATTCACAGTAAGGAGCCATATGAGGCGGGATGGGAAATATATGAGAAAAAGATGAAATTCCTCCCTCCATGACACACTCTCAAATGGGAAAATGGCACAAAAGTGAGGTTGGCCAAAACAACATTGTCATGGGCTTTTTTTGCCTTTCTGTTTTAGTTACCTTCGTATGTTTGTTTGTGATTGCGTTAGATTAAATATTGAGCACCTGTTCTAAAAAGTTGTACAAATAGTAAATAAGGCATGCTGATTAATTTAAATTTCAAATTTGCATTTTGTTTCATACTGTTGATCAATATTGGCTTAATAACAACTCTAGGTTCTCCAATGGAGTTCTGATTTGACTTAGCAAAATGGGCAGCTTTATTGTTTATCTACATGATTAGATTGCACTGTTGAGGCCTGCTGAGATTCCAATGCACAGGTGTCCACTCAGTGTGCTCTGGTTGTGGCCAGGGATATCAATGCATGGGGAGGCCTGTGCAGTGCATGCTGCTACAAGTGCAGAGAAATGGGCCATGTTGACACAGGCTGGGATGCGCGATTCCTGGTGCTGAAAGGCTCGCTGAAACACGCTGGCCGACCAATTGACATACTAATGGTTCAACACTGACTGACTGACTGACTGACTGACTGACTGAGTGAAACCTGTATTTGTCAGTGACTGGCTGACTAACCGACTGACTTGCTTAGTGACTGTCTTACTGGGCAGGACATAGGCACTGATGGTTTCACGTATAACTAACTGGCACACTAACCCCTCACAGTGACTAACGGACTAACGAACTGACTGACTAACTGACTGACTGACTGACTGACTGACTGACTAATGATGGCAGATTGGCACCCAAATGATTTATTTAACCGGTTGTGGAGGATGTGAGCACTAGCTAGTTGCTCATCATATGACTGACTGACTGACTGACTGACTGACTGAGCTGCAACAGTATGACTGACTGACTGACTGAGCTGCCACAATGTTTGATTTGGTGACATCAAATGCTCTTGACAACACAACAACGTTATATATGTGACCTCGCGAATACTGCTGCCCATATCTAGGGTCTTCAGTGGCATTCATGGAACCCATATGGTGTGGTTGGATACTTTCTATCGCAATTTAATGCGTGTTAGATCCGGTCATTGTTGAAGAGATTGACTATGTCACATCTTACCCTGGAATTTTGACTTTTAAAAATTGATTCTTAGCCTCACATTATGATGACTTTCTCTGCTCAAATTCGAACTTCAATTAGGCCTACGCGGAAAGAAGCCACCTACTTGTTTGACTGAAATAGTTGCAATTCAAGGCCAAGGAAAGTCATTTTCTGTTAACTGCTTGACAATTAATTCTGCAAATCAGCAAATGGCTGCTGTTTTACCTCTTGAGTTACACATGCACTGGCTAACATCGTCAATTTGTGGCACAGTTTTGCACCATGAGTGACTGTTACATTCACTGATGGAAAGTGATGATTGATTTTTGACAGATGATCCTAACTTTCTGAAGGCCCATTATAGGCATGCATTGACCCACCAATAATGTGCATACAACAACTGATTTGCATATCTTAATATATTCTTGGAACTGCAAATAGTAGAATACATACACTTCAACTGCTGAAATCAAATAACGTATCTGAGAGACTCAGACTGGGTTGAACTGAACGAAGTTACATAAATAAGAAAAAGACGTGGTAGATCAAGTAAGAATACTAACACTTATACTAACACAGACCCTGCCAAAGAAATGGAGAAATGAAGAGATATTTTATAATAAAGAAGAAGATACAAGATGAGAAATGTTGCAGATATTGAAACTATTTGAGAAGAAAGAATTGCTTTGAATGAGCAAAGCCTGCTTTGTTTGATTTAAAACATATTTCCTCATGAATTATATATATACTGAGGTATTAGTATGAAGCTCATGTTTTTTACTTGCTTTTTCTTGAAGTATTGAATTCACTGAATAAAGGAATAAGCAATCTCTTTGTGTAAATATTTATTATATATTTATCATATGCTCCTCTACAGCTGCAGGTTAATGTATTTCTCCAAAAAATATTTATAAACTCGAGCCAATAGTAAAGATATAGGTGGCAGCTGTTTGTGTATAGAATATAGTTTGTTAGCAACTTTTCTGGCAGCCTATCTTGCTCACAATGAATCATTGATGTTCTTAACATGCATGTGTACACTTTTGTGCTCACTCTTATAGATTTGAATTCTTTTCTGGTCCATACTTGTCAAACTTTGATGTCATACTTTTAGTATGTATTTGCTTGTTATTCGAGTCTGTTGAATTACTGGTAGATTGTGTTTTGTGTTGTCTCTGGCTGTGGTTGCTGAGTGAGCAGAACTCTAAGGTAAGTACATAAATGTGCCTGATATATGTTGCAGGTTTGAGTTCTTATCAAAAGACTGGAATTACTGGAAAGCTAGATTTATTTTTCACTTTCAACTTGCGAGACCTTTTGTCACTCAACTTTTGCCAACCATTGTCTTGGTTTTGCCAACCAGTCTTCTTTAACAATTTTCAGATTGGTTGTCTACTAGCCAATTTTTGTTTGAGTTTAGCGTTGTAAATTCACCCACTCTGTTGGATAAGATAAAAAAGCTCTGGATGGACAACAATTGACTCAAACATTCTGCTCTGGATGGACAACAATTGACTCAAACATTCTGTCACAAAAGATATGTTAAGTTAAATTAGTTAGGCCTAAATCTTCGAATGTATGAGTTACATCACACAGGCTATTCTGAAAGTGATTCTGAAAATTGTGATGGCCGATGAGACCAGTCTTTTGAGAAAGGCTCTAATACTGCCTTTAGTACAGTTTTGTGCAAAAGTTCATACACCCTTGCATTGGTGTAGTACTCTGACAGATCAGTCGTTTATTATTACAAGAACCTTTCTTGGTGAACTTTGAATGAGAACCATTATACCTAAACAGTAAAACCCCGAGATAATGAACACTTCACAAGTTTAAAAATATTTTTCAAATTCTAAAGTAAAATAGGTCACATTTAGTGACATACATGCAACCATTAGATACGATTAACAGCATCGATGGAAGAAGTAGGATGATTGTATTAGAAACAAAGCTGAATTCACACGTGAGACTTGTTTGCTGTAGATATTGATAAATATTTTAATTTTCATAATCTGATTCTGGCTGGATTGGAGTCATTCTTCCTGTCACCAAACAAACAAACAAAACAACAACAAAGGAAACACACACAAGATATAGTCTTTCTAATGACTATTCTTTATTTACCACACAATATTATGCCAAAATATTCGGATGTTGTAACTTTAGTAGAATTTTAATAGAATTCACCTGATAGGCCTACCGAAACTCATTCATGTTTCAGATATATGTTCCGTTAGGACATAATTGTGTATCCAGGTAGGTTCACAACTCAACATGTTTCACCAAGAAAAATTTCTGTAAACGATTGGCCAGAAGTCAAAATGACGTCCCAATGCAGAGAGGTCTGAACGGACATGCCTAAATCTGTACATCCAACTGATTTAAATTCAATCTCTCAATGCAAGGGAAAGCAACAAGAACAGCAAGCTACTTGAGTGCTCTTTAGCTGCTATGTAACTTGCCCATGGGCGTCAGTGTTTGACCACAAGTCGCAGAAGTGTTTTTGCCTTGACTCAGAACTATCCAGATACAGATCTTTATATATTTACTTACCATGAAATTGTTGTCTCTGATTTTTCACTTTATTACACTGTTATCCTAAAAAGATTGTGTAGCTATATCCAACCTATTACCAGATATTTGTCCAACCAATTATCTCCCTCTAGGTGCAAAAGTGATGGTCGTGACAACCAAGATTGGTTGTGAATACCAATATGTTGATAACCATTGCCAATCACATTGGTTTTGACCAGCAACGAAAATTCAGTTGAAGGATGGATTAGTTGGACACGAATGCATATCTACCAGTGATTGTTTATTATAACCAATTTGCTTTTTAGAGTGTATATTTGGTAATAAGGAATGACTTAGAAATGATTACTTATTGAAACATCAAGCAATGTGGAGGCCCATTGAGTGTTCATCATTTCAATCGGTAAATAAGTAGTAAAAGATGTAAACCAGTACTGGACTGCTAGTATATAAAACTATATATCTTCACTTTAATTGCTGGTCATCCTGACTACCATCCGCAAAGGTGTGTACCATTCTTGGACTTCCATGTTGGCAGATTGTTGACCTGCTCAGTAACGAAGGAAGTAGATTGTGCAAATCTGTGCCATTCTCTAACATCACTATTATCACACTTAGATATATATACACTAGTGTACTGCATGCACATATACTTGGTTTTTGGACTTATTCTGCCAAGGATTGAGTTGGTCTAGGAATTAGTCTGGTAGACTTTGTAATTTGGGATTGAAGCAGTCTCATCTCAGTCTCATTGTGCTTCCGAGCAATTGCTACTGTCTCAATAAAAGCCAAATGATGTAACCATTACAGATCTACATGATATGCAATCATTGTGTGGCTTACCATTCCGGGTGATTCTTGTTTGCAATATTGTTTTCACAATTGAGCAGCTACCAACAGAATGGTGTTTAGTGCAGTTCAATGGGAGTGTTTGGCAAACTTAAAACACACAGTCAACTAGTATGACCTCCAGTGCAATCACATGGGATGATCCCTAAGTGTATTGCTCATATGTGGATGTCATAAAATTGTTACCATTTCCGTTGAACACCAGCCGTTCCATCAAGGCGGCCATTCGGCTAGTACACATAAAGTATTACTGTGGTGTTTATAACCAAGTACAGTAATTTTAGCCAGGGATAACCCTGTTATTTGATGAACTGTCACTATAATTTGATGTAATAATATGGCTAACATCCCGAATGACTGTTTAACTGGTCACATGAGGCACCATTACGTGGGCATTATAAACGATATTTTCTAGCATCTATTAAAACAAGGCATGTTTGATGTTGACTATGGAGCATACATATTTATCGCTGTTTATTTGAATTAGTATTCAGAGGCGTTATTTGGGGTTAGGCCAAATCAATTATCTGAGATGTTAGGAAGAACACACTGTCATCATAAATTGTTACGAATTACTCAAAAAGTGATATTTTTCATAGGGGAAATTGGTGCAAAAGAGCAATTTATTGGACCAGTTATGAAAATGTTATTTGCAAATGTTATTTGCAGTCCGCCCTTGTTCTCTTCTCCTATTATGGGATGTGGGGTGCAATTATAATGTATGCATGTGCATTGTATCATTAATATGGCACCCTTGTAACTTGTGTTCTAGCTGCCTTATCTCTCTCTACATGGTGTTATGTGTTTTCCAGCTTTTTTCCCTCCCTGCAGCTATGAAATGCCTGCTCTCTAGAGTCCGTCCTAACACGAATATTATTTCATTAGTCTCTAACTCCCCAGGCCTGTGTGTCGAAGAAATATTGATCCTTATTCTCATAGCAAACACACCAACCAATATTAAAAAGCTGCCATTCTGTTTTTCACTGCAGCAGCCTCATTGATATTCTGCGTTATGCAATAAAATTGATGACCTTTTTAGAACACACCACCAAGGCTGCTAGTTACTATGCTTCAATATTGATGGCGTTTCCATTTTAATTTGATTAAAACAAGCCTTGATGCATCGGGGATTCAGCCAGTAGAATCTATTCTTCGTGAAAGGCTTGTTAGAAGTGCAACCCAAAACTTCAATTCCATGTAATGGCTGTGCGATGGCTGTGCAATTAAACACGAGTTTAAAGGCTGAGGTGGCTGCTCTTGTGATATTTCGATTTTTTGAAAAAATGTTCATAATAGGTTGGCTGAATATCCTTGCATCTGCAAAACATGTGTTTGATATAAGATCTGATTCACTGCAGAAGACAGATGGTGTCATTTGACTGTGCAGGACTGCTTGTCATGGGCATGTGTTCGGTTGCATGTGGTTGTGGCCTCACATTTCAACAACATTTTCTCAGATTTGCTATTATATTGCTTCACCTAGCTAATTCTGAAAGTTCAAATCTCTGCTCTGTGCAGTGATGTTCGATTAGTCACAAAATGTCATCAGTCCTTTTGACTAGTTCCATTGATGTCACTTGTATAGGAGACATTCACTCAGGTAGGCCTAATCATAATATGAATAGCCTATTCAACCTTTGGTGCCATCTCTATCATATTAAAATCACCAGAAATTCACAATGTTTAAATTACCTACTTGTAATCTGTAGTAACTTATGACCAATTAGTGAAATTGTGAATTTGATTGTCTGTAAGTACCTACTTTAAACATTTTAGAAATAGTGTTATCAGGATTACTTCCCATTTGTCAGGCCAAATTGTGTTGGGCTACTTAGAAAGCCTTTAACAGCAGTGATTTATACAGCACATGAAACTATGCTTTGATAATGCCTTCACTTGGAAATTAATTGCATTTTGAGCTGGTTAAGTCAGAAGCAGAACTTACAGGACTTCATACTATCTATCTATCTGTCTCTTTACCTTTTCACCTTTTTAGCTCCTTATCTTTCCACATATCTAGTTTATTTACTTGCCTGTGTGCCTATCTATCTATCTATCTATCTATCTACTGTCTATCTATCTATCTATCTATCTATCTATCTATCTATCTATATATATATCTATTTATCTGTCGATCAATCCATTTTATCTTTCTTCTTTTCTATATATCTGGTTGTTCTTTATTTAATCTGGTGCAGGTGAAAAACAATCTGCCAAGTTAGCACAATTCAGTATCATTCAGTATCGATTAGGAATTATAAATCAGTAATCCTGCAAATAAGGTACAATTTAGTTAGCTGTTCGAGAAAAAAATACCAAGCTGCAGTTCAGTGATTTGTGAGCTGTCACTCATAATTGCACTGAAATTTATCAACTTAGATTCACATTAATAATTCATTTGTGTGTTTGGATTATGGAATATCAATTTCAAGCTATATTCGCTTTTAAACAATGATTGGCTGTTCCATTTGAATATCCTCTTAAAATCTGGTTGTGTAATATCCATGAACTCAATATTACACTTAGCAGACGCCATATTTATGGAATTAAGAATGCATCGAATGTAAAGCTCTATATGTGTTTTGTTTATGCATTCTGTGTCCTCGATATCTCATGTTTTTCTGCTTGGATACAGACCTAAAATTTCACTAAAAAGCAATTAAATTGTAGGGATCATGTTGTGCGTTGCTAAACCTAAATACATTGTCAGTTATTTGCATAAAGCTATAGATGATCGTGTTAGCCTTTTTTCTATAGATGCACACATAAAACCTGGTTAATTCTGTATTTGCTTGATGAGTTATGTGTTTACAAAGGAGGCTTGAAAGTGTTACACCCGCATCATGTACCATTATAATATTACTTTTTTAACCAATGCATTAAATCATAACAAATAAACACAATGCTCCCTTTTTCTGGCTTTCTGCTTCACAGACAAAAACTCTTCTCACTTATTCCAAACAATGGGCAATTTAGCCAAATTCGAAGTCTCATTTATTTTGAACGTTTTATCAAAAATCCCACCTTTGTTGGGTTTTATATCCAAGTGCAACTGATATTACAATTTGGATAGAAAAAAATACTTGTTTTCACACTTTCGTATTATATGTGTTTGACACACAATACCTTTATAAAAGTATTTTTTAGATGGTAGTTTGAGATATGAGAAATTTATAGCAGTTATTGTAAAGGTCAACATTGTAAATGTCTCAACTGTTAATATTGTTGGCAGTGTAATTTGATAGCCAATATTTGTAATCCACTCTCTTCAGCAAATTGTCCCCATAATTAGGCCCCAAATAAACATGATAACTGAAAAAAGGAAATACCATCCTGGCATTACTGGCGCATTAGGTAATACAACACACAGTTATTCTTATTACTATACAATTACAACTGTTTCAAATCCTGCTCATTTTAAGGTCAATGAAAAGTGCCCAAATTACCATGCGCAAGACCCCTATCAATTGATGGGAGGTTTTCATTATGAATAAAGGGTTCTATCAAAATGGTTGTGTACTGTATTGTGCTTTTATGACTAAATGGCCCATTTGACTTCATTGCACACCATCATCACTGGCATTGGGTTTCAACTTGGAAATTGCTGGCCCCACCACCCAATATATTATTCAAATTCAACCAATCTTATGAAACCTATCTGCAAAATGGCCACTACATTTGCTTGCCTGTTTATTTGGTTGGATATGTGCAGACTGTTTAGTATTTCATTGGTTTTTTCTGGCTACCATACCAGTCATGCTCTATCAAATATTTCTGGGAAGAATAAAAGAATAAAAAAGGGATTAATGTTATCAACATTGTTTAAATTAATGAACATAACACAATTCGACATATGTATTAATCATGTTAAGCCCCAAAATGCACTAAATATGCCCCAGACCTATTAATATCAATAACAATTGCTACAAAACACCATGAATATTTAATTGTCTGCAATGGTTAAGCCTGGATCTGTGACCAAATTACGTATTACATTGAAAAAATTGGGTTTAAATTTTGTTTACCCATGACTCTTTTAGAATTTCAAAATCTCACCTTTTCACTGGTTGCTACAGTGCATGGTATCCGAATTGTTTTATTTTTTAGAAGTTGGCCAAGCTTAAGTTAAGACATTATGTCCACAGGTTTAACCTATAAAGTGTATAGTAAAAATATTTCATTACAACCTTATGCTTATGATAGAATATGTAAATGTTAAAGGGTAGGAATGACTAGTGAATATGTTTAGATGATGTTTGCAATTTAAAATTAGTATCCTAATTGGCAGAACTATGTTGCAACAATGTCGTGACAATGTTGTGACAATGTTGTGACAATGTAGTGATAACGTTGCAATGTTGGTGTAAATTATGGTAGAAATTACTTTGTCACAGTGCTGTGAAGCAACGTCAAGAATACTCAAGATAAGACGTTAGCTAGCATGCGACATTGTTGCGACATTGTCACGATGTAGTGAAAAAATATAGATGTTGTGTTCAGGTTGTGGCAACATAATTTATACCATACATTTCTATGTGACAAACTGACAATAGACGAGCCCTCCGCCCACTGGCGATGTTATGTTTACAATATGTGCCCTAAGGGATATTTGTCAGTAAGAAAATTTAACAGTAATCATCATCTGAACATCTTTAGTTGCCATTCCAACTTTTTAGATGGAAATTTTCCACCAGTGCATTGGAAACTATTGTCTTGTCTGTACTTCTTTAAATTTAATTTCTGCCTCACAATGGTACAACAATAACCAAGAAACATTGTGCTGTAGCACCTACTGTTTTTCTCTGATTCAGCCCATGAACATAATAATTTAGGCAGGCAGCAGACTCCACCCATGAGATATATGTGTACGAATATGAACCATATATTTAATGATGGAGTTGAGCTAGAATAGGAAAATATTCATGGCACAGATTTTTAGAAAACCAGCCTTCCTGACTGACAAGATATGCAATTAACCAATCTGTCAACTGCTTCCAGTGAAAAAGAGTTTTTAAACCTGTTGCAATATTTGATTGACCAAATATAATATGCTGTATTTGAAAAAAGAAGAAAATGTTTTTCTCCTCTCTGGTCAAGGAAATCTCATATTTTCGACAGAATAAGCACTTTACAAATTACTTTAAAATTGTATTATGTTTTGAAACAACTCTTGGTGGAAGTTTTTTTTCAAAAGGTTAAATTTAGATGATTGTTATGGCACTTAATGGTTTGAATGATAGCCAATCTGTTCAGAATTCAGTCACTGGATCCTTAAAAGACTTATAACTGGCCAAATTGCTGTTGGTCTAGTATTATTGCATTTGGGCCTAAATTGTCCAAAATGGACTGAAATTGCCTTTTACAGTTTAACTGACATTTAGATGATGGAATGAAATTAAATTATGCATTGCACAAGAAGAAATTTTATGGATTTATTTGTAATTTACCTAAGGACATCCCCTCCCACTTTTTCAGCAACGAAAGCAAAATAAAAAACATTGCATGACTTGTTAGAGCTCTTTGATAGATTGATCTCATTTGCATAAGTTTTTGTTATCATTGAATTCAAAATTGTATAAATATATTATGAAGTCCCTGGTTACCCTTGTGATATCACTCATTTGTAAAAATTATTTATGTACTGGCATATTTTTATCAATCATCTGTTTGCGTCAGTTATTGTATAGTGTGTTGGAGGCAATCAAATTATAAAACACTAACCAGCAGCATTGTGATCACAGTAACCATCCATGCATGTTGTAGTTTAACCCAAGACTTTTCGAGATGGAAATAAAAGGTCTTGATTTCAATTAGTGCTGTGAGATTATTTACAAGATGAGACATTTGATCAGTATATGAATAGTCGAAAGTGTTGAGCTGTCTTAACTTCTTACTTTTGGTCAGTGTATGAATAGTTGAAAGTGTTGAGCTGTCTTAACTTCTTACTTTTGATCTGTGTGTGAATAGTTGAAAGTGTTGAGCTGTCTTAACTTCTTACTTTTGATCTGTGTGTGAATATTTGAAAGTGTTGAGCTGTCTTAACTTCTTACTCCGATCAGTGTATGAATATTTGAAAGTGTTGAGCTGTCTTAACTTGTTGCTTCTGATCAGTGTATGAATAGTTGAAAGTGTTGAGCTGTCTTAACTTCTTGCTTCTGATCAGTGTATGAATAGTTGAAAGTGTTAAGCCACCCTAACTTCTTACTTTTGATCAGTGTATGGATAGTTGAAAGTGTTGAGCTGTCTTAACTTCTTGCTTTTGATAGTGTATAATAGATAAATGTGTTAAACTGCCCTGACTACTTACTTTTGATCTGTATATGAATAGTTGAAAGCTAATGGCATGAACCTTCAAGTATCTATTTGGGCTTTCTACATCTTATCTCATAAAGTTGCCAAATTTAGAGAGTCAATGCAAATATAGTTGACAGTTATATCTTGGGATGCACAGTTTTCAATACTCCCGGAATAAGTATGATTGTTTGATTGTTTTACCATTTCAATATAAGTGCCAATTTACAAAGCATCATTACAATCTTAAAGGCTGTATTATAATTTAGCTTAGATATAAAGTAAATCATAACAACTCTCATTCCAGCTTGGCCTCCTGGTTAGTATGTTTTGTTTTCGTTTTGGAATAGCTCCACAGCTGCACACACTCCTTTCGGTCTTCCGATGTACACCAAATTTCTAATTAAAACTTAACTCATGAAATAGTCAAATATGCATAGATATTTAAAAGAATTTGTTTCAAGAGATGATTTTGAGAATTCCATTCTCCTTGAAGGCTGTCTGTTTCATGAAATGGCTTCTGAATTTATGATCAAGTGCTGGTAAGTTGTTTTAAACAGTTTTTACTAAAACTGGTCATGTTGAGATCGAAGTCATACATTTTAATTGATTGTGCTGTTAACTTGCTTTTTAAACTCGGGGTTTAGTCTCTTAGCTTGGTTTGGAAACATGTTCAGTGCATAAGAATTTTTGAAATCTGAAGAAAGGAAATATCCTGGCATTACTGGCGCATTAGGTAATACAACACAGTTATTATTATTACTTAACAATTACAACTGTTTCAAATCCTGCTCATTAAGGTCAATGAAAAGTGCCAAAATTACTATGCACAAGACCCAATCAATTGATGCGAAAGTTTCATTATGAATAAAGGGTTTGATCAAAATTTCAAGGATCGTTTGGCTCACTCCGAGTTCTATGTCAACTGCAAGACATTATTTTTTGGTCAGTTGGTGAAATTACTTTTTGCAATGAGGCCTTTGAGCCAGGTTGCCAAACAGGAGGTGATCGGTTAGAGAAAATTAGAGATGCCAAGTTCGAATTACCTTGGGTGAATTTATGAGGTTTGCTGCAGGGTAATTGAAGATCTTGAATTAGTCTTGATATATTTGGCCGTGTTGTTTGCATGTATTAAGAGGCTTGCGGAATGACGTTACTCACCGCACACTGAGATGGCACGTGTCTTTCAGGAAATCTTTCTTTTAAATTCCTAATTACTGCCTTCAGCGATATGTGGGGGGTTGCCGTAGTTTGTAAGGATTCGGGCCAACGTCAGAACATGTTCACTAAAATGTGGGATGCGTCAATATTGTGCATTACGCTTTTAAGTAATGAGCCCTTCTCCGCAGCTTCATTACTACCATCCCGAGCAGCGTCCCCGTTTCCTGTGACCTCCGACATTTTACGAGATTTGCGAATCTTTTTCGGCTCCGAAGACCTTTTACAAGACATGTGGCATAATATGCGGAGGCATTGGGCAGAAAATGAGACTGAATTATGAATCGTTATGAACAACTCTTAATGATTCTACTACCAATCGCTCAATATGTTATGTCTCATGAATGTATTGTTTGCTAAATGAACAACTCTTAATGATTCTACTACCAATCGCTCAATATGTTATGTCTCATGAATGTATTGTTTGCTAAATGAACAACTCTTAATGATTCTACTACCAATCGCTCAATATGTTATGTCTCATGAATGTATTGTTTGCTAAATCAACATATTGTATGGATAATTTTATCCTCATGTACTAGACTGCAGCTAATTAGATTTAGATATTATGTATGGATAGAATAACACTTAGAACTAATGAAGCAGTATTTGGCGTGTAACAAGCTGAATTGAGAGTCCTGTTACAATCCAAGTGTATGTTAATTACTAATTTTCTAGTCTAACATACGTATTAAACTCAAGGTTTTAGTAATTAGAATTTCTCATATCAGTCTAGATGATGTGGCTTGATACTGAAGTTTCATGTTAGTGGAATTCAGAAGATATATATTCCCTGCAGCATAATTGCAGTCTGCAGAGAGCTTTGTAAATATTAGTTGAATGCCACATGTGATACCTTAGGGTGAGGTCGAAAAGGTCAGACTTGTACTTATATGGCTAATGGAGCCGAGTTCTGGTGATTTCGAATTTGCTCGAATTTGCCAGATCTTCTTGTATGTATCTATGAGCTTGGTTTTCTGCTTTTGTTGAATAACCTGAATTGGTAAACTATTCTTTTGGTTATACTTTTTCTATAGTGTTCCAGTGTGATGGATCTAAAGGGATCATTGCTAATATCTTTCTGCTTGTCTGTCTATACTTAAATTTGCCTAATTTATTTGGTCCAATCCTGCTTGAATTTGGAGTTTGAACTCACTACATGTTTATTTACAAGGATCTGCTGTCAGAGTTAAAATGTATTAGATTTGGGAATAACCCCACAATGTCATATATTGCATCTGGAAATAGCCCCATGATGTCGTTTAGTTGCATGGTCACCATTGACCAAAGATAATGTAATTGAAAATTAGCAGGTCAACCAGCATGGCCTGTTAGGATAGATGTCACGGAAGATATTAGCATGGCAGCAATGTTGTTGTTTTTTAGAAGATTTAGTTGTTATAAATGAGGTTGGATTTCTTGCTGGCTGATCAGAAATGCCTGTGGTGGTAGCCAACTAATAGCATGGAACTGGTCTGGAGCAAGGTGGCCCAGCACTCCATGGCGTATTTTTAGACTAATTCGAGTGTAATTAAGTTCCTTTTTAAAGGAATCTGCATTAATGAAACCTGCCACTCAAGATTTGCTGCTGCTATTAAGTCTGTGCAATTTTTAATGCTCTTAATCAGGCCAGCTATATCAACGCAAGGGCTTCGCAGCATGATTATCATAAGAGGGACTGGCAGGAATCCTATGCTCTGAATCCCATGTTATGAATCCCTGCCAGCTAGGAATCCTCTGCGCGCATGTGAGTCCGGATGCCTGCCTCCATCTATCTTGGCCGTTTAAACATCATCATTCATGTTCCCCTAAACTTGAGTCAACCCGACCGGTTTGGGATGAATAATAACTACATTCTGCATCTACTAGACCAAATAGCTGCGGCATTATAGATGACGGTAATGGATATTGAGGCATAGGATGCTTGCAGATGAAGCTGCCAGCCCATTCAGATTTCCCTTTAAAATCAAGACTACTATGCTCTATATTCCACATGCAAGCCCGTTAGGTTTTATATAAAGCAGCTCAAAAGACAACTTCAGTTCAGTATTAGTGTGGCTGTTATATTATAAGCTCTATTCTCATGCTTATAGAAGATGCTTCAGTGTTAGACCAATACACATAACTAACAGTATGAGCTACCAAAATAAATGTAATATAACCTATTATAGTTCGGATAACTCAGTAATACAGTGGTTGTAGTTGAAGACATGCTAGGTTATATCATTGTCTGGACCAATATTCATAAGATCATATTAACTCCACAACTCTATTCTGAATTCAAATATATTGCGTCTGGAAATAGCCCCATGATGTCGTTTAGTTTCATGGTCACTATGGACCAATGATAATGTAATTGAAAATTAGCAAGTCAACCAGCATGGCCTGTTATGATAACCCTTGATGGGAGATTTATGGGCAAATTGTTTTCATTGCTGTTGAGCTTGCAGTTGTGAGCTGGCTGATGGCCATTGAGGTTGGACCTTGGTCTGTCTTACAAAGTAACTTCAAACATTGCACCCTCTTCGCCAATGTGCCTCGTCTTGCAGCAGCAGCCTTTAGCATCGGTGGCCGCATCAGTGGCTCCAGCAACAGGCGCTAAGAAACTGCTGCCTGCTCTCACATGCAGAGCCCATGCAGGGGATGATCCCTAATTAAATTTGGCCCGGCTGACTCAAGCGTTTGACCCCGTGACATAATCGGGTCATGCAGTGGAAAGGTGGAGCTGGGCCTCTTTTTTCTTCTTGCCTTTTTATCACCGCTAGGTGTTGCCCTGGCTGCATGCTCACAGCTTCTTTTGAAGCAGATTGTCAAAAGGTCGACTGCAGCTATTAAAGGTCATGAGTTTGAAGTCACTAGTTCAAATGTGACGGCTGATGATGCCCTGATGATGCAGTGGTGATTATGTGGAGGTGCAGTTATGAACATTTGAAGCCGTGCACTGATAATGGGTGCTCATGAACCCTTTAAGGTTGCAGCAGTGTTGTCATAGACTTCCAGGCCATGAAATAGAGCCACTGCTCAGTGCCTGAGTGCAGCCAGGTGGATATATTAATGCACTGTCTTACACGACCCTCTGTACTTTTAGCTTTTCTATCTTCTGTGCTCCCTGGCATTTTCTGGTTCATTAAATAAATACACCAAACTAACCTCCTTGTAATATTTAGTTTATTTGCTTCTATGGAAAATAATGCCTTTGGCTTGATTTAGTTGGCTCTGTTTCTAAGTTTGGCTGCAATGGTTAATTAATGTCTCCACAGAAGGGGCCAACCCAGAGGATGCTTCACTGAGCTATATGTCATATACACTTCATGAGGGAATATTGCACTTCAGACGGATTGCTTTAAACAATAATCAGTGCTGCTGCTATGCAGAGTGTGACAAACCTGATTACATGTCTTTGGGGTGTTGCAAACTAATGCCTGCCCATTCCACAGTGTCACAAAGCATCGTAACCCAAGGCTATATGACAAACAGACCCACTTGTTGCGCAACTTCTGTTTGTAGTCATTTGCATAAATTTGCTTTCGTTGCCATGGAACTCAACATTGAGTCTCTTAAAAAAAGGAAAAACAAATATTGCAAAAAAAGGCTGTTTTTGTAAAATGAGTAGTTGTCTAGCATGGAGGTTTTAGCAGGCTCGAGTTTTCCTAGAATAATGTAGTCAGGAGATGTAAAATCATGCAGATATTTCGTGCGGAAACTAGTGGTGTTAAAGTTTGCATAATGAAAGTTTGTGGAAAATGGAAGGCGTCTTCGCCGGATAAGTAGCTCTGTCGATATCTGCCATTTGCAGCAGACCATCACGAGGATTGGAAATATGAAGAAGTTCTTTTAGTCAATGTTGCTTTGCGTGAGCTGGGCCCTGTTACAATGGGAAAAATGTGTTGAACAGATGGGTGAAATATGGCAGACATGCAGCATCCCCCAGTTCTTTAAATAAATGGGCAAAGCTGGATTTAGTGATGGCCAAAACACTCCAGCCCAGAGCTTGCATAGACACTTATTAGTGGCTCTAATTTCGCCTGATATGTCCTCAAGTGGAAGAAAGAGTCTGTGGATTTCGAGCCGTTAATGTATTTTTGCAATTATCTTTGGAGGATTGATACAGAATCCCATTATGCCCGCTGTTCTGGGCATGGGAGTAACTTTAACCTCTCGAAAAACTTCTTCCACATTCGATGAAGCATTATTTCATTCCATTCAGCGCGGAGGGTGCCTGCTTCAGATTGATGCAAAGAAACTTCAAGGTTTTTAAGCACGCTGAAAAAGTCTCGTGTGAGAGAGAAAAACATTAATGTATATATGCTAGCACAGCGGGCTCAAGTGTGTCTTGCAAGACAAAATATGGAAATTAGGCGCGAGTTGACTGGGCCCTTCGGTTTTCCACATCCCCTCCACATGGAGACATGTGCCTGAGAGAACCTTGATTTTCATTAGAGCATTTCATGTAAACCACGCAACAAGGTAGCACTGTTTGGCTCATCAATAATTGAAAATGGGATCCATGAAGCCGCATAAACTGCATGACATGGCTTGGAATATGCTGGCTGCAGAGCTTCTGGCTAACCTTCTTTGCTTCTTGCACCGCCTCCCCTCACCACATGCAGCTAGCTGTCTCAAACAGAGAGATGGGCTTTGATCATTTTACATAATTAGATGAAGACGCTCTTTGCAAGGAACCGTTATTGACTCTCATTTTAAATTGCCTACTCAACTTTTGTCTCCCTTCTTTCGGAACTTGCTCCTCTTTAATGACTTGTGATGAAGAAAGTTATAGGTAATTCCCCAAATACTCAACTTCTTCAGAAGGTTTGGAGTGCAGCCTTCTACATGCTCCTTTACATGGTCAATACTGTTGATATAAAAAGTGGGGTTTGCATGGAGGCTTTGTACCATCTCGCCTTTTAGAACTTAACGCGTGCACTATCGATTCGGCCCAGGAGCCCGGAAAATTACTTATGGCATTCAAATTCAAAATTTATTAGATTTTTTTTCTGTGCCAAGTGGAAAAAAGTAGCCTTTGTGTATTCTTTCAAGTCGAGATTATTTTATCATATTACGTGTGGTAGGGTAGTAATGATGGTAAATTTGTTCTGCTTTTTCTTTGCCGTTTGAATGGCAGATCAAAGGGGAGGAGGACTTAAAAGCTGAGGCAGTTAAAAGCATGTTGTAGGGTGTGTGAGGAGGACTGATGTGCGTTTTGCTTTACCTCGCTTTGCCTCGCTTTGCCTGCCTCTGCCACCGCTCTGCTGCAAAATTCCCCATGCATGATGCACGTTCACATGCTGCTATGAAGGATGTGACACAAACATGAGATTACATCTTTGAGATGAAGCCGCTTTGCTCTGCTGCTCCTCCAATGCTCTGCTCCTATGCTCTGCTCCTGCTTTGCTCATGCTCTGCTTCTGCACACAACTGCAGGATCTCACAACTGGCTGACTGCAGGACAGGATTCAGGCTGCAGGATCCAAACTGCAGGATCCAAACTGCAGGACCCAGAGCAGTTGAAGTTGGCTGTTGAGCTGTCTGCAGCTGCTACGTCATAGTTAAATATTGCCTCAAGTGATAATTCCGGGCCCGTTCATTGATCTCCTCCGTCGCTGCTTTTAACATTTAGAAACGTGACTCACAGCTCCCCAGTGTTACTCCTAGCATTCAACTCTTAGCATTAAACTAGCATTTCACCCCTGCATCCACTTGCTAGCATTCTGTCTGTAGCATTCAGCTTCTAGTCCGCTTTGTTTATCACTTCTAAAATCCTGCTCCTTTTATTCAACACTGAGCGAGCTACTCTCAGATCACATCTGAATCCGAATTGTCATTTGTCTCTTTATGCTAAACTATCTATTCTGCCCTGAACATCTAACTAAGGATGGTATTCTTTCAGAAACACATGCATCTATTGTTCTTAATGCACTCTTTTGGCACCCCTTTCATATAAGAACCCAGTAAAGTCATCTCAAGAATTCTATCTAAGATTCCGGCTTGCATCCAAATACTTGCATCACTCTAAGCATTAGTATTAGTATGCACCCTTGTTTTACTGCATGCCCTACTCTATGCATTAGGAAAAAAGTAACTCCTTGTTTTACTCCTGAGTTACTGAAGGCATCAAATTTTCTCGGTAGTCCTCCTTGAAGTGGTCACAGCCCAACTCCTTGGATTACACCTTGGTGGCATCACTCTGTAGTCACTGGTCTCAGCCCGCCACCCCGGCTTACTCCATATCACACTCTGTGTTTTGCTATTTGCAAATGTGTATTTTGGAGTAGGCCGTGCAGAAGTTACATCCTGTACCTATTTATGCACTTGACAGTTAAGACATAATCTGATAGACAATTGAAAATGAGCATTCCCAAGCATAGCCATATGTCAAGGGATCCGTCCGGAGCTGGAATCCAACCAGTGACACAGCAATGAGAAATTTCATGCAGGGAGATATAGGCTAGGGTGAATGCTCATGAACTGTAGTGGAAGTAATAATTGGGGAGTAAAACAGATGCAATGCAGATAGCAAAACACAGAGTGTGATATGGAGTAAGCCGGGGTGGCGGGCTGAGACCAGTGACTACAGAGTGATGCCACCAAGGTGTAATGCAAGGAGTTGGGCTGTGACCGCTTCAAGGAGGACTACCGAGAAACTTTGATGCCTTCAGTAACTCAGGAGTAAAACAAGGAGTTACTTTTTTCCTAATGCATAGAGTAGGGCATGGAGTAAAACAAGGATGCATACTAATACTAAGAGTTTCATGAGTAGTGATACAAGTCGAAATCTGTTCTAACCTAACTCCTCGCATTGCGCATGGTCTTACTGTTAAGCTATTGGTCTGAACCTAACTCCCTGCTTTACACCATCACTCCAATTGCAACACACCAGCCCTCCAGGCATTGGTCTCAGCCTAACTCCCTGCATTACTCCCTTCAACATTATTCCTTCAAATATGTCAGCGTGTAGCAGAGCGCCCTCTATCGTGTCGCCTCGCTTCCAGTCTCCTTCTCCACTTTTATTGCATCTTTGTTATCAAGTGACATTGCTACAAGAAGTTGTATCCGCCAATGAGGATTAATAAAGAGGCGAAAAGGACAAAGGAAGCCTACATGGTGATTTAATTAGAATCTTCGTGAGAGACAATTCAGATATTTCGACTTTGGCCAAGTGCTCCTTTATCTCACACGCGCTTATTAATTGATAGCTAAAGAATGCACACTGCAGCGGGACAGCATGAAAGATTAGATTTACCCACCGCAAATATATCTTGACATATGTATGGAAAATTAAGCAGAACTGCTGGCTCTATCTGCATGTCTAATTAGCTAATCCCTCCTCGCATGCCCACCCTACAGATTCTTCTGTTCGAATTTTAAGCCCCCCCCCCCATTGCCTTCCAGCACCCAAAGTGCTTTGCCCCCCCCCCTCCCCCCGGCTGCGGAGGCTGCAATTCTACATGTATGGTTCTGCAGCAAGTTATGTCATTGAAAAGATATCTCCTTGTCATATTTTCTTTGACAGATGGCTCTGGTGCCTTTGCCTTCCTTGCTACCTATATTAAATTTTCAAGGAATTGCGGATCGAATTACCAGGCTGCCTGAATAACACCATTAGGCAGACTAGTTTATAATCCAATTGCACTTGTATCTTGCGGCTGTGCCAGTTGGTTTTAAAATCTGATATAAAAATGGAAGCTGCAGAGGAAAAAGGACAAGGAGCGTGATTTTGCCCCTTGCATATGTATTACAGCACGGCAAATGGCATTTACAGGTCTTGAAAGAACTGATGTAGTGCTGCATGTAGATATTACAGTTTCCATAGCAACGGGGCTTTTTTATTTGGCCCACTTCTGAAACCTAAGCACTTTTTCAATATGAAGCGATATGGAGTTTTTTTCCTGTACTGGCAAATCTTAGATTGGAGTGAAATAAAACATTAGTGATGGGCGCCCGTGGAAATAATTAGTTTTTGTCAGATTTCATTAGGCGGGGCATTGGCGTGATGATGGAGAAATTTTAAGTTGATTAGAATGACAAGATGTCCTTTGATATTACAATCAGCCCATCTTTATGTAGCAAGGAGAGGCAGGCGATTGTGCTATTGCGTTTTACTTCTGTTCTTCTGGGGTTTGGGCGAAATGAAAACAAGTCTGTTCTGCTCTGATATAAATGTTTAAATTTATCCAGGCTCAGTCTTGTTTCAACTCTTTGTTATGGCACCATGCCTGACCACACAGCCATGTTTGCCTTTCCAATTATTGTCTTTGAAAGATTTTGTAATTACTAGCTAAGTCAACATTTGAACTGTCCCTGCTTGTATTTGCAAGCCTGAAATTATTTTCCACAGACTAGCTGGGAGCCTTTTTTTTCATCTCTGGCAGCTCCCCCAAACTGCGCTATCTGACGTTAGGCAGTCTGATGGCGGATGACAAGCGGTTTGTATAACAAAATCGCTAGAAAATATGAAAATGACATCATCCACTGGCTGAATGCGTTCCCACGAGCCGGGCTGCCTTCAACATCAGCTGAATTTATTAAAGCAATAAATCGAATTATCAAGTCTGAGCGCTGCGGAACAGGAGCGTTGCAAAATGTGCCTGCAGCCCACTATTCTTTCTTTAAAGGCATAAAGTATTATGGACTGTCTAGTTAGTCAACTGTTAGTGCAGGGGAAGCCTGGATTTGGGCCTAGCAGTTGCTAATGAATGAATGACGCTGCATTTCAAAGAGAGGCTGCTGTCAGAACAGTAGAAGCCCCATTATGACGTCATCCCATGGCCCTCTCCCTTCCTCCCCAGGCCCTCAGCAGAGTCTGCATAGAGGATGTAGTTACGCAATTACACCAGTCCTGTTAGAAATGTGATTTCGTTTTTGCCTCTCGCCTAGTAATGGGCCTAAACCCCAATGCGTGCCGGTGATAAGCCCTTCTTTGTGCGAGTCGTCCAGGGTTCGAGGAGCAGCGCAGACATGCCCATGAGGACTGCAGGGGTGCAATGACTGAAATAGATATAGGTCACCCATTCATTAATTGATTGCATGACTTTGATGGATTTGAAGACTTTATTTGAAGGTGATTGCTCAATTCTGTTTAGTATGATTGATTGGTTGTTTAGTTGATTGATCAATGATTGATTGATTGATTGATTGATTGATTGATTGATTGATTGATTGATTGATTGATTGATTGATTGCTTGATTGAGAGATCGAGAGAGTGATTGATTGGGAGATTTGTTGATAGATTGATTAAAAAATTGATTAAGGAATTGATTGAGAGATAGACTGTTTCATGCAGTGTCTATGCTGGTCAAGTAAAGAATCCCTCACATGAGGTAAATGTGTAACATGTTGAGGACTCTCACTCTCTCTCCCATCTCATCAATCAACCCTCGTGAATGCCCAGAACTTGGCTTAGAGGGCTGCACTTACCATATCTATATGTATCTGAGAGATTGATTGATGAGAACTATTTCGATTGCTTGAGGGATTGATTGAGGGATTGATCGAGAGATTGATTGAGGAGATTGGAAGATAGATTGAGAGATTGGTTAATTGAGACATTGAGAAATTAATCGGGTTTGATTTCATGGCATTTATTGCTTAGTTGTACTGTTTTTAATATTCTTGATGACAGCAAATTGCCTGAGTAGAAATAATGGTTTGAAGAATGAAGTGTTGGATTTGAATTTTGACAGCATGACATATTTTGAATTCGGGCTATTGTCTTACCAGGCTCTCACCCAGGCTGCCTTGGCTCATAGACAAACTGCCTGCTTGATTATTACAGTGCGGCCAGAAAGTAAGTGAAAGGGGTGATGTTTTGCTATTGGGTCAATGATAAGCATCATCAACCAAACTGCTTGTGGGAACATGGATTCTCATATGAAATGAAGAAGGATAATTTGGGTTTATCTGAGACAATTGACTGTGCTGTAGTTTTAATTGGAAAGATGGGAAGATATTTTGACCCACATCTGACTGTTTGCAGAGCAAAGAAAATTGTTTGCCATTTGTTTTCCACATGTCTCAAATAGGTTAAGCCCTATCCTCCTTTATCATTTATGTTTATGACATGATATGTGTTCATCTCGCAGGATGAGAATCCATACTTCCACAAGCAGTTTGGTTGCGGATGCTAGCATTGACCCAAAGGAAAAACATCAGCCGTTTCACTTACTTTCTAGCAGCACTGCAGATAGAATGATTGAAATATAGATTGTTCGATTGACATTGATCGATTGATTGAACTTCTTGGAATGGGCTAGCATGAGCATGGTAATATTTTCTATAGGCCTAATTGCATGTGGTAAGAAATTCACTGAGAATGAATTTCTGGGGCAACTGAACGTGAAGCCCAAAGGAATTAGACCGAGTTAGCTCATAGGAGCTGTGCTGGGAGGGGAAGTCCCTTTGTTTGATTCACTTTAATATAACTTTGGAAGATCATTCGAATCTCTTTGTTCGTAAGGTCTAATTATGACGTCAGTGCACGTGCTGGAGCTCCACCAGGAAATCCATAGTGCGTCAAGGAGAGATATGAACCATAATCACCTGCCTCTAATTTTACCATGTTCAAAAAAGAAAGAAATCGTTAAATTTCTTGATTAGTACGCGGCGCTCAAAAACCATCTCTTGGAAAATTAATTAGACACAGCGAGTGATTGCGGGTTTATGTCTCTTGTGAAATTTCCCAACCAATATCTCCAAGCATCGCAGCCCCACTCAGCTAGATGAAAGATTTACTCCGAAAACTGCTTATATTATAATCGGTTATATTCGGCTTTGTTCGACATTGTTGGAATACGTAATGTCAGCAGCCCATCTAGGGGAGTTGTTTGCATTAATGGAATTTCGTATGGGGGAAGTCTCCAAGTTTAATTAACGGATAGAAAGATAGTAGGCCGAGCGGAGCCCCAGATTACATTGAACAATGGTTGGAGTTAGTGCTTTTGAAATCAATAGATTAGGAAGCCGGGAGGGGAGCCATACTGCAGCCAGATATCATAGTTATGCTTCTAGTTGGCTCAATATTGCCTCATTGCTCGCTCTGCGGAAAAAATGATGCTGCAGAGAAGTTAAAATGATGGAGCTTTTTGCTTCCTATTCATGGAGCCTTGGAGGCTCAGCTGCGATCTATTGTGAAAGCTAACTCACGAGTGTCAAACAGCAGCAGCTGTTGAAAGTGCAAGCTGACTAGTTAGAACTTAGTAGGTATAACTAACCAGTGTATAGTTGGATAAATTGATACTCAAAGTATTTTCCTTCAAAGGAAGTAAGTCCATTATTGCAATACTATGCAAGCTGGGGCATTTTCCCTGCCTGAGCATGGGACCTGAGGTGCAGTACCTTCAGGGATTGTTGTGGTGTGAACAGAGAGGCAAGTGGCAGCCCCCAGCCGAGTTGTCCCATCAACTGGGTTGTTGACCATTTGCAGTCTGCCATTCAATTTGTCTTGCTCGGCACTGCACTGTAATTTGGATCCTTAGGACTCCATTGTTTTTTGCCCATGAGGGAAAAAGAGGCATACATACAAATTGAGAGCCGATGGTGACAAATGATATGGCGTTATTTAAAAAGAGAAAGAAAAAACACAAACAGTATAACTTTTTTGTCTACTTTTTGTCTACAGTAGCATTGTGTTACACTGGGGGTAGAGGAGACATGTGTTTGCTGGAATCTCCATATATTGTTATTTTTAGGTCCTAAATGCAGAGTGAAATATTCTGCTAGGGTTATTATAATTCACAGCAGCTCTAAGGTCGACCCATTGGGGGTTAATACCCCTAATATTTGAGGCCATCTCTTGCAACCATTAGCTTTTATGTGCTGCATTGTCAGGGGGAGTAATTATGCTGGTAATTCACTGCAGCCAGTAATCTGGCACTGTAGGCCAGTTTATTCTCTACAGAATGTTCTCTCTAGATTACAACTCGACAGATTACAGCCAGTTAAAGTGAGGCAGTGTAGAGCTGGCTGTTCGGCGTTAATGACTGCCCAGATGACTGAAATTATTTTAGATGGCAAGGGCATTATTGCCTCGCAGGCCCCCTCCCCACTGCCTCCCTCCCTCCCTGGATTTACGATCATGCTTTTAATATGTGACCGTCAGTGCAACATCCGTTCTGCCATGTTTTCCAAATCTACACCAGGCCCTATTGTTTCAATGCAATAATAGCCCCAACAATGGCGCGCGGTCGGTCTCAAATGCTACTGAGAAGTTGTGTAGAAGGCAACCACTGCCAAGGAGGGGTAAAGCTACTTCCAATGACGTCATTCAATTAGGTCTACGTCACTAAATCAGCCAATGGCTAAGTTCCAATGTGAGCAGAACAGGGTGGGATAAACCGGAAGCATCTTCAATAGTTGTGATAAACAGTGCATGTAGTCTCCCAATGTTTGTAGCACCGGAAGCAGAAACATTGTGTCTAAATAACATTCCAAATTTATTTATGAATATCATCTACAGTTTATCATGAAAAAAAAGAAGGAAAAATAATCTATTCAGAGATTAATGGAACACAATAAGCCCTTAGATCTATTTAAACCAAAGCCCTGGTGAAATATGTGGATAGGTTAAATCCTTGCAGATGCATCCATAATAAATAAGTGATAACTAATCTCTAATACTCGAAGTCTAAAACAGCACACAATGCTCTTCAAAAGCATATAATAAAAGGCTGTTCTTTAAAGTGCAACATAGCTGTAAGTCGTACAACATAGCAAGAAATAAAGAGAGCTTGGAGGGAGGAGTGAAGGACTGAGGCGCAGAAGTCTGTAATGGCCCTTTGAAGCAATCATTGATATCTGAACAATATTGGTAAATTGAGTCTTGCGTCACTTAGCAATATCCAAGGAAAAAATTAATGGCCTCATTTAGGATAAACTGTGGGGAAACGCTAAGACTGGGGAAAGTTATCTCATTACGAAAGAAACAATCTCATTAATTCTTTCTCCTTCCTTCCATCGGCTTCCAACTGCAAAGTGAAGTTTCCAGTCTGAAGACTTAGATGGTCAAGAAAATTTAATGAGGCAGTGTAATATTGTAAATCCATGATGATTCGGCTGGCGCTTTAATTGTAAGGGAACTGCAGGGAGGGGATGGTTAAGCGAAACAAATACCTCACTACAAAAGAACTCACTTCCCCTGCCAGGCAAAATCATTAAAATGATCTGAGGAGCGGAGGAGGCAGTTCAATCGAAAGAAAGGAAGCAGCCATCTTTGTTTTAATTGAAGCAAAAGGACGAACTCTCTCATGCCGGAGCCATCTTAATTTGATAATTTTCTCGCTTCTTTTTCTTCCTCCCTTTATTGGTTAATATTAGCAACAAAGAGGCTTTTTTAAGAGGAAGCATTTATTAAGTAGAATTAAAGCTCTTTTGCCCCCTCATGGTTTACAACTCCTCCTATCCATCCATCTTGGCTGCCTTCGCCGTTTGCAGCCCTGCATCAATTTGCCCGCCTAATGGCAGCAAGAATTTAACCCAATTTATGACCATCGTTTCCACATTTTGGAAGTTGAAATATTATTTGGAGGACTTATATCTGTCAGCTTTACATATTCCCGGACGGTGCGCCCAAAAACAAATCATGTCAGAAAGCTAATGATGATTGCTCGTTCATTACAATGGAGAAACTATGTATCACGCCTGCATTTTGGCCGTGATAAGAGAAGCATGTGGTTTTTTGATTATGGAACAAGTGGGGACTATGCTGCTCTACCAATCAAGCTATGATTTATCAAAAGTTTTAGATGGCAAAAGCCCACGGGCCATAATTCAGTGCTCCCAGTCAATTGGCTCAGCTATACCAAGAACTCATTCATATAGTTGGGCATGCCGAAATTATCTTTTTAGTGGCCGGGCTTGTGAGTAGGCCTTTGGCATTGTTGTTTTAATGTAGTTATTTTCATGATGGGTTTTGTATGAGAGCTAAACAAAGGCTCGATGTGGAAGCATGGCGTGTGTGCAGTTAGCCAGTGCCCCTCCCCTCCTCCTCCTCTCCCTCCTCCCCAGGTATTGGCCGGCGGATGACAGCGTCCCCCTGGTCAAACTTTGTGCTGAGCAGCTCAACTTTCTTGGCAGAGAGTGGTTGCGTCGGCCTCCTTGTGCTATAGCTGCTCCTCTGCGTGCCTCTGTTGTGCTCCGTGTGCCGGTGGCTGAGCCACAATGACAAAGCTTGTGCCTCCTTTGTTCACCGCGGCGTTTCTAGAAAGCATAGTCTGCATGCACTTGAATATCTGCATGTTTAAACAGTTTAAGCTTTCAGCAGTAGATGTAACAAATCTTTAGCTGACGTCTTGGAGACTGCCATTAATGTGGGGCAGAGGAAGGGAGCATACTGCTGGGCTGGTTTGCTGGGCTGCTTTTCTGCCTCTTGACGGGCCATCAGCCTGGGTGGGTGACAATGACGTAGAAATAGACCAGGGCGGTGGGGAGTGAGGGAGGAGGGGAACGGAACTAACCAGGCTTTTTTATTTGAATCGATTGCGAGGCAGCCGTCTATTCTAGCCATTCCGCACTGTGTGGTTACTATGGCAACTCGTTAGTAGTATGAATTGGATCGTCAGTGGAGTACGATCTCTAAGGGATCCAAAAAACATTGTCCGGTAACATGATGATATTGGATATTTGCATTGGGCCTCTTGACAATGCCGAATCAAACGGGCATTAAATGTTTCTGTGGGTTGCATACCTCCAGGTCTATTACTTGAAGATATTTGAATGACATGTGTGATCAAACCTCGAGTGCAGTGGGCCTGCAATTCGACGCAAGGGGAATAGCGGAGTGGCTGTGTTACTTTATTAATAAGGACTGCTGTATACCGCAGTCTAGCAGCATGCCGGTGTTTTGTGTAATTTCAGCGCTAGTCATCTTAATTAAGTCTGGGAGCGCGGTGAAGTTCAATTGTCTTGATAATAACATTTAGCAGGCGTCTGTAGAAGACGTTGGCAGCCCGTCCTGCTGGCGTTTCTCATTTATTCTTGCTTTTATCGGCTGCATGTCTTCTAAAAGTCGCTTATTTTCATCTTTTGTGCATCTGTCGCGGGCTCCACTCTAACCGTGGCTTGTGAATTGGCTAGCTACATTGTTGGTCTCCTCCGTAACTCCTGTAGCGGGCTCCTCCTCTCAAACCCATGTAGCCGAAACCCACATATTGATCAAATGTTGATATGAGTGTGCACGCGTGCTGCAGCGATTTGATGGCTTTTAATAGAAGCGGATGGACTGAATCACAAGGACTCGAGTAAATGGTTGAGGCAAATGGTTGAAACAAATGGTTGAGGCAGTGTGTGATCAAAGTGCTGAGACGGAGTTGTGCTGATGTGTTGTTGTTTGTGTGTTGCAGGTGGACATGCGGCAAGAGAACACCCGGCCGTAGGGAAGAGAGGAAACGAGCACAACCAGAGAACAACAAGTGAGGAGCAGAGGAAGAGGGTCCCCCTGTAAGAAGTTGTACCCCGGAAGAAGTGACCCCTACAGCAGCAAACTGTTGTGCCCGTCCTGGCCGGCCGTGGCTGGCAATAGCAGCACGCTGCATCTACCTATCCAACTGCCTGCCCCCAGCAGTATGGCCGGATCCATGGCCGGTCAGCCTCTCTTCACCGTCGAGCAGTTCGAACTGATCCGCCGGCTGCGAAACAGCGGCGTGACCAAGGAGCAGATCCAAGGGGCATTTGAGATGCTCGAGAGACTGGACAGGGAATTGGGCCCCATCTTCTCCGTTCCCATCTCCCTGGCCGCAACGTTCCCAGCTATGGCTGCCATCCAACAGGTCGTGCCCAATGCCCTGTCCCCCGGAGCTGCCGCCGTCACCCTCGGGGTTAGAGCCATGAACCCCCAAGCAAACCTCCTAGCCCAGGCCCAAGCTCAGGCCCAAGCACAGGTACAGGCCCAAGTGCAGGCCCAGGCTCAGGCCCAGGCCGCTGCTGCTGCTGTCATCAAACAAGAAGCCGCATCAGCGGGCCAGAGTCGCAAGAGGTCAATTGATGCTCTTTCTAATGGCGATAACCACAATCACCTCATACACAACCTGACCTCAAACAAACACAGCTACACCAACGGCAACGTCCAAAGCGTCAGCGACGAAGATGACGTGGAGAACAGCGACGAGTTCAAAGAGTTCATTGGGTGAGTTGTCACACCCCTCGCTCCTATCGGAGGCTATCTCCCCTCTCCTGTCACTCCTCCTCTCCCTCTCCTCATACATATACCTCATGCTCTGGGCTCAAAGAGCAGCTGTTCACTCTTTCCATATCACTATAATCTCCATGAAGTTCTCAGAAATTAATCCTCACTCCTCCCTCGTTCCTCTCCTCACAAGATGAGCCAATGTAACGTTGCCAAGACAACCAGTTAACACTATAATAACAGACACGCCTTTTGCTACATTTTTTCTTTTTAATAATCTGACACTGCTTTTAATAAACACTGTTCTAGTGAAATTACTGATTTTATCTTGAAATTTCTGGAGCTTCTGCAAGCTTCTGCAAGCATGCCATTATTAATAAACTTTCTTTTTATTTCCTTTTTACAGGAAAGGCGATCACATTTGTTGCGAAGAAATCCGAAACTTCATAATCCAGTACAACATTAAACAACAGCAAGTGGCTGCTTTGTCAGGTAAATTCGCTTTTTATTTCTCATAAGAGCAATTCATATTGATTCTCAGAGCGTTAACCTTTATGGCGGATCACAAATGTCCTTTTTCTGGTCTACTTCTTTTGAAAATTACTCACTTCAACTGCTTTAACAGCTTATCATTTTGATAGCGGGGCAAAATCGTCAGTTAATTCTCTGGCAAAATAGTTGTGATTTCGTGGCTTTAAACTTGTGGAAATCAATTAAATTTTTTTAATGCGCGATTTTCAGCAGTACGAGCAGCAGTCAATTTTTGCATAACTTTTATATTTGTGTTTATTACCGGAGCTCTGGAACAGATGGTTTTTGTTTGGTTGTCTGCATTCAACTGAGTAGGATATTTCAATTGGCTGAATATCATTATACTTTATTATATACCAAAATACTTTGCTTTTTACGTGTTTATTGACAGCCAGTTTAGGATTGTTGTCAATCTCAGCTTATGGTTGAAGTAATGGATTGGAAACTTGCAGCTGTCTCCCAATTATCTCCATGTAAAATGCATATTATGTGGGTCATGAGTTCGATTCTGTTTAAGCCAGTCTTGATCATATATAACAAAGTGCCCGAGTGACTTATTGTGACTCTGAAACAGATGAAAGCTTGGTGCAAGGGTAGGTCCCATGCCATGGCCCTGAGGTACGCCCCTTGGGTACGCCTGAGCAACCTGATGCAGGTTGTGGCATGCAGGGATAGAGCATGCAGGAGGCAAAAGAGTTACATGCATATACAGCGGGTAATTGACGTGATGCATGTCGGTCATTAGAATGACATGCTTGTGGGGGATAAGACGTATAATTCAAAAGGGAAGAGGGGTGCATGTTTCCGCCTGCCTCCTGGAGATGAATGAAAAAGAGAAGTTTCAATGTTAGGCCCAATGCATAATTGAAAGACAATGGCAATGCTCTACCCATTGCTCTACCATTGCTCCACTCATTGACCGACATGTGCATCTGGAGCTATCTGGCCGCGGTCCTCAACTATTCATGCCCCACATGTGTTCACAGGGCTGTATTACTGGTTGCTGTCGGTGATAAACTGCTCCCTGCCCCTCGTTGCCCCTGTTGCCTTCTCCCCCTCTCCCTCCGCCCATATCTGCCAGCGGAGCATGCTTGACTTGGAAATGTCACTCCTACCTTTCAAAGTGTTGGCCCCGGGTGCTCTCAATGATTCAATGTTCTGCCTGTATGCAGCTTTTTCTGGCCAAAAGGATCTAATACTCAGCCCGGCAAACACAATGCACAACAATTGTAAATGTGATAAGGTACTCGTCTACTATCTCCAAATCTGTTGTCCCCTTGCAGTGACAGACATTGCCATTGACACCCTTGAAGCCTGATTGAGCTTAAGCCTATCTCGAAGCCTAAGAGACAAATTGTTGTGTCACTGCCTGCCTTATAGTCCTACCCCAGCACCTGTACTGCTATACACATGCTGGGTGTGAACATGGGACCTTTATTGCTATGGTGTCACATCTGACACCTTGTGCTTTGCGCTACCACGGCTACCGGAAGTTGGACCCTACAATCAAATTACGTCATCATATGAAGATCATAGAGGCCAGATAGGTCTCAGTGCATACATGTACTATTATTAGTGATCTGCAAACTACAAAATATGTTAATGAGTTTTTAATTAATTCATTTTACGAGTTGAGCCATATGCTCAAGACCAACACACAACATGTGTTGTTGCATGATATTAATATGTTAGAAATGTGATAAAACCAACATGTCAGAATTAGTGACAAATCTGATTTACAAATGCCATTTCATTCAAATTAATGGCACGCGCTCTGACATGACGCAGTAATAAGTCAGTTTTTGTGAGGATTCGCTTTTTAACTATGATTTGAAATTTGCTGGTAACCTGATGAGACATTCACATTAGCCAGCAGCATATTATGAAGTGATTTTCCCTTTTTTCAAATGCTGATTGCATTGTCCCGTGCCACTGTATTAAAATGTAATATTAATGTGAAATGTTGAGAATGCAACAGGATCCCTTTGTCCTTTCACCATATTCTTAAATGTGTTACAAATCATCAAATAATTGCGTTTTTAACGAGGGCCAGAAAAATCAGCTGCAGTAAATTATTCTGGTTATTGTGCTCAATGATATTCGCTGCTCATTTTTTCTTCCGCTGGTAATGTCAGCCAGCTTTTTACCACCTTGCCTCTTTTTTTAACTTCACCAATTTTCCATCCAGTTTTTGTGTGTACAAGCCGAGCCATGACTTGGTGTAAAAAAGCAGATTGGATTTCAGGAAGAAAAATTGTGAAATGACGCATTGTTTAACGGAAACTGATTCTGAAAACCAAAACTAAAGTTCAGCATAAATTCAGCTGGATTCTTAGGTCCATAATTTCTCGGCGAAGTTGGGAACACCCATGTTTCTTGAAGTGTCGTGTTTACTTCCTACCACATGTCTTGGGCTTGACAAAATTGTTGCAAACACATGAACATTATGCAATTAGGCTATATGTGTAGCCACAGTTTTGTCACCAACTGCAGTTACATGACGATATCTCTATTTAACTTCAGTTTCATGCCATGTTGTACGTCCCTGTCTTATTAAGTTGGTGGTTAATTGCAGGCATCAGTCAGTCGTACGTGAGCCGCTACCTGAAGGGAGACTTCCACGATATGTCTGAGAGGAGTCGAAGAATCATGCAGAAATGGTACATCACATTCAGGAAGAACCCTGCTGCTATAGGTGAGCCTCTCTTACATCTACCCCTTGCTTAAGCATCTACCCCTTGCTTCAGCATCTACCCCGTACTTTATCATATACCCCTTGATTTAGCATATACCTCTTGCTTTAGCATCTACCCCTTGCTTCAGCATCTACCCCATACTTTATCATATACCCCTTGATTTAGCATATACCTCTCGCTTTAGCATCTGCCCCTTGCTTCAGCATCTACCCCATACTTTATCATATACCCGTTGATTTAGCATATACCTCTTGCCTTAGAACTTACCCCCTTGCTTTAACATCCATCCCTTGCTTAAGCATCAACCCCTTGCTTTAGTATTAACCCCCTTGCTTTAGCATCTCCCCTTGCTTTAGTATTTACCCCCTTGTTTTAGCATCTATCCCTTGCTTTAGTGTCCACCCATTGCTTTAGCATGAAACTCTTTGCTTTAGCATCTACTCCTTGCTTTAACATCTGCCCCATACTTTAACATCTTTCCCTTACTTTAACATCTATCCCTTGCTTTAGCATATACCCCTTGCTTTAGCATCGATCTCTTGCTTTAGCATATACCACATGCTTTAGCATATATACCTCTTGCTTTAGAATTTACCCTCTTGCTTTAACATCTACCTTTGCTTTAGCATATACCCCTGGCTTTAGCATATACCTCTTGCTTTAGCATATACCCCTTGCATTAGCATCGATCTCTTGCTTTAGCTGGAGTTGGTGTTCTGCAACTTGCTGCTTTATTCAGGGCATCCATGTGAGAGCCAATTGCCAACACAATGAGAGTTTAGAGACCCACCACGCGACGGCATTTTCATAGCAATTGACGATCAACATACTCTTAATGGGACCGTCTGCTGTTCCCCATCTAATTAAGCTTTTCTAATTTGCATCGGTTCGAAGTGAAATTCATAAATCGCTTGATAAATAGATGACAAATGAGACGGGGAAGCCTGCAATTATCTGGCGGTCATGTTGAATTGCCACCTCTGGGGAGCGCAGTGAAATATGAAAAATATTCATGAGTTTTTTGTTGTTTTGCCAAAAAGATAAAGCTCATCATTAGTGTGAATAACTGCTAATGACTCCGCATTGTTTACTCCCAGGTCCTGCTGCCCAGGCTGCTATGTTGAACAACAGTCCAGTGCAAATCAAAAAGTTCATATCAATGGACAGCAGCAATGCTGATTTCGTCAACTACCCCAAGAGGGAGAGGTTTGTCTTCAGGCCCACTCACTTGGAGGTGCTGGAGAGGTACTTCTCCGAAGACAGCTACCCCTCCCAGGAGAAGAGGGACGAGATAGCCAGGGTGTGCAACTCTGTGGTCGAGATTCCAGGTCAGTTGAACACTTTTTTGCCATTCTTTTGACTTATAAAAGTGCTTAAATATGCTCATTATCATTTTACTTCACTGATGGTACTTAGCAGTGAATTTAGTCTATGAATTTCGTCTTAAGCTGCATATCACATTTTTGTCATTAGAAAACTAGATATCAGCAAATTAATTCACCATTCCATATCTTCCAATTATGCATGATTGTGGAATGTTATTTTCCTATAAGTAGTTAAATTGCCTAATATTTATTTTCTTATATATGTAGTCTTCGGTAGGAGAGGTATGTGGCTTAATTTCACCAGAATATAAATTTCCAATTTGCTCAATTTCCAATTATGAATCGTAGAATGTAGATAAGTTGAAACTTGCTTGGGAATGGGCAAATTACAAATTTTCCCCACTCAGTCCCCAGCAGCATGGTAACTAACTTATGAGAAAACTTAGAGGGAGGCAATCGAAGGCTCGATATGGTTGTAATGAAATGTAAATGGGATTTGTGAAGTCTGAGGAGTGTTTTGAGTGATGAGAACATTGTTGTAATTCTGATGAAAAGCAAATTAAAGTAAGAAGTGAAGATGGTGCTGTTAAATTTGATGAGGACATGGCTGGGCCCATCTTGCAGCATGTGCTCTGATGGGCTCCAAGGTGAATTCCTGAAACGGAATCACAATGAATCCGAAGCTATCCGAGTCCCTCAGATTGCAGCAGTAATTAACCTGGCCAGGTGGCCTTGGAGGCTCACTACCTTAAAGACAACAGTAACCTGCCTCATTCCCCATTCAAGCCCTCCCTCCCTCTCCCTCCCTGCCTCAGCCTAAATAAAGATAGCATCATGTCCTCTTCTCTTTATGGCCCTTCTCCGCGCCTCGCCATATTTCAAGAGGAATTGTTATTATCTCGACGATATTCATAGCTTTACTGGCTCAGCTCTGTGTAGACTTTCAAATTCGATTTGAAATTCATATGTCATATGTTACATAAACCATTTGTAATGAGAAGGGAATGAAACAAATGACAAACTGACGCAGTTTTGCAATTTAATATCATTGCATGATGAGACAAAAGCAGTTTGCATCATCCACCATTTGTCTATGCTTTGTTCAATCAATATTTCATGATTTCATCAATGCAAATTTCCTAAATGGAGGGGACATAATAAAAGTGTGTTTCTGTTGCAACGAATTGGGGCTCCTCATGTTCCGAATAGTGATTGGTCCATGTTGTGTGTGTCCATGTTGTGTGTCCATGTCATGTACCATGTGATGTGTTCATGTGAGTTCCAATTGGTTCCTCTTTTTGCCTGCAGGTGGAAGACAGTTGGGGGACAGAGAACGTGTGACGTCACAGATCGTGGCTAATTGGTTCGCCAACAAAAGGAAGGAAGTCAAGAAGATGGCCAGAGAAGGTTCGTTAAGAAACATCTTTCTATCTCTTCCTCAACAATTCAAATGTCATCTGCCAATGAATTCATGCAGCTCCTGAAGCAGTCCCCATACCCTTGCAAAAAACATCTGCACCCTGCCCATAGATTAAATTCCAAAAGACTTATCAGAACCAATTATAAAGATTATTGGCTGAAAAATTAACTTATAAGTTGACAGGACTGCATTTGCATTCCTTCCAGCTTTGATGAATTAATTTTTAATGTCCAACCTAGGTTTTCAATTAATTTCGCTCTGCAGGGAACGTCTTCACCATGAATATGCATAATATATGAATCTAAATTGAATCATTTCTTCTTGACTGGCCTCAGTGAAAGGGAATTAACTATGAATTCATGGGATGAGAGTTTTAGTGTAAAGCCTTTGGGCAATTTTACATGCCTGGAAAAGCTTAAAAAGTTGGCAGTCATCACTATCAGTTAATCATATTTGGTTGGTGTGTTCTCTCCGGAATAAGGAGGAAAAAGGCATAGATCTTGTTCTGGGGCAACAAAGTGAGTTGGTTTAGAATAATAGCATCTGGATGGGCGGATTACAAAGGTCTTGCGTTCAGTCTAAGGTTGAGGCCACTGGACACATTCAAGTCAAGGTCTAAGTCATTTGTGTAATGATCGGAACATCCTGTTCATATCACTCTGATAGAGTTGTGTCCCTCTACTGTCTCTGTAGGGGGGAGGGAGGAGGGGGTGTAGTTTCCTCAGCAGGCCTGTCCTGCTCAATCCGGTCCTGGGAAGCTGGTCCTGATCAGTTCAATCCTGTTTAGGTCAGTCCTGCTCAGGTCAATCCAGATCAGCCTTGTGCTGGTCAATCATGAACAGCCATTCACGTTATGACCAGTTCAGTTGCAATTGCGGCTATTAAACACAATCACAGAATTCAGCACTGACCCAATATGAAATCCCATCCATCTCCGAAAAACACCAGCAACATGTCCAGTGGAAGACAAACAAATCATTGTGCATACCGATGCCAATATATATTCTGTCGTGGGCCGCATGTAATCTCATTCAATTAATTCTTGAACACATGTGCAGGGGGACATCAATTGAATCTTAATTTAGGATGAAAGCGAATCAAGTGACAGACTTGAGTCTGACAGTGAAATGTGGACTCATGCTATATGTCTTGAGCAGAGCCCTGGAGAAGACAGCAGTAATACGAATGCCTGTGTGACTAGCATGTCTCCCACATTCATCTGCATTGTATTTTGATTTACCACTACACAATGATTTCATGCCATTCTCTTGCAATACGTAGCTTTTTATCTGCATCATCCCATGACAAATGTACACAAGAAACATCTGTTGAAATACCACTAGAAATGAGGCATCCATCCTCAACTTGCAACTCCTCATACTAAAAGAAAACCTTTTTGCAAAATGTGAATGTCTGATGTGGGTTTCTAAGGGGGGTTGGGGGGGGGTATTATTTCATAGATCCAAGCAAAGCCTTCCTATGCAAGCTATGCAATGTGCCAGTCAAAAGAACACTACACTACTAGTGAGCAATAAACATTAAGCCAAATGGCTGGAGAGATATACATTAAGGAAATATTTTTAGTTTGTTTGATCAATGATTGTTATTTCTGTTATGTGAGAGGATATTTTGATTCTGTCTCTGGCAAGAAGGAAGACAAGAAAGGCTGTCAGCACTCAGTCTGATAACAGCCTCTGACTTGGGAAGTTCTGATTGTTCTTTAAAAGAACTGACAGCTTGTTGCACCACAGAATTTATGCATTTCTTTAGTATTATCAGTAGCCAACTATGAATTACTCTGTCATATGATCTTTTGACACATTTTTGACTTATGTTGTGTTGCAATCTGAAAGTACAGTGACATCAGAACTTAAAGATAAAACATCTCTGAACATTTTCAATTAAACTATCCCACATATCAGTAATTTTTCTCTTAAAAGTTATTTGGAAAAAATTATAAATATATTTAGAAATGTTTTTTATATCACTTGATATTTTCACTTGTTGATTAGTCTGTTGCTAATCAGATTTTGTAACCAATGGGGTCCATCCAGTTAGCTCATTGCACATACATATAATTAGTTCGACTCTTTGAGTACAAGTAAAATATGAGTGGTCTTGTAGCTCTTGCAAAACAGGAATTGCAAATCAAATAATTCAAAGCGAGAGGCCTTGAGGTATGCCAAAATGCAGACACATTTCTGTCAACCTCATAATGCAATTCCTCAGGAGCAATTCAGAACTTGAATAATTTTATCCTCGAACTTCAAAAAGCAATTTCCTTCCTTTATTTTGCCTGTCATTTTGTTCTTTTGTTAATCAAGAGAAGTCAGTGGCGTTAGTTTTCCTTGAATGTAATTTGTCTTCCATTAGGGGAGATGAATCTGGAAATAAAATTGCTTTCAGAATCCATATCATGGCATGCAATTAAATCATGTTTCTTATGCACGAAAATATGTCGGATTAATGCAATTTCCTGCTATGAATTATTTGCTATGGTTATTAACGCATAACTAATTAAACTTTTTTCCTAATCTTTGAAAAGCAAAATGACTTAGATTGAAATATGAAGTTAATAAGATTCATTAAATCCCTAGATGGAAATATCTTGTAAGGGTAGAGGGCTGCTGTGGAGTAATGAAGCATGTCGTCACGTACACTTATTACTCTGAAAATTTTTAAGAAAAAGAAAACATCTTCATTCTTCAAACATGGAGGTGAATGAACTCTTGGCTGCTGTGATGATGACTTGTAATTGAGTCATTAGTGAATCCTGAGTTGAGTTGTACTGATGAGTTTTGTGATTTGTTTTGATGAGTCGTAAGTTGCACATGAATGGCCTTTGTTTCAGAAGGCGTAGACCTGAGCCAGGTTCCTCTACGCGGAAGGGGTCGCCCCGCGAGGTTCATCTCGGAACTGACCAGCATGTCGATGGTTGAGCACCAGAACAACAGCAACCACTCCGATGCCCCTCCTGTCTCCACAGCTTCAGCGTTCACCATGGGACCCCACAGCATCTTGACGGACCCCAGCACCATCCTCGGCGACAACCCCGACGACCACAGTCTCTCCATCGCGGTGGAAATGGCGGCGGTCAACCAGGCCATCATCGCCTTGTCCGGTCAGACTCCCATCAACATCCACTCCACCGACAAGAACCACCACCAACACCACCACCACCATCACCACAACAACAACAACAACACCACAACAACAAACAACAACAGCAACCACGACAGCCACGACCACGACCAGTCGTCCGGCCAGCAAACTCCAGAACCTCAGAACCTCTCTCCGCAACAAAATGGCAACCACAAATCAAATGAGGCCAACAACAACAACAACCACAGCAAAGGGGATGCTGAGGAGAAGAGAACCCAAAGTCCTCCTACTCCAGCCCACGACAGAAGCCACGAAAGAAGCAGCCTCGAAAGGAGCAGCCTCGAAAGAAGCAGCCTCGAAAGAAGCAGCCTCGAAAGAAGCAGCCTGGAGAGAAGCAGCCTTGAGAGAAGCATCGACAGAGCTCACGAGAGAAATCTCGAAAGAAATCTCGAAAGGGCCCACGACCGAAGTCTGGAGAGAGGACACGACAGAGAATCGGAGAGCAACGGTTCATCGGGCGGCAACTCAGTCGTCGTTCAGCCTCTGGGGGAAATAGTGTTTCCCTCGGTCACCGCAACAAGTTGATCACCTTCAAGGTGGAATCAGGTGAAACAGTCCAGTTACAGGAGTTGGTAACTTACAAGGTCTCGCTATGTGTATAGTAACTGGCACCATGTCTGTGTTTGAGTGTAATGTGATTGTCATTTCTTTCATGCATTATGTATCTGGGTCAGGTTGAAGTTCGATGTGAATCACACAGAAGTAATATGTAAATGAACTTCCTTCAACTTGTGAAATCTTCAATCAAAGGCCAGGGAAACTAAGAAAGCTTTATGACATACCAAATAATATAATTGTGGCGAAATGCCAGTGAGTAAGCTGATGAACCAAGGATGTTCATATTAGAATCTTTAATACTGAATGTCAATGGAGTGAACTTTATCTCAAATGTCATGGCGAGGTTTTTAATCCTAACTATTTGCCCTGTAGTGAGTTATGTGATTTTGCGAGTTATCTGATTAGGTCATATAATGTCTTAATTTGTTGATGGAGCACTTACAACTGATATCACGACATATAGATAATTAGCCTGTGGATTTGCCTGACAACTATAGTTATTAGTCAGAGCAGAGCACCTTGTGTTACACACACTATATGTGGCACCATCAGACTAGTTCTATCCTCACTGAGACCCAGATAGTGTTCAGCACCTTGGGACCTCAAATAGCTATGAGACCTGAAACTACTGCTCTTTTAGAAAGAGTTGGTGTGTGGACCTTTGCAGGAGTTTAGGAATACTCAGATTTCTGTGTTAAAACAAACAGTATTTCAATAGTGACCTACAAGGTTTCGTAAACATGTCTTTTTGATTGCCAATGCTATGCTTTATATCTACACTTTATTGACATGGTGAATTTAAAATTGATACCATGCCCTCGGTGAGTTTGGAGTAGACGCTTGTCTATTCCGCCGGTGTAGACAATGTTGCCAAAGTTTTGGTCAAGGGTTTTCCAAAACATGGCTTTGTTTTTGTGACAGTTGGTACGTTGTTGTAATGAATATTTATGGAATAGCTTAGCTATTGCTTGACTCCTGGCAGGGAGCTGAGCTTACTGTTGTAATGACTTCTTTATAAAAGCTTTGCGTTCTGTCTGCCTGCGCTTTGTTTGCAGGTCTTGTTGTCTTGTGTTAGTGTTTATGGAGTGCAACATGAAATGAGTGAAAAGAGTGGCACACAGAATTGAACGAAAGCTGTGAGTTAGAAGAAGGGAAGAAGGGAGAAGCACTGCAGCGCCCCTGCGGATGGTTGCAATGGTCTGCTGCAAGGCGCTGCTGTGTCCCCTGTGACTGGTGCAACTGATGGACGCTAGAGTCGCCACCTGACCACTAAGTCCACTTCTCACCTGGCTGGGAGGGGGGGGGGGTGCCACTTGTAAGAATCAAAAGAACTTTACCGGACAGTGCTTCATGTGTATACCAATGACTGTACCATTACTTTTCTTGGGAGTCGTTTTTTATCTGCATAACCAAATGCCCTACAGGCGTTCAAAGAAAACTGGGCAAAGTGCTATATTATATGTACTGACCACTGCATTTAGTTAGATGGTGTGCAATGGAGATTTTACCTCTGGTGTTGATTTTTTTTATTTGTTGTCTAATACGAGGTGCTTACAATGTGTTGATATGTCAATGTTGACAATGTGTATTGTGCTGGGTCACTGTTCACGTGGTGACGTCCTTTGTTCTGCTTTTAAAGAGTAAGACACAAAACTCACCTCAAGATGTGCAGTCACACATCTAAAAGAAAGGTGCATGAAATGGCCACTAATATGCTGACTGAATCCAGACCTGGATGAAAAAGTATATACACGTATCAGAAAAGATTAAAAGAATCTAATGATTGTCATAGATTGATGTGAGATATCAGTTCAAAACTTAGCTGTTCCTTTAGAGATGTTTTATTTTTGATATTCATACTTTTTATCTTCGATGTACAAAGTTGTTTTGTACGAACTTGTAATGTTGAGGAAGGAGCATGACTGAAATGGGGAAGTCACGCTGTTTGGTGACTTTTGGTAAGGAATTTTCTTAATGCCAAATTACAACGTATCTGAGGGTAGTACAACGCCAAGCTGTTTTCTGAAAGAAAGGGTATTTAATACTAAAGATGGCGTAAAACAAATAACCATGTCCTAGGCTTTGTTAAACAAGGGACCGTTTCAAAACGGTTGAATTGTCTTGGCAAGGACGGCCCACTAAGTGAACTATTATCGTTTTCAATATGTATCCTGAATCCCAGGTGGTATGTATATATTGTTTTCCTGGTGTTCTATCATTTGCAGACTACTTTTTGAGTTGTATATGTTTCTGGCAGTCCCTCATTCGTGGTGGCCATGCTTCATTTTAACAGATTGGCTGCTGGATTAACGAATGGAGGGGGCTGAGTGAGCGGCAGCCCAGTAGGAGCCCAGTTGGATGAAGGAACAGTCTCTGTCTCTGGCTCCAGGGAGGGCCCACGTGATGATGAATGTCCACCATTTAAAACAGCTCACCAGCCCACAAATACACATGTTCCACAATTCCTAATATATAATTACACCATTCCCTTCTGAAAATGCATTCCAAATCCGTCTGCCACTTAATGCATATCGAATAGTTCTACTTTTTTTCTGCAGCTTTTGAATCACACAATGAAATTAGTGAACTGGAAAAGTTTTTCAATTTGTTTATCTCTTCCTCTTCTGTTGTTTTTGCTTCATTTCATCTTTGTAAGACCCACACGCAATCTGTGGATATCTGTTGTTTACCAATGTTTACCAATTGCTATAGCTTTTTGGTTTGAGTGGAATTCCAATTTTTCTGTTGAGTTGCACAGATTACACCAAGCGACAGAGCGTTTGTACCAGACCCGGTGATCTTTCTATGTATTGCTGAAGCTCAAAAATGCGTGATTTCCATGTCAAAAAGCTGCACTGCCTGGCAGGGCATGGGGAAGCAAAAGTTTGTACTTTGCATAATATGCATAATTGTCAAGAGTCAATGATACTGTGTATAAACAGTGTGTATATGTCAGATTGTAATCTCTTTTGTAGACTATGTAATCTTCGGGTTTGAATTTCTTGCTTAGCAGATGTGAACTTCACAAGTTGAGCCTCCTACCTCTAGTTAGCCGAGGGAGGCTGCAGGGGCTTGGGAGAGCCTTTTTTGCTGGAGCGTCACGGTGCTGCTGAAGGCGGAGGAATATAGAAGCACCCTGAGGCACGCCAGCAAAAACTCCTCTCCCAACAGCCCACACTCAATGAATGGATCCTCAGTAATTTTTCATTTGAACTATATTTATTGAAGAATCAATGCATCTATCTCGTATATGGCCTCCTCCTCATACAGTGTTACGTGTTTCATATACGTGTTGAATATTCGTGCGCATGCATAGCTTTAATAGCCACCACGACCATTCCAAAAAGGATGCACACGGCTGAATAATTCTTTAATGATGCTATAGCCCAAATATCCATTGTCTTTAACCTACTGTTAACTCTCAGGTTGCAGTGTCAAGATCGTGGTGGTTGCACTGCAATCGTGCCGTCGTTCCAGCTTTATCAAATCCTTAGACTAGCTGTGTGTTATTTTGATGTTATTGTGAGCACGTCTCAGCAGTATACCAAATGACGAATCAGATTTAACTGAAGCAGAGTTTTAAGTGGGGGCCCAGTTGTTGCTTCTAGTAAAACTGTGGCATTAAATCGTACTAGTGGCTCGTCTTGTGTAATATGACTTGAAAAGGGTCCCCACAGCTTTCTAGCTGCTTTCTCTTAATGGATCAGAGTTTAGTCAGGGCCTTGAAAACATCTCCTACTGCTCTTTTTTGTCTAGGGAGCACCTCAAATTGGCTTTAAACCACGGAGCAAAGACGCAGATCAGTCTGTGGGACAGAAATGCTTTAATTGACAAACTCAATACCTCCAAAGCCACAAGGCAGGCCAGCCACTTGCAGTTGTTTGAACCTGACCTAAACACTTGGAGAATATTATTATAAGGGGAGGGTCAATTTGAAGTTGTTGCAGCGATTTGGGAGAATGGTATTCATGCTTTACTTCTCTGCAGCTGCGAGTGGCCGCCTGTCCTGCTGCACTTGTCGGACTATTATATTTAAAGGGCAACGATCTATTTTACACTTCATGCTTTGTTCAATGTTTTTACCAGGTCGTCGTTTTAATTTGTGCAATTTGGAACTTGTACCAGGTTTTCTGGAGATGTCACCAGAGCCTCTGCCTATGATGCCTTAATCTGCATGAAAAGAAGTTTTTGCTGCAAACTTTGCTTGTGGCAAACACTTAGGAGCTGAGATGGTCACTGTGAGGCCACACCTGAAATGGGTGACAACTGCAGAGTGCGATGTTGATTATATTCATACTCTGTAATTGCTTCTTAATACAGTTTTACCTCCATATACCTCACTCATACAAAGCTTTACGAGACACTTGTGCTCTAAGATTGTACTGTGCACGCACCCTATACCATGGAATGCCATGTTCAGCGGCACTTGAAAAAAAAAAGAAAAGCTTTATCCCATTGTGAGTGTGGCCTTGATAGTGACGTCAGGTAAAGAGAGTGAAGCAAGCTTCTTCACCAAGGTGAAAGTTTTGTTGAAAGAAAAGGCTTGATGAGTGGAATTCCTACATACGTCTGGGTAGCCTTGCCTACTGCTGTGTAGGCCTGCAGTATGTCTGTCTGTCTGTCTGTTTTGGACTGTACATGACTTGTCTGGCTGTCTATCTGCGCTGCACTGATGGCAGATTTATGAAATTGTGTGAACTAATTAGGAGTCGCAGAAGACAGCTGCACACACCAGCCTGCTTGATACGACCGGCTTGATACATCAGGAATTTCAATGACATGATGCACAGAACATGCTCCTGCTTCATGCTCCTGCTACATGCAGACTGCCTAGGGCTTTATTGACACAGGCTTCCTTAGAAATACTGTGTGACCTTGATAAATGTCTCCTTCTTTAAACCGTAGTCATGTTCTTGTCTAGTATACAGGGTTTTCAATGCGTTTTGTGATTTCTTTTCTTGTCATTAGGTGGATATGACTTTAATTGACCTCAATGCCCAGCTATACCTCACCCTGCTTGGTCACGTGACCAAGTCAGGCCTGATCTAAACCGCTTTATCGTGTGCTGTCTTGCTTTCTATTTCAAACTATTCAAGCTATTGATGTACACCTGAAGGTAACCAGTTTTACACGACTGTTATTTTTAGTAAATTGTGTTTTATATATACAACCAAGCTAAGCTTTACTCAACTATTAAATGGGCTCCAGTTAAGGGGTTCCATCACTTCGGACACCAAAGGATAATATGTTTGTTGATAACTCTGGATGAATATTGTAATATTATTATAAACTGAAACTTGCATATATTTGATGATGAATTTATGGATTTACACGTTTTCCAGACATTCTTTTGTAGTAATCCAATTGTGGTTCTGGTGACAAATTACATTGTGCGTTTGTTTTGAATACTCAGTTTTCATTTCCAGAACTTGTTGTTCCACAATACTAAATGATAGACTAATAATTATCATGTCTGTTTTTACCATTTTTGCTGGTGAAAAAAAATAGCTTTACTGTTGGATGCTAAATTATAATTAGAGTTAAGAATGAAATTGTACTGTTATATTTGATTATTTGATGTTTTTGAAATTTCTTTTAATATGATATGATGGCTTTGTATAAGAGCACAACCCAAAGATAATGACTGTCCATACACACTATTTGAATCATCTTGCTTTTTGAGGAGACGTGTAAACAGGCATATCTGGCTAAGAGCTTTGCTTCATAACTCTTGAATCATGTAATCATGAATTAATCACAAAAGCTTTCGTATACAATACAAAGGAATCCATCCTCTTGGATCAATCCAGACGTTTTTATAGAGGAGACGTTTTATGTTCTTGAAGAGCTATATAGCGTGAAATATACCTACTTTTTCAACGGGTAAAAGGGAAATTTGCTTTAATCATTCTTTAACGATTTTCTCTCTCAAAAGCTTTATTTGTACAGTGAACGGCATGTCCCTACCCCAGGACCTACATGCTCGGCTATGTAACCAAAGCAGTTGTACCTTGTCATTTATAACAATAAATTAATACAAATCATATATATACATCTTCAATGAAATAATGTCATTTTAATGCTGTGTACTGTTGATAGCATGCATTATGAAATGTTACTGACGATATCACCAAAGGTTTAATCGATGTTTTTAATCTATGTTATTAATAATCAATTGTATAGCATAATTAGCATATTGATTAGCGTATCCTAGATGTCTGCTATATATTATATATATATATATATGAAATGAAGTCCTAGTATTGTAAATGTATATATGTATACTTAAATTTATAATGATGATTGTATATGTGTTCATTATTGAGGTACTCGTATTGTCCCGAAGTGATTCTATTGTTCTTGTGGAGCAGTACAATGTGTAATTGTGAAACCATTGTGCTTATTGATAGTGAGATTGTGACATTCATTCAGTGTAGGCTAATGGTAGGTTTTGGTCAAATTTATATTTATTGTTAGGACGAGACATTTTCAGATGTAGTATGTTTATCTTTTACTAACTTCTCAAGATCTGCAGATAAAAATAGTATTATTGGATAGTTGGAATAAAGTGTAAGAAATATATATAAGTAAAATTCGAGAGGTTCAATGTAATTGTATCTTAATTGAATTCCTACACAGCTGCTATGAGCTTTTTGGCATATTTTTAAAAGAGAAAAAAATGCACCGAGAAAAGAGCCGTGAAAAATATATCTGAGAGATTTCTTCATGTATGAAATACATTTGATTAGCATACAGAGACATTCATGTTTCTTGTCACGTGTTATCGAGCTTATTAAAGTCTTCTGAAGGCTGCTGGTTACCATGGCAACCAAGACTTCCTGTCGCAGACTCAACATGGAATAAACATCATAAAAAATATGTCAGTGTCTTTTATCTTATCCTGCTTGTGTCTACGAATGTCAGGGGTTGCATGTCTCCCCTCGTTTCAAACCCTTTCGAATATTTCTGGGGGTGGGCAGGGGGGCATATTCGAAATATATGCCAGAATGTCACGAATTAATGATGACATAGGGGGCTCCACTGCAGGCTGATTCAGAAGGCATTTCAATTTCATCTAAAGAACACCCCCCCCTCCCTCTTTTCTATTAGGGGAGTTTTACTGCAGCAGATTTAAATTCTGCATAGCACAACCCCACTTCAGAGCCCCCCCCCCTTACTGCAGTTGCAGTCTACCCCTCTGCTAATTCAACCACCCCCTCTCCCTAAACTTCATTGAAGCATCGACGCCATTTTGCCACTACAGTCTGATTTTTTTGTCATATTAAAAAAAGCCATTTCACATATCCACTGAAACAAACAGATCTAAAAACTGATGAAATTATCTGCCATGAAAACGTATTATGAATGGTGCTGGGACAATAATGATGGCATCAGGCATTACTGGGTGAGATATGGACCTTTTATCGATCGCTCTTTTAATCTATTTTCATCAGTGGAATAATGTGAAGTTTTAACGCAGAGAGGAAAAAGCTTTGTCTGGTTATATTGATTTTATCAATACAAGGCTTTTTTGCGGCCGCTCATCTTTTATGTCCAGCCAGCCATGTAGCATATTGTTCAATTTAATTTCCTGGGATTCTCTTGTAAAATTAGTGTTGATTATTCGGCCGGCCTTGTATTGGTTGCCTCACGCTTCATTGTGCGCCTCAAATCATCTCTCAGTTTCCATGGCAACCAGATGTATAAGTACTGCTGGGAACGGCCCTGCCATTTTCAAGCTTATCCAGCTTTTGTGGCCAAATCTTTAATGTGTGTGTAATGACACTAAATTGAAGGCTATTTACACAATTCAAATAGCACCTCGACCGGTTTTCTAAGAGACTTTTTGTGCTTAGCATGCGCGGCAATTGGGAAACGTCGTCTGCTCCTCTCGGTATACACACAGTCCTGTAGGGCTAAATGTAAACTGGCATAAGATGGAGCATGGGAGAGAGGCAGGGAGAGCAGGAGAGCGGTCCATATGGAGAGAGGAAAGACAACCGTCACCGTTTCCACTCCAACTGCGTCTGCCTCATTGAAGCTAAATATTGACTAGAGTCTGGTTTATATTTAGAACTATCTGCGCCATCTTTTTTCCCTGCAGTCCCTGTCACTCCATTGTAATGCGGCACTCTCGATTATCTATGACAAGTAAAATGATAATCGTTATAATATATCTGCTGAAATTAAGTAGACCGGGCGTCTGCATCTGATTGCTATTTCAAGGACCGTTTGTTTGGAAAGCGAAATGTAGAGTCTAATTTCCATGGCAACACTCCACAGAAGGACACAAGTGCCACCCAAGCAGAGTGGATAACATTGCAATTCCATCATGTTCTCTAAAAAGACTAATATTACAGACTATTGGCAATACAGTTTGCCTTTATCCTTTAAAAAATCTCTGCACACAACTCGATTTATATGTTTCCATTCACTGAAAGACACACAGTTGCCATCCTTAATGTGGTTCATCCACCTATCCTTGTCAATTCTTGGCTCTAGCAACTCACATGATATGGGAACTTCTTCAAAGTTTCTATGGGCTCCTCCATACTTGTGTTAAACAGATACATCATATTACAAGGCCGTGCTATTATGTGTTTCACCATTATGAATCATCACAGAAACAAAGCAGTTTCAAGAGAGCACCATGTGTTGGGCCAGTGACGGTGTATTCGAGGGGGCACCTGTTTGACCAGTCCACCTTTGGGCTACATGTGTCAGCAGGCCCTCAACAGAAGTTTCTTGGCCACCTACAGGACAGCCAGACATGGGCCAGTCCATCACCTCCAATCCGCCATGGCCGACATGTTGCCTCCATTTCTTTGTCTCGACCTGCATCATGTTTTTTACCATGGAGAATTACTAACTTGTGGCGTTCTCTGGTGGTAGTTTTTTTCCTCTTTGAAATGAAAATTCACTGCAGACAGATAGAAATATTTGGAGAACTTTAACCCTAGTGGTTTTTGTTGGAACTAGTCTAATACTGCATGATATCATGTCAATATCAACCAATTCATGGTGGCTGACGTGAGTTCTATCACTCCTAATAACCTGGGGCATGGTTATGCAAGATCATTCTAGCATCCTAACTGAAGTTAGGCTATTCATTTCTTTGAAATACTTACTACTGAAAAGTCCCTTTGTCACACGATCAACAGATCCAGATGGATTGTTTCCTCTTTTTTTCGCAATTTTTTAACACCAGGGGATCAAATTTGGAAGATTTTAACTCGACCTAGTGGCTGTTACGTAACCAAGGCTGAACTCCAAGGCATCAGCACTTTCTGAGAACCGAGTTGAAGAAAAATCACATAACGTTTCTTTACGGATGGTAGTGGAATTGTCGCTGAAGGCAGCAAGTAACAAAATTGGATGAAGTATTTCTTTGGTTTTCTTAACATTTTAAAAGACTAAAAACATTGCTACTATTCATCTCACTTTGGTAAAGTCCTTTGTGATTATTTTGAAGCCTGAAAGTTGTGATGAATGATATATTTCTTGCAACTTGTCATTGCATATATACTTAGAGAAGTACCACAGACTGTGTCTGTGTTGGTAATAGACAAGACGACATGAGGCTAAGTCAATATCTATAGGTGCGATATTGGATACAGTTTGTCAACTTTTATTGCCAAACTTAAGTTTTGGTAAGAGCAAAAACGTCAGTTACTCAGAAGAAACCAAATCAATCAATGCCTCTGAGCCATTTCAGTTTCACTACCATTGATCACTACCATCCGCAAAGAAACGTTATGACTCAAAGAAAAGACAGTTTGTAAATAGGAACATCACAGCTGATTGCATTTGTTCCAGGAGTGGTCGTATATTTCCCCATGTTATAGTGTGATTTAGGTAAAGCATAATTATATAACTCTATGCTTACTTCAGGAGACCATGACATTAAATTCTTAATGAAAATTAGAAAAGGTCAATATACTGTTTGGAGGATCAGGCATACCAGACTCACTTCATGAACAACGACAAGCTGTATGTAAACTCAGGCATCGATGTTTCAGAGCAACCAGTTTCATGATGCCTATGGCCTTTGATCAACGGCATTATTGGTAAGTCGACATCAACTATTTATTATCCTAACATCATGAAGTCAACGTTTCAAGACAATCCAACATTTGTAACAGAGCAAGGTATGATTTTGTTTGACCATGAACATTTCGGAATTTGCAAAGTTGAATGAGGACCAAGTGAGTAGAGTACAGACCATAATGCATACCAGAACTTATACCATGCACAATTTGCAGGTGTTTAATGATTTCAAATGGTCAATAAAAGATGTCCATGACGCAACTTCTGTTGAAAAACGATGTGACAAACTAATGTAAAAAGTATGCTTGGCCTAAGAATTATACAAAGAAGAAACCCACCAAACTGCAGAAAAACTGCTTTTATATAGGGGTCAATGGGACCATATTAATTTTTTCCATATTCTGGTAGTCTATATGAGCATGGATTTTAAAAACTCAGTTCTGGCTCATTTTCCATTGGTAATATATGATTTTTTTGCTTTTTGAATCAGTTGTCCCGATCCAGCCATTTCAAGACATTTCTCCTTAATTTTTTTCAGGTAATAACAACAGATATTCTGTCTTGTGAAAACACATGTTTTAAAAAAGGCCAAATTACTATGACTCTAATTGTTGTCAACAACATAACACCATGCAGAACTGTATAAGTAGTCATTGTTGTTGGCTATATCTAATCTATACAAAAGTACACCTTCAGACTTCTTTGATACCGTAGAACGGGGTGACTTGGAACAGTCCGGGGTGACTTTGAACGCTTTTCTGAAAAAGATTGATCCTTTGTGAATGCAAAATTAAATAAGATACTGGAAGCTTATATATTGTACAAGGCTAGGTTATTTAATTTTGCATTCACATCGATCTTTTTCAGAAAAGCGTTCAAAGTCACCCCGGACTGTTCAAAGTCACCCCATTCTACGGTACTGAATTGAATGGCTTCCAAGTTACCAGGTGAGTTGGCAAAACGTTTTCGTGTTGAAATGGTTTTAGGATAATTTTGATCTCTTACCTTGCATATTGTTGTCTTCAGGGCAATACATTTAATTTGCCCTCTCCAGGTATATCCCTTGCAATGAAGGTTTAGTAAACAGATAGTTCAATGTTGATAAATAGACTTTAAAATGTCTCAGCTAAGAAATCTTGGCAAAAAGTCCATGGCTCTGCTCTGATATCTTCTGCTTTGAGGCTCTCTCAAGAAGCAGGTGACAGGATTTTAATCTTGATGTTGTATTGTTTTTCACTGATTGCTGGCTATAATCCGCTGTCTTGAGCCTCAGGTCAATAGACTCTAAACTTGACACCTGTTTGAATGTGATTAAAATCGGATTCTCATTCGAAGGGTGGTGTGACCATGATTTCAAAGATCTCTTCTCTGATAAGTCGGAGTCTGATTTTTTAAAATAAAAGTTGACCAGTTTGTACCTCTCTTTTCAAAAATGTTAAGTTTGGTTTGCCCAGAAATAGTTTCACTAATTGGTGCCAATCTCCATACTGAAAAGTAGGATTGTCTGATATTCTGACCATGTCATTGTCTGGGTCATTTCAGACAAGAACAGTGATGGCAATCACAGCTTGAATCAATATGCTGTTAGACAACGGTCAGGCTTAAGGCAAGTAATCTGCTTTACATTTCATCAAGGTATTACTTTGCAAAGAGCTAACTCAATCAGGACACCATGGATGGCCCATTGGATGGGCCAGTACAGAAGGTAAACCTTTTTTTTATCAATAGACTGCTCACACTTAAAAAATAAACACCTTTTAACACAGCTTGAAAATTCACTTCTAATCGAGATATAACCATGCAATTTGCAATGATGTGGCTGTTCATCCAGTCAGAGGATCAAGAAAGTTTCACTGAAACACATTGAGAATCGACTGCATCAGGCCAACCTGAGTCCCATTTTTGGAGTTCACTGATCATGAAAGTGGTTCCCTTGGCCACTTCAAGCATTTTTACCCTCGGCAATGTATACATTGCCGACGGGTATTGTAGTTACTTTGGGAAAATTTGTCCGTCCGGCGGGCGGGCGGGCGGGCGGGCGGACGGGCGGGGGCGGCGTCCGGATAACGGGCGTCCCACTTGTGTATTGGGAGTAATGCCAAAACTATGGAATGTATACTTTTCATTTTTGGGACATTATTATATCTTTTATACTAGTTGTGCCTTTTAGTGGTTTAATCCACATGAGATTAATACTTTTCTCACAATTATTGAAAAATGTGAAAAAATATCTTTTTGTGTATTGGGTGTCAAGCCAAAACTATGGCATGCATATTCATCATTTTTGGGTAAATATGGTATCTTTTATCCCAGTTGAGCCTTTCATAGGTCCAATCCCCATGACATTAATACTTTTCTCACTATCATTGAAAAATGTGAAAAATTGTTTTTTTTTTGTTTCTGGGACAGAACTAAAAAACTGCAGTACTTTTGACACTGAAATTTGCATATTGTATGTATTAAATACCCAAGAAGTGTTTTTTGTGGGTCTAAATGCTCTGAGAAAGTTGAACGGACGACAATTTACCAAAAATATGAAAAAATACTATTATTTTAAACTTGTATGATTCAGTCAATTTTGAAGTTAAATCTATGAAATTTTCCAATTAGGTGTCTAACTTATGCCTCTTTAAACATCTCTAACCAGTTGGAATGTTGGTCCTATGAATTTTTATAAAAACCAAAAAAATTCGAAAAAAATCCCAATTTTCCAACATTTCTGCATGAAAAGCCAAATGGTAATGGGCAAGTTAGTTAACTTTAGGTCTTATTGTAGTTAGAGACACACTATTGACTAATATTCACAACCATTGCATGAGTTGTTGCAATTTTTTCCATTGAAATGTATGATTGAAAAAATGCAAAAAATCATTAAAATGTCTATTTACTCTCCATTTCCTTCTGATGTCTTACCAGTTGCTGAGTATATATCAAAATAAACCTGACATGTTTCACATCATCATGATGCTGATTTTGAACAATATGAAAATTTTTATTCGTAGCAGAGGTCAATATTAACAAAATTAGATAAATATTAAGGATTTTCAGATAATCATATGTCAGTAAATATTGGCCCTGGTCAATCAAATTTGCCACAATAATGTCTAAATTTGACATTTCTACCTCTCCTCATGAAATATTATCAATAGGAAATACATAAATTTCATATATAATTATGTGGACTTTCAAAGCATTAATTAAGTATATTCAAAAACATGCATTTGTGTGTTAATATTTTAAAATGTTGACACTAAATCTTTAACTCCCACTTATTATAACTTTATGGTTAATATCTAAACTTGGTGATGTAAATTTTAGAAGATAAATTAATGTCAGCCCCTTTTATTTAGTTGTTTGCATGAAAATTAAATGTGAATGAATCAGACGGATTGGCTTTTGTTGAATGGAGCACTGGAGAAGTCTTGATTATGTAATGTTATGTCACAGGGTAATTGTCTTCCCTGCTTAAACTCTCAATTCTAACTTAATGGTTTAAATCTAACCTCAGTTATGTACATTTTAACATATGAAGTATTGTCAGCTTACTTTTATTTTGGTCTTTAATGAAAATTAAATATGAACATATAAGACAGACTGGCAATAAGACCACAATGCATTTATAGAGGGTGATTAAAGAAGATTACTTGGCATGCAAACCCCATTTCTGCTAATTTCAGTGTGTAATTTTACATTTTAAGACATTATTGGATAAATCTGTCTGTTAATTCATTTTAAAACTCACTCCAATTGTATTTTTAGCATTTTAAAGAAATATTGTTTAGGGGGTAAAAGTGTCATCATTGGAAGGGGTCCAGTTTTTGTTGAATGGGCCTGGAGCCATTGTGTCTGTGCTTCATTGTACCCCTCCCCTCCAGCCATTCATGTTATGTAACATTGTGTCACTAATCCTCTCCAGTCACCAAAGCTAGGAACAAAGGAGCACAAAAGCAGCGCACAGCACCCTCAACTTTTCAAAAAAATTTCTTTTTTCTTAGAAATATGTCCAAACTGCATTGACACCAACTTTGTAGTTTTATAGTGAACAAATAAAGAAATTTCCAATTTGAATAAAAAATTTAGGCCAAGTAGAAGCTGAGATATGACTTTTTGTAGCCCATACAGGCTGTACACAGAGTTGGGACATGCTTCTTTTGTTTTGTTTTTCTTTACAGCTATCGTTCTTCAAAGTTTGACCAGCATTTATCCTTTGTATTAACTTGCAACTTGCTAAAGTCTTAAAAGATATATATATATACTGGCATTAACCTTGTTTTAGTCTTACTATTTACAATGGTTTTGGTTGGAGACATCTTATCTATAATTTATGTTTTTAGACCCATATTCCATATTTGCAATTTATGATAAGAATAGCTAAGACTAGATAGATAGATAGATAGATAGATAGATAGATAGATAGATAGATAGAAAGATAGAAAGATAGAAAGATAGAGAGAGATAGATAGATAGATAGATAGATAGACCTATAGATATATAGATAGATAGATTGATAAACACATACATAGATGGATAGATAGATAGATACACATATAGATAGATAGATAGATAGATAAATAGATAGATAGAAAGATAGATAGATAGATAGATAGATAGATAGATAGATAGATAGATAGATAGATAGATAGATAGATCAACATGTCATCCAAGATATTCAGACATGTTGTCTTAGTGTCAAAAATAGAGCCCGGAACCGCCGACCTTTTGCGCCGCCGCGACCTGATTTTACTGTCAGCTGAAGTGAGCTGAGGTTAGTCAGTCTAGCAGCTGATATTGCTTCAAGTCAGCTGAGCTGAAAAGCCAGCTTGAAGGCAATGAAAGCCCTATTCTCCATTGCAATTGAGGTTGATTTTTCAGGAGAATCGATAGGACTTCTATAATTGCAATTAAGGAAGAGAGGAAGGTCTGAGCTTTTATTTTTCATGATGGCAATTAGAGTTTGCTATCCAAATTACAATTCAGTCCTTTGACTTCCAGAATAAGAAAAGGTCCATAACTTAGAAGTTTGATGTATGAGTTACTGTAATCATGAGTTTGGAAGAGTTCCACTTGAATAATTTACCAAGATGGTCCAAGGGACAATATGTGACATGTAGTTACAAGCCTGTTCAGGGGCTAAATTTCAAATAGATTTTTACCCTTTCTTTCCTTACAAACATTTCTTCTGTTTCTCTATCTACAGATGAATAAGCCACTGCCAAATATTATTTGATTTGAATAATATATTTGACACTTGGTTATTTCATTGCATCCTGTTCATGAATTAGCATTGATATACTCTCAGTAGGCCATTATCACCCCCCCCCCCTCCAAAGACCACAGGCCCAAGAACCGGGGTAACCAGATTCTTAACTTTATATGTAGTTAGTTGTAAGTGAGACTTCCAGGGTGGACTACTAGCTTGGACTTTTGCAAAGACTACTCGATGCTACAGTCACTGGTCTTATATATATCTGTGAAGATTTCATGAAAATAATACTTAAGTCAGCTAAAGTTGCAGCTAACAAAATGCTGCTAGCTGAAAAAGTCAGCCACTATTTCTTCAATCAGCTGACCAAAGGTAACTGACTCAGTTCCGGGCTCTAGTCAAAAACAACTAAATTCAGCAAATGGGACTGAATGTGCCACTTTACGGAGCTTTTGGTCGTTTTTATTGTTATTCGGACCTATAATCTGACTGTCGCCTGGCCCTGGTTGTTTGTATTATCTATTTGTAAATGTGGTTAGCAAGGTTGTTCCAGCGTTTGATTGGAAAATTCAAATTCAAATTCAGTTTATTGGACCATATGTAATACAAGCATACACAATTGGCTGGCTGACACCAGGTGGTGTATTTGCCACTTGCACCAAAACATAAATCAAAAGTTCAAAAACAAAGCTGCTTTATTAGAATTATTCTTCTAGTTTACATGTAGGCCTATTTGAAATGAAACTAAATAAAGATAGCTAAAATTATATAATTTAGTGCACAGTAAGCTTTGGAGCAAATTCTCTGTGTTTTTCCGTGATTGTTCCTGCTTCACCAGACATATTTTCCCCGACATCAATTGCATTTATTGCTGCGTTAATGGAATCCTTAAACAGACTCTACCAGATTTTTTTAATTAAAAAAAGGTCTCTTTCCATGTGTTTTCACTTATCACAGATTCAACCAAATTTCTCGTTTTTATCCGAAGTTAAAGGGTGGCAACCTGGTATAAAAGCCAGGGTGGTTTGATTGACTGATCTGCTGATTGAGTGATTGCTTAATTAATTGTTTGACTGACTGATCAAATAATTAATTTCCTTACAAGTGCAACTGGATTTTAATATTGCATTAATAACATACAGTATTTGTATATTACTATTAGATCTGTAGATTTCATAGAATAGATGTAGACAAATTTCAGTCATATCCAATAAATTCTAATGTTAAAATTAATAAAATTTAAAAAATGAACTTCTGTATGCAATAAAAGAACAGTATTTTTAAGATGGATGGATGTTTGGGGCTTTACATCCTGTATTTACGCACTTGGTAGGCTAATTAATTAGGACAGAAAAAGGACACGGCAATGAGGCAAAGGATGATTGAAACAGCCATCCAACATAGGCCCAGGTGACCCAGCAAGAGCTGGATTCGAACCCTTGACCAGCGATTGGCAGTCCAGCATGCTACCACTAGACCAACCCTCCCCCCCTCAAAACCCTGTCTTTGTTTACAAATCAAGTATTGCTTAAGTTTTTTTTAACTGTATTTAAGTGTCTGCTCTGCCGTTAGTCATTACGGAAAGTCAAGGAAACTCATGAAAAACATTGTGGTGATGGAAATCCAACAAATTGCCAAAACAAATTTTGGCCTTGATTCTCGCTTATATTTTTACAGATTTTCATTATGGCACTTGCTGTGACCTGGTGGAAACGGACATCACTTTAAAGTTTTTAGGGACCTTGCCCCCTCAAAGCTCGCGCCTCCTGAGGGCTACTTGATTTCACTGCCTCCAGAATACCCACTGATTAGCCGAGGGTATGCTGCCGCGCAGCCTATGTTTACTACATTTTCTTGGTTTTGTGTTGAATTTGATTCAGATTTGTTCCATAATCATAATAGATACCATTTCTATTGAAGGTGTGTAGATATTTAGTATATTTATTTAGACAATAAAGATTTGGGAAAACTTAGATAAAAGGTAAATATGCAGATAATACATATAATTGTATGCCTGTATGCACTTTTACTAATGTCCACAACTGTAGGCTTTTACAATATCTAGTGCGGTATCTCGATATTTACTATTTGGTCAATCTGAAGATCCAGTGATTACAATATATTGTATAATAGGGGGACATACGACTTCACAAAATAATGAATGAGGCACTGCATCATCTAAATGGTCCGAGCTCATGGAACATTAAGTGGAGGAGGGTTGTATCTAGTGTTCTGTGCTGGGGCAACTGAAAGACCCTGGGCATCCCTGAATGAATAGGGTATGTACCAGACTCCTGATCTTCTCATCACTCATCATCACACGGCGGTCACTAACACTGGAGAATGTTACGGCATGGGAACCTTGGGCAATGTTCCCCTCGTCTCTGCCCATGGGTGCCGTACTATGCATGGCTGCCCTGAGCTGTTTCTTGTGGAAGGCTCACCACGAATTTTGTGCCTGCATTGCAGTGCATGACTGGCAGTATTTACAATACAAATTACAATAAAATCATTTGGAAAATGGCTCCTGGAAACGAACAATCTGCCCTCAAAGAAAGTCAAAGTAACTCTTTCATCATGTGCAAAGAAATGTGTTGAACTGCTCATCACCAGTAGTAAAGGTCAGTTTGCTGAAGGAATCAATCATGACACGGGCTCCTCAGAAACATTTGCTTTCTTGGACAAGTATCTCACTGACTATTCTCAGCTCTTGTTAGATTATGTCGCAGCAAAGAGAAATGTAGATCATAAAGCTGAGCTGGAAACGTTCCTCGAACTGCTACCACTCGATTTCATGTGTGGACATGTTAACTATGCCCGTAGGAGACCTATCAATGTTGTGGAAGGGAGGCTTCTACCTGTTGAACATCCTGAAGTATAGAGCGCTTTGTGATGGAAACTGGTCAGTGCATCACATACAGGGTGGTAAAAAAAAACTTTACACTTATGAATTACTTTTTGGGTAACGCTCATTGTAACAATTACTTATTTTTCGATACAAAACAAATTGTATAGCAAAGAACAAGCTTTCTAGAGATAATTCATTCATTTGGAGGTCCTTTTGGACTGATGACTTTTCTACCGTGGGCCTAAATGATGCAGAGGTGTCAACAATGTAACTTTGTGTGCGTTTTTGCCATAAAAACTTAACGGAAGCCGTCATTTGGCAACTAAAGTCTGTGGTGTCTTGCAGGGATCTGCCTCTAAATTTGCCAACCAAGAATAATCACATTGATTAAGATCTTGTGATAATAGGGGCCCTATTGTCCTGCTGAGAAACTTGGCAGACCGAACCTTGATCCAGTTCTGGGCTTTCCATGGGAGAATGACTGATGCCTCATCTTGTTTGAAGATCAAATTATCTGTAGCATTGTATGTCTTATCTATCCAGTGCTTCAGATGCTCTTTTAATATGTACTTTTTCCGAGATTTTTAACACCCTGATCGTCAACCTTCAGACGGCTTTGTTTTTAAATCTTATAATGGCCATAGTGGAGGCTGAACTTGGTCTAGCACCTTCTGGCTTGCGCTGAATTGTGCCTCTGTATTTTCATTTTAGGTCATATTTATTTGTCTTGTGAAGCTCAGTTGCTTCCAAATTGCTGATGGGTCGTGATCACCCCAGAGTAGTGAAAACGCAGGAGCATTCCTGGCTTCCATTTTGTCTACTATCAAAAAAGTAATGACCTATTTTAATCAGCAACCAATTTTCCAAAGATCTAGTGTACTTGGCTTGTATACAAAATAAGTACCCTGGCACTGACTCAATCATGGCAGCCTGGAAAATGAAATATCAACTGTAAAGTTTTTTTTTGACCACCCTGTACCAAGACCATTCAGTGAAACTTGGCACAATATGGGATTGAGCAAAGTATAAACAAGGATTGCGTAAAGTTCCACCATTTGTAAACCAGACAAGAAGCACTGGAGAGGTACTATTACACTGCACATCTCAAGGCAGCGCACTTCAGTCTTGAAAGATCTTTGTGCATTGCAAATTCCATATTCAGAAAACCACAGGGGAGGGAGTCAGGATAGAGTGCACAGAGACAAGGAAGCAGTTGAAAGAGTTGTCAACATGGTCTCATCATTGATGACGTGGACGGTACTATGAGAAAGAACACAAAAAGTGCAACTATGTCCTGGAGCAAGATCTTTCCATGGAAGAACTACCAAATACACAGACACCACCTTGGTACGGTAGTGGAGTTCATGATAATGATTCACATGGTTTGCACAGACAATTCACACCGTTCAAAATTTGGAGATTTGTCAAATGTTCTTCTGTGGATGATACTGTCAGCAGGACACAAGTTTAGTGCCTTTGTTGGTGATCATTATTATGTCCAGTCCATCAGGGAGAAAGCCTGGAGAGGAAAGATCCAGATGCAAGAAATCAGGAATCCAACAACAAACACCCCTCTGCCAAAACAACGAAGTAAGATGCTGTCTGACCCAGCCAACAAGGCAGACTTGATGAAATTCTTGAGGCAGGACTGGGCCAATATTTTTCAAGACCATCTCACTGATGATTGGATGCTTCTCTTGGCAGGAGGATTTGATGACAACAGAAGAGTAGTACATGTATCTGAGCTGTGTGGCCCATATCAGTGCAGAATGGTAATGACCTGTTCTCAGACCATGAGGAGGCAGACTATAGGATGTTTCCTCGTGTACAGTACATCTTGCAGCCAGGAGTCCAGAAGCAGACTGTGTTGTCCTGTTGAGTTGTGACTCTGGTGTAGCTGCTATGTGTCCCAGATATATCTAACTGCTTGGCATTGAAGAGCTTTTGTTTACAGGCGATTTAATAACTATGCAATTCTTGTCGTTCACACTTGACAGTGAGGAATCAATGGACAGGGAGCCCAAGAATCGCATGCTAAATAAATCACCTGTAAGACTCTTACTGGAAAGAGAAAATGATACATTCCTATGCATTAGATAGCTGCACATGCATCTTGGTCAGAGACGTCACTGATATTGCCAGTTGTGCATGCACTATCCGGAAGCTATTCAAGGAGAATGCAAACTTCCTGCAGGATCTCCAAAGAAGTTGGAAGTGATCTCCAAAGAAGTTGGAAGTGATCATGCATTAATTTCACAGAGGGCTCTCTCCTGTGTAATAGTTTGTTTACTAAGAAGAGATACACTTCACTCAATGACCTCAGGTAAGACTTCTTCCACACAAGGGGCCTATATTCTATATATTCTTTCTGTAAGTTGGCCCGTCGATCCCTCTAGGAACCACCTTCAGGATGAAGTAAAATAATTGGTCAATAACGTTTTTTTGGAGGGCATTATGGGGTATTAATCAGTTATGGCCAGAGGGCAGAAATCATTAACTTAATGCCCGAGCCGCCAGGCGAGGGCATTAAATGATTTCTGACCGAGGGCCATAACTGATTAATACCCCATAATGCCCGACAACAAAATGTTATTATCATTATTATCATTTTCCAACATCTCAGTGACATGAATCTTGACTTTACCTTTGTTATAGCGATCGTCGCATTTTGCGTTCTCGCGCCATTATTATTCAATATACAGCATCGCTGTTTATCTGGATCATCAGGAATTTTTCTCCTGATCATTTTGTTTTTTTTAATTTCCAAAATCGGACGATTTCTCACCGATTTAGCCTGAATCTGACAGCAAACTTTGATTTCTGAAGTCAACAACATCGCCATGACGTCACTTGTGATGACGTCACGATACGGTACAATACACCAGGGGGCGCTTTCGCGGGCGTTAACGGCCATTATTATCCACTTGCAGGGCCGTTCACTAGAGCATTAGCAAAATTTTGAGGGCTGCTGATTTTCCATATCGGCCCTTGTTTACAAGGCCGAGGGCCGATATTGTCAATAACGGCCCTCGTTAATAAGGCCCGGGCCGTTATAGTCAATAACGGCCCTTGTTTACAAAGTCGGGGCCGTTATAGTCAATAATGGCCCTTGTTTATAAGGCCAAGGGCCGTTATAGTCAATAACGGCCCTTGTTCATTTCACTCAATGCCAATATTGAATTGAAAGGTCTTGGCGGTAAATCAGAACAGAAAAATGTAGTAAGTGGATAATAATAGTAATAACACTACTTTTTTTCGGGCCCTATGCTGCTTGAATGGCCCTCGGTCATGTCCAGCAGCCCTCGTGATTGCACAGCAGCCCTCGCGCTGCTCGTGCTGCTTTGAATCACTCGGGCTGCTGGAAATGACCTTGGGCCATTCAAACAGCATAGCGCCCTCAAAAGTAGTGTTATTGTTATATTAACGCCCGCGAAATGAGCATTAACCCACAGACAATGCCCTCTAAAATGATAATAATGTTCATTTAAGTTTCTGATGATGATCCATGTCTTGTTCAGGATCAATACTTTGTTCCGCCATCACATACATTATGACCTTTGCCCATGCTTTGTCGTATGCTTTTGTTACGTCAAGAAATGCAGGATATATTTCTTGTCCCTTTGCTTTTGCGTTACTGCAGTATCACAAGATGGTCCGCTGTATCTTCGTCTTTTTTCCCTCCCTTGTACAGTTTTCCTACATTTCTGCTTTGACTGTTAATGTCCCAATATAGAGTCTCATTATATTCTACCTTTTTTTTCAGGCCTGCTGGGTTTCTTGGGATCTTGTGATGTTGTTGAAGCACTTCCTGAGGTGTTCCATAATTTCCTCACTTGGTAGAAGATCAGCTAAGATCTTCCAACAGAAAACATCAAAATTTATTTGGAATTCTCCAACTTTCTAAAACTTCATAAAATATTGTCATATGTGATGTAGCCTTGTGGAAGGGCCTGGCAAAACGAGCTGGCGACAAAAATGTCTCCGGTTCCACTCGTTGACAGCTGCAGTATGCAGCATGATATTTATTTAGAGGACCAAACACTGGAACATCTAACGGTCAAAGATGTGGGAACAGTGCAATGGAAATGTGACAATTATTACACCATTGTCCCAAGCCATATCTACAACCTACCACAAACAATGGCTTTCATGATTTTCCATCTTGAAAAGTGTGGGTTTTTCCCTGTATTTGCTTTGGAGCAACCAGCATACTTGATGAAATGTGCCAAAACATCTGGTAAGTGTTCAGAATCCATCCATGCATCCCGGCTGATGCTTAAGGTGGTCCAAATTGTATGCAAAAATCCAAGGTCCCAAAACCTCTATTTGAAATTTAAAAAATTGCTGATCTGTCAGTAAAACAAACACATGCAAAGTTTTGTCCATATATATTTTTCATTAAAAATTTTTGATCTGTGCTTCCTGCCATGGCCACATTGGCTGGCCAGGATTGTATGCTGCTTCCAATTCGCCTCTTGTTGCTGCTATATGTGTTCTTCCGAGGATTTTTTGGATCCCATGATGCCTGTACTTGATTTTTTATGCATTGTTTTGTTACAGAACCATGCTTCTGTGTCTGAAGCTAAAGTGTGTGGATTTTTTAGCTGTTCTTCCAATCTTTGTAACTTTGCTCTTTTCAATACCAAATATTATCTGGTATCTTCTTGCCATATGTTGAGAAATTCTTGAAGCTCTTCATGACTTTCTGATATGAGTGCTACATAATCCATCCACAGGAGACATCCAATTTTCTTGCCATTTTCTGACTCCACTCCAAGATTTTTCCCATGATTTCTTCCTTTAGTACTGCATACATGATCACTTATAAACTCCCTGTCTTATGTTGTCCTTCATATGTATCTCACTTGTATTTCCCTACTTGGCGTCTGCAGTTGCTACCTGTCCTTCATTTAGGTTTCTGATGATGGTCCATATCTTTTTCTGGATACCTTGTTCCACCATCACATACATTATGACCTTTGTCCATGCTATGTCATATTATAATTCTTCCCCTTACCCCAATAAGGTCTCACTATATTCTACCTTTTTCTCAGGCCTGCTGGATTTCTTGGGAACTTGTGATGTTGTTGAACTTGAGGAGTTTCCTGAGGTGTTCCATAATTTTCTCACTTGGTTGAGAATTTTCCAACAGATGACATCAGAATTTGTTGGGAATACCCTAACTTTCTAAAACCCTCGTTAAATATTGTCATATATGTGATATAGCCTTGTGGATGGGCCTTGTAAAACGAGCTGGCGAATCAAATACACCGTATAGTAATTCAGGGACCAGAATGTCTCAGGTTCAACTCATTGACAGCTTCAGCATACAGCATAATATTTCTTTAGAGGACCAAACCACCAAAATATATATATATCTTGATATTTACTTCTGTGGACCAAACACTGCAACTTCTACAATGTCACAGTTAAAGTTTGTGAAAAGAGCAGGCTTTTTCCATGCTTTGGAGCAACCAGCATACTTGATGAAATGTGCCAAAACGTGAGGTAAGTGTTCAGCATCTGTCCATGAGTCATAAATGGTGCTCAGGGTGATCCAAAATTGTATGAAAAAATCCAAGTTCCTAAAACCCACAATTTGAAAGTAAACGAATTGCTGCCATGTCAGCAAAACAAACACATGCAAAGTTTTCCTCACTGGGTAGAAAATCTTCCTACAAAAGATATCAGAATTTATTGAGAAAACTCGCAACTTTCTAAAAACCGTCCTAAAATATTGTGTGATATACCTAACCTTGTAGATGGGCCTGGCAAAATAAGCTGGTGATGAAATACACCATATAGTAATTCAGCGACCAGAATGTCTCACGTTCCACTTATTAATATTTCTTTAGAGGACCAAAAACTGCAACATCTACAATGTATTGAAGCTTGTAGGAAAATGTGACAATTGTTACACTATTGTCGCAAGCCATATCTACATCCTGTACTGAGCATGGCTTTCATTATTTTCATCATGAAAAGTGCAGGTTTTTCCTTACAAGTATTAGCTTTGGAACAACCAGCATACTTGATGAAATGTACAAAAATGTGAGGTAACTGTTCAGACTTTATCCATGAATCTGGATGCTTAAGGTGGTCTAAAATGTATGCAAATATAAAAACCCCAATTTGAAAGTAAAACAAAATTGAAACAAACACATGCAAAGTTTTGTTCACATTTCTTTGTTTTTTTTTGGATCTTTGCTTCCTGCCATGGCCACATTGGCCAGGATTGTATGGTATGCTGCTTCCATTTGCCTCTTGTCACTGCCGGTGTTCTTCCTGTGATATTTTTCGGATACCATGATGCCTAGTTGCTAGCTTTTTTTTGTGTTGTTACAGAACCATGCTTCCGAGCCTGAAGCTATAGTGCGTGAATTTTTTAGCTGTTCTTCCAATCTACATTACTTTGCTCGTTTCTTCACCAAAAGTTATGCAGTATCTTCTTGCAATATCATGGGTGATGTTGAGAATTTCTTGAAGCAGGGCTTTTGGATATGAGTGCTATATCAACCATCCAAAATATTTGTTTTTCACTTTTGGAATGTACAGGTCCTATATAATGTCTGTGAACAATTTTAGAAAAATCTGTCAACTACCACGCTTGAGTCACCTGAGGGATGTCCAACCTTCTATCTCCTGCCACATATTTATCTCCCTTGTATTTCCATACTTGGTGTCAACAGTTGCTGTTTGTCCTTCATTTAAGTTTCTGATGATGGTCCATATCTTGTTCTGGATACCTTGTTCTGCCATCACATACATTATGACCTCTGCTCATGCTTTGTCATATAGTCATTTTTCCTGTTTTTCCCTTGCCTCTATAAGGTCTAACTATATTCTACCTTTTTTTTCAGGCCTGCAGGATTTCTTGGGATCTTGTGATGTTGTTGAAGCACTTCCTGAGGTGTTCCATAATTTCCTCGCTTGGTAGAAAATCTTCCTACAGAAGAAATCAGAATTTATTGGGAATACTCCAACTTTCTAAAAAGCCGTGTAAAATATTGGCATATGTGATATAGCCTTGTAGAAAGGCCTGGCAAAACAAGCAGGCAAATGAAATACACCGTATAGTAATTCAAGGACCAGAATGTGTCGGGTTCCTCTCATTCACAGCTGCGGCATGCAGCATAATATTTCTTTAGAGGACCAAATGCTGCAACATCTACAATGTAACAGTTGAAGTTTGTGGGAACAATGCAGTAGAAATGTGATAATTGTGTGTTACACCATTGCAAATACCTAAAATACCATTGTCGCAAACCATATCTATAATCTACACTGAGCAGTGGCTTGCACTATATCCCATCAAGAAAAGATCAGGCATTTCCCTACCTTGAAGCAACCAGCATACTTGATGAAATATATATGAGAAAACTTGAGGTAAGTGTCCAGAATCCATCAATGCATCCTGGTGCTTTAACGGTGGTCCCAAATTGTATGAAAAAAAAAACCCCAACAAATCTCCTGAAACTCCCAATTTAATTCGAAGGTAAAAGTTGATCACTTCAGCAGAGTAGATTATCTGGGTGAAGTTGATAAGCACATAAAGTAAAACAAACACTAAAAAAAAATGGCGTGAAAATCTATATGTTGCACAAACCATTCAATTTTTTAAACACAAAATTTAGACTTTGTAACAGTATCACAACAAATTGTATTTGGGGGGGGGGGGTTTACACCTTTGCGCTGTAGTAACAATAGAAATAGTTTTTTTAGAGATGCTTGCTTGCTTGCAAGCGGCATCTCTATTGTGGAAGGATGGCTCTGAAACTTATGACAACTGCCTTGGTCATGCTGTTTCATCTCTGTCATTAAAACTTTGCATACAGTCTCAATAGAATTTTATCTTGTGTTGATAAACTTTTGGTGTCTTTCTGAGATGAAGAAATTAATAAAGAAAACAAACAGGCTGAGTTTTTGCAGGTCAAAGGTCAATCACCAAAAGTAGGTCACAGGCCAGATACCCTCCAGCAGGTCTCACATGCCAGATACCCTCTGCAGGTCTCACATGCCAGATATCCTTGTGCAGGTGACAGGCAAAGGAGTACATAGTACTACATACTATCATGGGCAATCTATCTACAAGCATCTCTTAAAGTGCTTGCGCGTTATTTTTAAAAATTCCTGTAAATTGTATCACATTTAATAACAACAAAAAACATAGCAAACCTTCAGCAAAAAAACACCATTGAAGGACACAATTATACACCATGGAAGTGATGCGAACCAAAATGCATGTTAGTATAGGCCTATAGATATGCATATGGTACCCAGTCTTGGCCTAAAAGTGTATGCTAAACCATGGAAAGGCATAACTGGACTAATTTACACATATTACAGAGCACTTTCATGCATATACAATGAATTTAAATGTTAGCTGTGGGTCAGAAATGAAAAAATATATTTATTTGTATTTTTGCAATTTTTTTCTCAATATTCCTAAAAGCATAAAAAATTCCTATCACTGAAACCATCGGAAGGCACTAAAGCATAATAATAGGCCTTATTGCATTCGACATAATGGATAATTTATATAGGCCTATAAATAAAATATTTGCATCTACTGCTCCAAAAGATAAAAAATTCACTTTTACCTCATTAAAAAACTAAACGGACCAATTAATAAGTATTAAGCATGCATTACATTGCATTTGTCTGGAAACAATCAATCAATCAATCAAATTCAAATTTTCCTAGCAACTATATATATATATATATATATATATATTAAAAGTTTTACCTGTCAGTTATTTTTATTTTTTTAAATTACGATTTGAGGAGCATAAGAAGTTATGAACTGGAGTGCTGCTCGACCGTGACCTTAAAATCTCATATATATATATATATATATATATATATATTATATATATATATATATATATATAATAATAGGGGTGACCATTTAATATCAAAAGGGGGGTGGGTTGGAGTTAAAAAAAAATAAATTAAATAAATGATTTCTTGTTCAGTTTTGGTGAAATAAATACTTTTTTGGCAGTCTCGAAATAAAGAATTGATGCCAGGCCAGGGCCCCAGGGGTATTTTTTATAAGGCGTTGCTTGATTTTAATATTCGGGGATTTCGCGCGCTTGAAGTAAATATTTCTACCCCAAGCCCCCCCCCCCCAAGCCCCCCAACCCCCGTTGGAAATTAAATGGTCGCCCACTAAGAGTTGTCGAGTTTGTTAGAAGCCGAATTGACTTCTGCCAGCATTTAGTTATATGAATCGTCACGAGATGGCCTCCAGGCTAACCAGTGCCACCTCGTGTATATGAATAATAAGACACTTCTAATAATATCTTAAAACGAAAATGAAACCTGTATCAGTCGAATAAAATTATAAAATTTAACCTAGTATTTTTTATTAACGAGCCTAAAACATATTGAACGATTTCAGTTTTGGAAAAAAAAAGTTTTTGTGCGCACCTGCCTTCCCAGAATGCACAGCGTTCGATCTTTGTTTTGGTTTTGAGAGTCATCGCTCAAACATCGCAAAATACCAAATTCAAGGACTCATTTGGTTGTTTCTGTGGACATATTTTCATCAGATGGAACTGAGGGAGTTCTAGGAGGCGCTTAGGAGCAATCGGTAGGTGATGGAGCTGGCCTAGACTCTTTAATTGCAATTTATTTTCAGGACCAGTCTGCTGTGTGGCTCTTTCCTTTATTTACGTTCTGGCAGTATACACAGTTATGTCAACAGTCTCTGCCTGGTCAGCTGGCCAGTGAACACTGTGTGTGCAAACTCTATTGTTATAATAGCTGATAGCACTACCTGTAATTGGTAATAGGCCTAGTCAAGTCATTTTTTTTGGCAGTAAGTTTTTGACTGATAATTTAAAACGTACCTTACACCTTTGCTTAGACTTAACAAAAATACTTGTTTCCTCTTTTTCCTGACACCTTGACCAAACAGTTTCATAAAAAAATTTGAAAGTATTGGCATGTTGTTGCCCTGGTTTTGACGTAGTCCCATTAGAATAACATTGCTGTCAACACAGCTCAAGAAGCCATTTTCTTCTACTGCTTCTATTGCTGCTGTTGTGACGTCACCATTGTTTCAGTTATGTCATAGAGCCAACAATGCTGTTGACGTCACAACAGAAGGCTAAAAATAGCTCTAAAAGTGCTGAAGAGTAGCAGCAATTTAGCATTGTAAGTGCCTGCATGATGGAGCTGGGTGATAAGAGCACATACATTTAGTCCAAGTCATGCTTGGTCATGATGTACTCACCCTAATAAACCAGGAATTAATCCTCTGACTTAATCATGGATTGTTTTATTGCCAAAAACTTACTGCCAAAATGAAATGACTAGACTTTAGTTGTAATGTCCAAAGGGAAAACCTAGTAAGTCACATTTTGGAGTTTCTGAGATAATCCACTTTGAAGTTCCAGTTCTTGCAGTAAGAGATAGGATTACTGGGATTTGTCAGTGTCATTCGATAGTAACGGGCCACTTCTTGGAAATCTAAACTTAAAGCATAAATAGAAACATGTCTCAGAAGTTATATTTTGACCTTAACTCCATTTGATCCAATTTGTGACTTTCAGGTTTTCCCTTTGGACGCTAGAGTTGGCGTGTAGTCAGTTTGGTAGTCCAGTGGACATGGTGGACAATAGATCCAATAATGACAATATAGCCATTTATAGGCTAAATCAATCAATTATTCATTCAATTCAGTTGAATGGAATTTTTGTAGAACTTCCAGAAGATTCAAGCAGAGTCATTACCAATATACTGACATAAGAGTGATGTTCAAATTTAGCCATTTTAGAGCTTTTTAGATGGCCATCTGACCTCTTCCAATGATGTAAGTTTTAATTGAACGGACCATAGGCCCAAGTTCGAGAATTATTTTTGTGAAGGCTGCAAATATTGCGATCGTTGCCGATCCTTCCAACACTAGTCATATGTGTGTATTGAAAAATCATGGTAGTGATCAAGCTGATCCAGAACGTGTCATTGACATTTTTGTCTTCGTACCGTTGTGGACAATGCAAAGTTGAATGATGTCATTAATAACTGCAAAAACAATTTGAAAATAAACAGCAACCACTTGGATACCTTCCTAATCTGGCCCTTAACTAAATACGCACATAGAAAATACAATGGTTCCATTTCATGCGTTGCAATGGATGTTGTGGTTTTCTTGAGAGTAAAATAGCTCTTATCCTACAGTCTGATTGGTCCATAGACAGGAAGTGTGCCTTTTCAGTATGTTCGTGTGAAAGGTCATGGTTTTGCTTGATACAAATTTTTCTGTTTTTTTGAGTGTACGTGAAAATCATGACCTTTAACGTGATATATTATCGCCCATAACTTTCTATGTGATACACACCATCACAAATTTTAATTTGCGTAATTAACAAAGATAATTCCTGATTTGATTTAGCGACATAGTATACTACAGTGGCGCCCCTGGCGGCTGGACCAAAAATCGACAAAACATTGTGAAAATGCACTCGTAATAGACGAGATTTCAACAGGGTAGTAAATCTGTGCTTAACACTCCCTTCTGCTTTGGCAGATTACATATTAGTACTATGGGGCAGTGTGGCAAGGCTCAATTAAGTCCGTAAAACTGACACTGATTCTTTTGATGTATAGGTAATACCCACTGATTATTGAGTGTGTATTGCCAATACAAGTAATGTGTTGTATTGTTGTCGATGATATATGCTCTTTATTATATATACACAACATTATAATTAGGGCTATCACGATTACAGAATTTTAAAATCGATTAATCTATGGCCTAAAATCGAATCGTAATCGATTAATCGCCGTTTTCCCGCCACTCCAAAAGAATAGGTAAAGTTCTGTTTTACATGACTGTCTTACAGAAGAGCTCAGAGCCTGTGATATTCCATTGAAAATGTTAATTGCAATTAAGACTTGACACTCATTTCTCTCTGACCTGCTTCAATCAGGTAAAACCAATCCAATTAACCCTTCCACTTGACCAATCCAGTTGCAATTCACTCTTAACACCTAGGATTTGATAGCCATAAAATATCTTCCAGGTACAAATATACAAATAACAGATTAATCGATTTTGCAAACTGAAATCGATTTTTTACTAAAATCGAATCGGCGGCGATTAATCGGTTAATCGTGAGAGCCCTAAGGCTGATATAAATTATATTTATATTGTTATTGTTTTCTAGAGTGAGTCAATATGACAGAATTTGAGCCAGGGTACCAGACCTTGGATTCCGTGTGTGGAGAAGAGGAGAATGAAGAGCCTCCCACGGACAGCATTATCCATGTCGTGCCTGACAGAAAGCAAGGTAATCATCTTAAAATTATGTGACTGATATTTACTTATGTGTTCAACAATCACAGTGAATTATACTGTGATACTATAAATAAAAGTGAGGTTCCATATTTAACAATTTTCCCCATATAATATAATGACATATATTATGAGTTCAATTTTCTGATACTAAACTGTGCCAGTTGGTGGCCGGATTTCTTTTTGTCCTGTGATCAGGGTGATCATTCACCAATTTAATGCCCCCTGGAAATGATGACTGTTTCCTAAAATTAACATGAGAAATGAAAAAATTATTTTAATAGAATAAATGACTATGAAGAGACACTTTAAAGTAGAATAGTCTCACTTGAAGTTATGGTCATTAAGACATTTATTTGTCTGATATCGTGACAATCTTTTCTGAAGGCATGTCCTTGTCTTTTCTCTTTTGATCAGTACGGTGGAATCACATAGAAAACCTTGATGAGTTCTTCACACGGGTATACCAATATCACCAAAGAAGTGGATTTTTCTGCATGCTTGTCCAGGATTTACTGCAATTATTGTGAGTTGGTCTTTTGATTGAATCATGACATATTGTAATAATTAATGCATTTATGGCCTCCATGAACAACAGCCTTGACCTGTTTGTTTTGCCCACATTTCATGATCCAACCTCGGATAGGGGCCAGTGGAGTCTGTGAATGGACTGTCCTTGGCCCACTGCCAGACTGTTGTTTTTGTAGCTTTTTTAAATAATTTTTTGTGTGTTTGGATCTGGGTAGTGGGTGTATTATGATTTGTCCAGAAACTGCATACTGGACACATTATTGAAATATATCATAATTTGTAATATATTGTAATTGATGTCCATCAGCAAGTTTGGAGCTATTGGCAAGTTTTTGTGCGGAATTAAAAATTACTTGAGAATGACTTATATAAAAACCCCAAAACCATGGCATTGGCAAAACACAAAAAAATTAAGTCATCAGCTTCAAATATTGATATTGTATAATTGAAAACAATGAATATAATTATGTAGGACGTGATGGAACGGTTATCATGAAGGAGGATGAGGTAATGCAAGATGAGAAGGTGTTTTTAAAATGAAGTCAGGTTTTTATAGGGGACAGATAAGTCCAGTGTATTAGGTCATCGCGGATAGCATGAATAAGTTCATGCTAATATATATATATAACCCCTCCAATGATCACCCTCCTAAAAACAACCTTCTTGCAATATGCAACCTATAGCACCGATATCTCCACTGGCAACCTCTCCTTGCCCACAAATAATGTTTCATAGAAAAAATTCAGTTGACACTCTCCGTGGAGTGCCAATGATTAGTGAGACTTTCTGGGGGGCTGTTAACCTGCTGTTCAATGTTTGCCAGTTAATGTTTATTGTCCAAGTTATATGAATCTTAAATTCTACGATTGTGATGTCCTCTACAACTTTTATTGTTGCAATGGTATAATTATTAGACTCACAACATATTCAAAGATTTAAAAAAGGAAGGATAATGGACCATCTTTGATCTCGTGTAATTTCATATGGCTTACTTTCCAAATTCTGTTGCATTAAGCAAATAGTCAGGACTACATTCTGCTGGATAAACTAATTATCAATCCCTTTCTTAATTTTTTTCCAGACAATTTGTGTTTGTTGTACTATTCTCCTTGTTCCTCTGGAAATGTGTGGATTATGATGTCCTCTTTTATGAAAAGCAGTACAACTCAACTCACAAGGTCACTATAGGAGAGGCCATATACCCATTACCAAAATGTGCAGCTAGGTAAGTTTAGCTTTTGTTTTGAGTCACGTTTGACATATGTACGTATATTTTAGAATAATTGTAGGAAAAACATTTAGGGGCTGTATTACTAGACTTAGTATTAAATAATGATTTCATGATGTATATGGAACAACATGGTCTGTCCTAAACTTGAGCAAATTGCTTGAATAACATCATAATCTGCTGCAATTCTTCATTAATTTTCTCCAATTTGTTGAGTGCATTTTCAGTGCAGTTTGGGTCAGTTTAGTTAACTGTGTTATGATGCCAATATAGCACAACAATCTGTATAATATAGATTTGAAAATTTTTGGATACTACAGCTGTTTACTTAGGTACATTTTACCTTTTTTATGTGCAAGGAAGACCATCAATATAATTGATATGCTTTTTTAAAGTATTGTGCACGATGGTGACCTGATCAATTTCAAGTGCTCATAGAAAATAAGTTAAAAGTATGCAAAAAGGTTTTTAAATGATGTTTTTTTGCGCATAATCAATAAACTGAATTTCCTTTGTGTATGACCAAGGTTGATCAGTGATTGAAAAAATGTTATTGATCACAAAGTTGTGCTACTTATCTTTCTATGTTTTGAATTATCTAGAATGGAACAGCTGTCCATTTCACTCACCTTAACTTCTTTTTTTCTTTTGGTCACAAAGGATTATTGAATTGTCACTTTAACGTGACGTATTGCTGTCAGTTGAGATTGAGATGAAGCGTGTAAAGCATTAAATTTGACACTTAGTTCAAGTTAATTGTGCTTGAATTCATTTCTGCATTAATTAAAAAGTTAAATTTCTTTTAATTTGTCGATTGATATATAAAAATACATATATGCATCATGTAAAGGATTGATGAGCACCGGTGTTTTGAAGGAGTCATCTGATTTAATCAATGTTAATAATGTTAGCTGCTGCAGGTAGATAGTGAGTGATTAGATAATTTAGATATAATGTCTCAACAGCTCTAGGTCATTCTAGGTTTCTAATGACTGGAGTATTTTTGACTTCCTTTTCTCGGCCCTCAAGGGCTAGGACTGAGTTGAATTGAAGTTACAGTTGTTCCAAACGGATACTTTTTTATTGGACATGTATGGTATATAAATACTGAAATTTGAGAAATAAACAAGATTTTTGATTGTTCCTTTGCAGATTTGACTTCTTCATTGGGGTGTGTCTCTTCCTGGCCGCCCTCTTCTTCATCTTTAGACTCGCAAAAGTCATCTACAATGTTTTCCATTATTTTGAGATTAGAGCTTTTTATGTCCAAGCTCTTAGGATTACTTCAGTAAGTGGCCATTTCTATTCATGACATAGATTTATCCGTCAAACTTTAGTTTTGAAAAATTTGCATTTAGTATCAGCCGTCTATTTAAAAATGTTCTTTGATGGTCTGCCTTGCTTGGTAAAGTTCTCTCAAATCATATGATTTTCAAATTTTAATTGACATAATAAGTAAAATTTTGAAGCAAAGCTTGAATTTATGGTAGAAAACTTCCAAATTTGCAAATGATATAATGAAATCAGAATTACAATGATGAATGATTTCCAGTATTTGCCTGTTATCACTGATGATAACTTAATAATAAAGTCTGACAGTGACCTGATATGGGAGGTCTATTCTCTACAAAAGCTCCATATATCATTTAAAAAAAAAGTATGTAATGTTCAGTTATTACATGATGTGTGATATTGGCATTCCAGGAAGAGCTGGCCAACATGACCTGGCATGAAGTGCAGCGCAGGTTGCTGGAAGTGCAGAAGGAACAACAGATGTGCATACATAAGCAGGAACTCACTGAATTAGGTTAGTTTCACATGTTATTACATCACATATTATAACATAATAGTTGGCACAGATTTATGATGACAAAAATCATTGCCTGGCATGTAAAAGATGGCCTGACTCCTATAAAGCAATTGATCGAAAGGATCAGGCAGCTGCATGGGTGGCTAAGTTTTAAAAAGACACACCTGCTGACCTGAAGTTCCGTGGTTCTATCCTCATGAATCGTCATGATTGGTGACCCTAAATTTCTTGATGTTTTCTCGAGCAATATCTGAGTAGTCCGTCATCTCATCATTATGTCTACCTATGGAAATGTTCAGCTGCTTTAAGCTTAATTACTTGAGCGCCAGTAACATTGGAATATAGGCAATTTGATGTAGCTAGTTAAAGTAAAAACAGTGATGAGAACATTTTCTGAAGTAGATCCCTCACATTATGTTTCGCATAAAGCAAAAAAAAAAATCACTTCAAAGTTTTTTTCGCTGGTCAATATTCTCATTTATCAGTGGAAAAGAAGCAGCTCACCTTTGAAGTAGTTGTATGAAGTTGTTATTTTGGTTATTTAAATCAAAACTCTAAATGAGTTTCAAAAATCAATTTTGACTGAAAAAGCTTCAGATTTATCTATTAATCACTCAGCACGAGATGTATTACTCAAGATCAGTAATTGTGTGAAAAAAAAAATTATTCAATCTTGCATCTATTGCCTGTATTTTTCCATATTGCATAAATGTTTGGAAGAAGAGTCTTTCTTGTTAATTCAGGAGCTAACCAATCTGTAAATTTGTTATTTCAGATATATATCACCGCATCCTCAGATTTAAAAACTACATGGTGTCCATGGTGAACAAGTCATTGTTGTCATTAAAATTCCAAGTGCCATTTGTGGGAGAATAGTAAGTTACATTATTTATTACTGGAATTTATATGCTTCTGATATTTAATATTAACAGATTTCTGTACCTACATGCAATTGGTGAAAAATGCAGCATGTTTTATATTTATCCCTTTCAGTGTATTCTTGTCGATGGGATTGAAGTATAACCTTGAAATGATATTATTCTGTAAGTACCATGTCTTAATTTGTTCTTTTTTCTCTTGATGAAGTTGATGATTGTTTATTTGTTGTGTGCAATTTGTGTGGCCATAAGTATGTTACAGATAATTATCTTGGTATACCAAATAAGTATAAAAGTGGTTGGATAGCGGTTTCAATAATTCCAGTTTCATTGCTTTGTTGTGTCCTGATTATCCCGTCAGGTACATAAACACAGGATGTAAAGGCCCTTTGATCCCTCCACCTTGTAAAAGTGCATGAAGTGAAATAGATATGATTTTGTATTGACTGTTTTCAGGGGGACCATGGTCACCATTTGAAAACTATTGGCATCTGAAAGCTGACTTTAAGAATTACCACAAAAGAAAAGAACTAGCAGACCAGTGAGTCATTACAAGTATTCTCTTTGAATAATGATGTCTATTTTATGCGTTGTGATGGCAGTAAATGTTAACACCATTGTCCATACTGATTGTTTCATTGTGTATTTTCAGATTATCCAAAAAGATTTTATGGATAGGCCTTGCCAACCTTTTCCTGTTGCCGCTCATCTTCCTTTGGCAGATCTTGTACTCCTTCTTCCGTTATGCAGAGGTGAGATTAACAACTTTCTTACTTCTACAGTGTGTCTCACCAAGCATGCGAACTTGAAATTAACCCAAGTTCTATAGGGTCTGTACAACACTAATGCATGGCTTCGGTGGAGTGGCTTTGGTGCCAACTTAGCAGGTACTAAGTCGTGAGTCACACTGCAGTATCATTGTGACGTCATGGCCGTTTGTGTGTACAATTGGTAAAATTGGTTGCGTCACATAGTCTGGAAACATGTAAACAGCTGGAAAAAAGCGTTTGAGCTCGAAAATAGGCAAAAAACGGCTCTGAAACATCACCAAAATGTGCCTATCATATTACCTTATATGAACTGTACAAACGATTTATTTTCTCATGCCATGGAATGTAGGGTGGGTCCTCATGTTAGCGCCTTTGTTTAGGCCGGCTTAGCGAGGCCCTCCTGGCCTGTAACTTTATTTATTTATCATTACAATCTGTTATCTATTATACTTACATATATATATATATATATGTGATACATGTATGCTTATTTCTTAATCTGTATAGTTATGTGGTCGAATAAAAGAACTATCTATCTATCTATCTATCTACAAAATAGCAGATCTACCCGTGAGTATGTGTATTTCTTCTATGGGAATTTTAGGTGATGAGCAATCAAGCCAAACATCAGTTCGCATGTGAGATGAGACAAACTGTAATTAACTTCTGTATTGTTCAAACAATTAGACCGCTCAAGTTTTGATGGTGGTTAGGACTGATCTTTGCCTCACTCCACTAATGCCTGAGAGCCCCTATTGAGCCATGACAGTCTAATGTTGCCAAGTTTAGATGCTCAATTGAATCTCAGGATACAAAGGACTTCTCTTCATAGATTGCTCATTAGTAGGCCTAACTATGTCCGGACAATAAAACTGTGATTGATTTACATCTAACTGATGATCTAAAACAATCAATTGATTAAAGACAAGATTCATGAACAACCTATCTGTCCCTTGTGTACACCTAATTGATCAATTTGTCAATTAAATGGTTGTATGCTTCGGAAAAGATATTGCATTATTGTGACACCTGATTTTCATCTTATTGCAGACTTTGAAAAGAGAGCCAGGGTTCTTAGGCAGCAGGAAGTGGTCTTTATATGCTCGACTGTATCTGCGGCATTTGAACGAGTTAGACCATGAATTTGATGCAAGGTGAGGTCATGAAAAAAGAATTATTCAATTTGTTTATGTTGGCTTAGAAACTGTTTCTGTAATGTAGTACATGTATGTGCGAAATATTGTTGATTGTGAGAGGATATGTGCATAAAATGATCTATATTGTATATTCAAAGACGCAATATGTAATTTTGTTGCAACTGAAGCTTGTTTTATGTGTTGAGTTTTTGTGACTTTTCAGGTTGAACCGAGGCTACAAGGCAGCTGAGAGATACATGGGGATTTTTGTGTCACCTTTAATTACCATTGTTGCCAAGTAAGTGTTTCACAAGGAACTTGTCACCTACAAAATATGAAGTGTTCAAAATATTTTTTTCTGATTGTGTGGACTGGCTTTTGAATAAATTTCGTTTAGATATTCTTTCGGTAATGATACGAGTAAAACGGAACATGAATTCAAGTGATGTAGGCCAAATGCGGTGATATTAAGTACTATGGTGTGATTTAACTTATTATCAGTTGTTAAAAGATAGTTTTAGTATTTGCTAATATTTTTTCCAGACACACAGCATTCTTTGCTGGTTCCATCTTGGCCGTCTTCATCATTCTCACTCTGGTTGATGAGGATTTCCTGGGCGTCCAACACGTCATTGCTATTATGACTGGTCTGGGAGTGTTGGTCACTATTTGCAGGGCTTGTATTCCAGATGAGGTAAGCTCGAGTAAATACTATAATCTCAATCCTGTTGTTCATAGATTATGCTTACATTTGTTGGTATTTTTTTTCCTATGAGTGACTGGATTTTATGTAGATAATTTACTGGTTTAGTTGTAAGAAATGTTACAATCATTCAAAAAATCAGGAGTAACTCTCTTCTTTATTTTGTAACAAATGGTTATTTAAAAGTGGTAATAAAAACTGCCAGGAGGTATATTCTCCTGTTATTCTCCAATGGAAGCAGCTCTGTAGCTTCTGGTACCTAATATTGAAACCTATGACCTCTCTCACATTTCATTAAATATTGTCATCTTTCTTTTCCAGCACATGGTTTGGTGCCCTGAGCTCCTGATGAGACAGATTTTGGCCCAAGTTCATTACATGCCAGACCACTGGAAGGGCCAGGCCCACACCTACAATGTCAGGGATGAATTCGCTAACTTGTTCCAATATAAAGCTGTAAGTTAACTCCTCCATCAATATTGTTTTCTAATTTTGAAATAGGCATTTTAGCTGAACAGTATTGTCATTGATATTTCCAACCCGAGATTAGACAGGCACAAAAATCCCATAAGGTGGCAGCAATGTGCAGTAGTACTAGGTGGTTGTGCCACCTAGTGGTAAATGTGTAATGGCAATATTTCTCCAACTCCTTCCTATGCACGTTCAGTGAACAAGCACAGGCTCTGTGATATGACAAAACAAGTGTAAATAGCTGAACAGACTGGAAACCTTTGTTCTTTCAGTCGATCAATCACAGAACTCGCCACTATTACTCACTAACAACCTTTGGTTATTGATATGACTATGGAATCCTGATTGATTCCGCTCAGAATTAATCTCCTAACTATTGTTTGTTTCAGATATATCTGCTTGAAGAAGTTGTCAGCCCGATAGTCACTCCTCTCGTCCTGTGCTTCTCAATCCGCCACAAAGCCCTTGACATTGTCGACTTCTTCCGTAATTTTACAATTGATGTAACGGGTGTGGGAGATGTCTGCTCCTTTGCCCAAATGGATGTCCGCAAACATGGAAATCCAGAGGTACGAAAAATTGCTTTATTGTCCCAAAATGAGAAAAATTCCCCACTGTTTAGTCTTGTGTAATGTATCTTTGTTTGATTAACTCATTTGATTGAGTACAATTTGATACTTATATTATGTCCTTTAACATTTGTGTTGCATCTGTGTGATTTTTTTGCCCAATGGCGTAGTATCCAGTCAGTGGACGTATTATGCAAATCATATAATATGTAGTGAAATTGTGATGTCATTGGTATTATACTTGTAATAAAAAGAAAGAAAGAACTGATTGTGTGGTCTGACATTGATATGTTTTATAATTTTCAGTGGGTAGAAGAATCTGTTCAAGTTGAAGCAAACCAGTATGAACAAGCAGAACATGGAAAAACTGAACTGTCCCTCATCCATTTCACTGTGAGTTTCATTTGAAAGTTCAATTGGCTGGTCTTTATCAAATATGTGATTTCAATATTTAGCCCATCAATCAAATTTCACCGTGAATTAATTTATGGGTAATGAGATGCTAGGAATATTAATTGATAACACCTTTGCTCTTTGTGAATTTCAGCTCACCAACCCCGAGTGGAAACCCCCACAAACGGGAAATCAATTCCTGTCACATCTTCGGCAGCAAGGTAAAATGAGAATAGAAAGCCTTTCTAAATTTGTTTGGATTTTGTTTGGAATCTTGTACTAGAGTGTAAAAGTGGTTGCGAATGATTACTTGTCATTTCTGAAATTGCAATTAATAATTGCAGCTCATAAGGATGCAAACAGGATCAACATGTTGCCTGGGGAGAACCCCCTCATCAGTTCACTGCACTCCCTCTCTGGCGGAGGCGCGATGGCTCCCATGGGGGTGAGTACTTTTCCCTTAATGAAATTTGTCTTTTCCACCTATTATTTATTCATAACGATCGGTTTGATGCAAGACGATGCCTGGCATCATTTATTAAAAAGTCTTGTAAATGATGGCTCAGCTCTCTAAGTGATTATCGCATCTAAAAGTAAACCACTTAAAGATGTTAAGGTACTCCCTGGAGGAGTGTCCTGATAGCTCCTGATGGCCATCTATGTTTTATAAATCTCTCTATGTTTCATTGCAGTACCACAGTGTGCTATCCAGCATGTACCAGCCGAACGTGGCCTCCCCAGATGTAAACGTTCAAGGCCATACGAATCCTATGTGGGGTCAGCAGGGTCACCCATTGCAGGAGAGTATGGCGTCCTCCACCAAGACCCAAATGTCGGGTGGCAGTGTGGTGAGAGGAGGAGTGAGGAACATTGAAGGTCCTCCTGGTTACATGCATCCGGGTGGGATGCTGACCAGTCTTCATTCTTCAAGTGTCTTCATGTCAGGGATGGCCAGTCAGTATCCCTCTATGTCACAGCACCCATCTGCCTCCCAGTATCCCTCACAATACCCATCCCAGCACCCATCCCAGCAGCCCACGTCGCCCGGTGGCATAACCGAGGGTGCCCTAGAACTGATGTCAACAGAAATGAGCTTGAGCACCCTCTACCTTCATCAGCTGCACCATCGCAGATGTCACATGATATCTCATTATCGCGGAGGACCACCACCGCAGCGCCCCCAAGGGGACACTCATGAGCGAGCCCTCTGGCAGGTCATGGAAGGCTCCACGCATAACCCCCAATCTGTCGCCAGGCTTGAAGAAATCGAAATGAGGCCTCAAGTTAGTCCTTCGCGCAGCAATGTTGGGCCAGTGCGGTTGGCCACGCACCTTGAACGCTCAGGTTCCGAAGACGACCGCAGAAACGAGAATCTTCCTCTGTTACAAAATATACGCCAAGCCCCCAGCTGACACTTTGTGTAATCTAGTTTTACTAACTGTAATTTCAGTACATAACAATCAAAATGTAAATTGTCGCTGGGTAAACTAGGGATATTTCAAAGGCGCATCACATGCTCAGTCTAAATAGTACACATAACAAAACAGGGTCTACTTTGTAAGCATACCTACAAAAAGAGTTTAGTCTACATGTTTACATATGAGTACCTAAAATAACGGTTATTATACCATGCTTCATAGGCCTGTATAAAAGATGTATCTAAACATGTTAAAAGTCATTGCACATAAACTTCACAAGTACGCCATACTTTCCATGTATATTCTGCTGTAAATAAGCCTGTAAAATAAGATGTATATTTGGCTTGTAAAAATGTGTTTGTTATGATCAAGTATTACTTGTTGGTCCATGTCATATTGAACATGTATAAATCTGAACTTTGTGATATTCTACCTGGTTGAAGCATAAGAGGAGATGAGAGGAGTAGAACTGCAAGGTCATTTGATCGTGATAACGTTGAGTTTTGACTGTGATGGTCTACCCGCTGCTTTCATAATTGTTTAGTTATAAGCCACTTATGCTTAAGTAGTCTGTATATTTATTTTTTTAGTTAGTATTTAGTTAGCTTTAGTCTTCTTAGATATTTGCCTTGTAAATTTGAATCATCAAGCATCAGTTGATGTAGGATAAGAATTTGTTTCCGTCTTCTCTGTATAATTATACAGAGTTTATGGTTCAGTTGGAAAAATATGAATTTGTATGAACAGTATACGCAAGACCAATGAAAGACTTCACTTAATCCTCTGCAATTTCACAATTACAATGGTTTTAGCTTAATGCTTTGGCCAGCAATGTCAAAATCCTGTGTCAGTTTAATGGAGGTCCTGTCTTTATTATTAATGCACTTGTATTTTCACATCAACTGAACCATTCTATTTGAAATATTATGATGACCTTTAGTGCCTCATGCAAGATACAACAATATAGAATCTCACTTGGTAGGAAGAGGCGATTTGGACTCAAAGATTGTCTCTGCAATTTAGTCCAGTGTACATAGTTATGTTGCTGACCATCTAAAGAAGTTGAAATTCAGGTGACTTATTTGTTCCATGTTTGTCATAACGTTCAGTTTTGTCAATATCTTGATCAAGTGTATTTGTTTACATGATGCTTAGTGGTGCTATGCAGTATTGTTTTTGGCATTGAATAAATTATTGTCGAGCAAGTTTTGCTTTCAAAAGTTCCTTTCGAGATGCACCTGTGGCGAATGATGTTAAATGGTCATATGAAATTGAATAAGTGTGTCTTTTGTAGATACCATCTGAGGGGCTGGCAGAGTGCAAAAAATGACACAGTATTGTTCGATACTGGCCTTGATGGTTTGAATGAAGTTAAACTGCCTGACATAAGTGGCATGTGAATTTCATCAAAATATCTGCTAATCAGTTGTTTCAGCTATGATGTTTCTCTGAAGTTCAGTGTCTGTATTGAGTTGAGAAGGCAACATATATGAAAATTGATAGCTACTTTATTTTGGCTGCTTTCGGATGGTTTCTTTTTTTGTGTAATAAGTATTAAGTAACATGTGCGCTGGTGTCCCCAAAGGTTTAGAAATATTGTGAATGCTGACATTTTAAAAGTTCCTAAAAGCTAGTGTAGTTTTGTTTGTAATAGAATTTTCATACAGAATAGTTACACTTTGGTGAGCCACGGAAGACTTTGAAGTTCCATTTGTTGAGGACTAGACTCCAAAAGCACCAAAAAAAGTTGCACCATTTTCAAAAAACATCCTATTGTGTTAAATTTATATGTTAATTGCTTTCCACGTAGATAGATCTATGTGGCAGAATCCGGCAAATCCTGATAGAATTGATCGGTTGTGTCTTTGGCGTCTGATTTGGTATCTTCGAAGGTCTTCAATTAATCTCAATTGCAGTTCATTGGAAAAATTATACTGTAGTCCATCCACTAAGCCCAGATAAAGATAATAGTTATTTTTGGTGACATTTTAGGATTACAGATGCTTCTCAAATATTTTAAAATGCATTTTGAATTGCTTTGGCATCACCATTACTGATATTACACTTTTTTTGCATGGTGTGATGCTTTAAATCGATCATTGATAGGGGAGTTTTTCATACGCCAATAAGAACCAAATCCCCGTGAATAACAGTGATCAGTTTATATATACCATGACTTGCTGTCTTGTTCCAACTTCAATAGTAAGGGCATTATTTGACCTACGTACCTGATTTGTCTGCCAGTTCACAGTAACTTCCATTCAGCTAAAGTATACTATATTCCATTAACTGGTTAAGTGATTTCATTGTCACTTAAGGAATCTCTCAAAAACCTGCCTTGTTCATATCTATTGACCTCTTGTTTTCCACTGTCCTGATAAGTAGTCTTATAAGAACTAGTGACTTCAAACAAAAATCTTGTAGCACATTTGTAAGGCATGTAGTTCTGGTGGTAGTACTTATCTCTGGGGATATTTTTAGATGCTGTCTCCTAATTTGTCCTGCAAAGTTATAATTGAAGCAGACCTCGGTGCACAATCTGCTGGGAAGTTTGCCCAGACTTCATAACTTCATAGGAGGTTTTTGAGGGGCTTCTGTTGTGTTGCCATGGTGATGAGCAGATGAGGTACAAAAGGGAAGTGGACTTGCTATCTGGGGGAGGACAGAGTACCAGGGAGACTGGGCCCTTTGTGGCTGGCTGGACGCCATTGTGAATTAGTAGACCAAATGTAATTATCTTGCTCATCGAAAATTTGATTTATGGCGGTGTGGAGGAATGCCATATTGAAATTGAAGATGAGTTTCGCGAAGACATGTTTGCCCACGGAAAGCGATGCTATTGGAGGTGGCCACGGAAGCAAGTAACAGAGCTTAAGTAAATCACATCCGATCGCGTCTCAATATTCCTTCTGATTCGCATTCGTTTTCACGGCTGCTGAGGCAGAAATGATGAAGTTGGCGGGGGCTTTGTTGCATCACAGTAACAAGGAGTCCCCTTCATCAAGCCCGTAGGAATATGCAGGCTCTGTATCATATACCCTGAGCAAACAGTAAGAGACACTGGCAAAAGATGCCAACACAAAGAATGGCAAACTGCCTGCCTCTGCTCGGCCAGAACCTCTGCAGAATTGAGCCAATGGAAGAAATTGCCATGTGTTACTAAAGATGCTCCCAGACAATATTCAATTAATTTGGACCAGTGGTAACTAAGCAGTGGTAAATAAGCAAGACAACAATCAATTCCAGTTGGACACTTTTAATTACTCCCACATCCAGTTCTTTGTAGCATCAGAATGCAAGTACATTTTTGTAGTGGCAGATAGTCTTACACACTTGAAAGTGGCTTTACCAAGGAAATGGAAGTCTGTGTAGTTTCCTGTGCTCTTTGGTATGTAAGTGGCAAAGTGTTACCAACTGGCATGCCAGTGGCATGGGTGTGAGTCAGAATAGAATATATGCAAGGGAGATAGCAAGCTGCAAGTAAGATGTATGTATCAGGGAGGAAGGAGGAGATATCTGTGGAATGTAAAGATGCCAATAGTTGCAATAGTGGCACAAGTGCTGTCTCCAGGTGCCTGCCTCCGCATCCCAAGACTTGGTTGCAGCAGCTATCTGTATTCATCTTTGTAGAATCTTGCATCTGCAGATTGCTGCACTGATAGGGGCACCAAAGCTGCCTCGGCTTCTGAGATGCCACCCCGAGACACCAGCCTCCTCCTCCCCCTCTGTAATTGCTCCTAGATCTTCTCCCCCTTTCAATTTTCTCCTGTGTTTTTTGCCAGATATTTACTTGGATCCAGTTTGGTATCTTAGGCTTGATCTTTTCAGCTGGCGATGGATTAGATGCAACTGCTTGCAAGCTACACCAGCTACAAGGCCCAGAGCCAAAGTGGTTCATCTGGCAGATTGTGGCTAATGCTAAGACCCAGTAAGAAGAGGGGCATGAGGAGATATGAGGAACAGCCAAATTATTATGAACATTGAGAGCCCCTGATCACACAAGTAATCGCCTTTGCAACTCATTTGAGAAACTAATCAGTATCATCTTCCTCTCAGAAGTATCATCTGGAGTACACATACCCTTATATGAGTCAGATGATCTGTTTTGATCCCTGCAGCCTATATATATACACCAAGTCTGGTGGGCCGTGCCAGACTGTGCTGTTGTGACAATGCATTGTGGCTGGGCAATAGATAAGCCCTTCCAATCGTATAAATAACCCGGGCTGATTTCACGGTCCAGCCTCCCTGGCGATTCGGCGCATGAAAGGGGAGGCCATTCTGTTCTGATATGATAGGCACGGAGCCATTGCACAGAGCCATTGCTGTTGGCCAATTCCCTCCCAGGTCAATTAGAAAGCCAGGCTCCTCCGCCAGCCCGTTTATTCTGCACTCGAGGAAAGAAAGGCGTCTCTTTTTCCTTCTCCATTTAGAGGGAGGCTGGAGGTTCTTTGATAGCAGTTCATGTGTTTGGAGTAGCAGTTCACAAACCGTCTGCTTGGCTTTGAAGAATCCCTTTTTACTCTATCGGTCTGACAGGCTTACAGAATGGTGTAATTTTCTTCCAACAAATGTGTATTTTTCCTCCCCTGCCCATCGATTGCAGTTTAAGTGGTCTACTTGGAGCAAAGGAGGAGGGCTGCCTGTGTAACACTGTATCATTGGGACTTTCTGTTGGGAAGTTTGGAAGGAAGGATGTGTTGGATGGGCATTTGCAGGCACAGGGCATAGTAGCTCATAGTGGACTTTTGTTGTATTTGAGGAACTGATGGTTGCTGAGGTTCAGAAAGTTTGAAGGGTCTCCACTGGAAAAACCATTATGAAGAAAGTGCCAGATGAGCTTCAGCTGATTCTGAAGGGAGTGAATGGCAAAGAATGTGAACAACAAGACTCACCCTGACAAACAGTGACCTAGAACTGGCCTTAACAGTTGCCAACAGTAGTTGCCAACAGCAGTAGCTTGTGGGACAATGGCCTTAATTGTGTCGTAAAGATCTCCCTCGTCCGATTGCTGTTGGTGCCCATCCTCTGATGACCGCCAAGCCATTACAGCAGCAGAACCTTACAGCACCCAGAGGCCCCAACCACCCCTCTCATTTGGCCTCCTGCTTGGCCCTCCTGCTTGATTTGCATTTGGGATCAGGCTCTGAGCTGATTGGGATGTTGCTAAAATGTTGCTGACGCGGACCGACCAGCCCAGAATGTCAAGATCACCCAACTTACAAAGATGCATTATCCTCCCTAAGTAAGAGTGCCAGGCTCTTGCAAGTAATCTCCCCCTCACAAACTGTAGCAAGAGCTATAGCAGGAGCTACAGGCCACATCCTTAACCATTGGCTGGATGGGGAATGGCTGCAAGAAAACTGCAAGAAGACTGGAGGATGGAAGTAGGCTGGGGATGGCCTGACTCTTATTTATCTGGCTGAACGTGCTGGGAGAACAAAGAGGGAAACAATTGCCATGACTGCATTTGCTTGGCCGTCTTGTCTTGGTATCAGGGTGGAAATCGGATCAATCAAGTCTTTAGGGTTATACAATGGTAGTGGGTTAATTCACCCCTGGAAGCTTCATTTGCTGTTACTGTCAGGAAGTTGATTATCTCTGGAAGTACGATTTATATATTTGTTACTGGAAGATGTCGCTATAATTGATGCTTGATGACTTTTAGTTCAGTTTTCATATCCATGCATTCACTGGCTCTCACACAAATTGCTCTTTGCTATTTCTCCATTCAATTCACACATGAGCATCTGTATCAAGTCAGATCTAAGACTCAGCATCTGACTATGAGAAATCACCCTGGGTCAGACTGCCATGCAGCCAATCGTGTTCCTGTTGTGGGACTATGTAGTGGACGCAGAGACCGATCCATCAATCAGCCTACCACTTCCTTCACAAGAAAGCCAACACTTTCAAGTTCGGTCGAGGTTCAACAACAATGTTTTGCCATTTTGTCAGTGATTTTGGACAGAAAGGTAAATGTTTGATCATTAGAACAACATTGGCAAACATTGAACTCATTTGAAAATGAGAGGGGAGTGCTCTTTAGAATGCATAGTCCTGGCTCAAGGATGACGGAGTAGACATATAATATTATTTCTAATGTAACAACTTTGATTCTGGGTCTGCTACTGCTCCAGGGACACGAGAGCCGGTTTGATTCCTGGCTGCATTCCCTCAAAACATTTTGCAACTCACAAGAGATGGCCTTACTTGAGGTGCTATTTATAGCTAAAGGTACTGAGTTCACTGATGCATGACATGAATAAAGCAGGTCAGCACTTCCAGTTAGAGAGATGTAGTACAATATGTGCTTGTACAAAACTTATCTGATCAAAATGTTGTATCTTCGGCACACATCAGCGAAATCAAACCAGTTTTTCGATATCTCAAAAGGAAAAAGACATAAGAAGCCATACATTGGTTTTTCCTGAAGCTTGGTAACTTATACAAACAAATGTACATTCTCGGCAAGAGTAATAGAAATTATATTTTCATTTCAAACTTTCAAAGGACATGCATTGTCACTTACTACAGGGAATCAAGAAGTGCAATGAAAGGATCAACTGATTTGAGGCTCAAGTGGTCTTGTGACGAGTGATTTTTCTATGCACCATTGAGCCCACAGTGTAAATATTTGCTGAGGTGAAGACAACAATCAATTAGCACTTTTTATTTGATAATAAAGAGGTGATCAAGTTCAACAAAGCAAAAATGACATAGTTGATCACAGTTGGGACAATGTACCAGTCTTTCATTGTCAGACAGTGCATTGTCAACAGTCCAGTAAAAATTACTAATAATTATTATGAAATATCATTTAATTTGAAAATAATTTTTCTCTGATACATATAGTCGTCATCAGCATCATACACTGACAAAATATGCATCTGAATAAATCTATGAATCCGTCAATCATTATTATCTCTCCACCATGATATACATGTCTTCGGATTGTCTTCCTCTATCTATCTATCTATCTATCTATCTATCTATCTATCTATCTATCTATCTATCTATCTATCTATCTATCTATCTATCTAGCTATCTATCTATCTATCTATCTATCTATCTATCTATCTATCTATCTATCTATCTATCTATCTATCTATCTATCTATCTATCTATATATCTATCTATCTATCTACATATCTATCTATCTATCTATCTATCTACATATCTACCTATCTATCTAACTTCTATCTATCTATCTATCTATCTATCTAACTTCTATCTATCTATCTATCTATCTATCTATCTATCTATCTATCTATCTATCTATCTACCTATCTATCTACCTATCTAACTTCTATCTATCTATCTATCTACCTATCTCTATATATTCTATCTATCCACCTCTCTATCCATCTCTCTATCCATCTCTCTATCCAACTCTCTATCCATCTCTCGATCCATCTTCTCGATCCATCTCTCGATCCATCTCTCTATCCATCTCTCTATCTACAAGGCCATAGGCTGGGCTAAGTCCTGAAGGGCAGAGACAAGTTTGGAGGGTATGTGCAACCAGGAAAACCCCAGGAAAATTTGACATATTTATTTGTATAATGCACCTTTGCTAAATTCTGGAGCGGGGGGAGGCAGCTGTCCTCCTTGCACCCTTGCAGGCTGTGTGTCTCATCTATCTCTCGATATCTTTCTCTCTGCATGTCTACCTCTTTATCTATCTATATCTATCCATCCACCTATTGGTCTAGCTTTCTACATCCCTCTCTCCCTGTCGTTCAACAGTGGCCCTTTTGCCTTTTAGTAGTTTTGTTGAATAGAATTGAATAAAAATGCATTACACTCTCAGTCAGTATATTATGACACATTGCAAAAAGTCAACAAAGGCCAAGCACATGATCTATTTCAATTTACTTGTATGTTGATAGACTCTCAGGATTCAGTTGATATATTGAAGCGCTGTCTCCATGCACTTTGTACAGTGCAATGCCAGGTATCACAATCATTCAAGGGTGTTGTTTCATATTATGAAAATAATTGTCAAGTGTGATACACTAACTGTGCTCAGAGGAGCATGAAAAATTGTGACGTGGCAAAGCTACTTGAGCACCAAACACATTGTCATTTCGTTGCACTTCTTGATTCCCTGTAGTAACAGTGACCAAACTTGTACTGTTTGTTAAGCTGTGACTCTTATGTTCTTGGATAAGAAGTGTTTAAAAAGGTATGCTCATAAAGTATACATATTGTACCTTAGTGACTGGCATCCTGGCTAATTTTTTCATTACAATAAACGAATGACGAGTACTTACATTCAGCTGCTAGTGGTCATCAGTGACCTCACAACAAACCCTATACATTATACATTGAAATGAAGTGTCAATTTCGTCATTGGGTAACCTTAGTAACTTGTGACCTCACTGATGAGTGCTGTGGAGCAGTAGGTGACTCCTTTCGATAACATTGAAAGTATAGGCTATGACCTTATAATTGCTTATGACTCATTCAGAATAACATGGAAATATAGGGCTATGACTTCGCAAGGAACATGTCAGCCCAATTCTGTAAGCACTTGAAGTTTGTCTACTGTATAGTCTTTCTACACCGAATATAGGTACTCTGATTCCATCCAAATGCAAGTGTCATCTCGTGTACACATACCCTTATATGAGTCAGATGATCTGTTTTGATCCATGCAGCCTATATATATACCCCAAGTCCGGTGGGTCGTGCTAGACTCTGCTGTTGTGACAATGCATTGAAAATGCTGTTTGAGGTGTCAGCTCCAAAAACTTTTAAAATTTGTATAGCAAGTAATTCCTGGAGTCTAAAATGGGGATTAATTTTGTTTCTCTCTTTTGAAAAAAAGCTTCAGTGGCTTATTTTATTGTATCGAGTAATACATTAAAAAATTTTCAGAAGTTGTCCTTGAATGTATTGTACTTCAAACCCAAGTTGCAAGAGCTACAGACCACATCTTTAACCATTGCATGGATGGGGAATAGCTGCAAGAAAACTGCAAGAAGACTGGAAGGAAGCTGGCGATGGCCCGACTCTTTATTTATCTGGCTGAACGTGCTGGGAGAACAAAGAGGGAAACAATTGCCATGACTGCATTTGTCTTGGCAGTCTTGCCTTGGTATCAGGATGGAAATCAGATCAATCAAGTCTTTAGGGTGATACAATGGTAGTTGGTTAATTCAACCCTGGAAGCTTCATTTGCTGTTACTGTCAGGAAGTTGATTGTCTTCAAGTACCAATTTATACATTCGTTAGAAGAAGACATCATTATAATTGATGCTGGATGGTTTTCAGTGCCGTTTTCATATCCATACACTCACTGAGTCTCACACAAATTGGTCTTTGCTATTTCTCCATTCAATTCACACATGAGCATATGTATCAAGTCAGATCTAAGACTGCACGTCTGACTATGAGAAATCACCCTGGTCAGACTGCCATGCAGCCAATCGTGTTCCTGTTATGGGACTATGTAGTGCGGACGCAGAGACCGATCCATCAGTCAGCCTCCCACCTCCTTCACAAGAAAGCAAATGCTATCAAGTTTGGCGAGGTTCAACAACAATGGTTTGCCATTTTGTTAGTGATTTTGGACAGAAAGTGAATATTTTATCATTTAGAATCGCAATGTTACAAGTCTGAACTCATTTGCAAATAAGAAGGTGTCTCTCTTTAGAGTGTATAGTCATGCCACCAGGATTATAGGGGGGGCATATATTTCTATTGTATTACCTTTGATTCTGGGTCTATTACTGCTCCAGGGACCAATGCAGGTTTGATTCTAGACTGGACACTCAAAATATTATGCAACCCACGAAAGATGAAATTACTTGAGGTGCTATTTATAGTTCAAGGTACTGAGTTCACTGATGCATGATGCAAAGCAGTTCAGCACCTACAGTGAAAAAAAACCTTAAACTAGTATGTGCATTTACACTTATCTGATCAAATTTTTTATATCCACAGCACAAATCATCAGGAAAATCGAATCAGTTTATCGTGTCCTCAAGTGGAAAAATCCTGCTGAGTTTTATGAGAAACCATGCAGCAGTTTTTGCTGCAGCTTGGCAAGTTATACGGATGGACAGACAGACATGAACCTCACAAATTATGAAAGCTAAAGACAAGGTGTGACTAACGGAAATTATATTTTTATATCCATCTTGTGAACTGCATTGTCACTGACTGCATGACCAGCGACCAAACCTGTACTATTTCTTTAGCTGTGATACTACATTTTCTGATAGGAAGTGTTTTGAAAAGGTATACTCTTTTTTTTTAAGAGTGAGTCCAGTCTTACAATACTGAATATAATTTATCTGGTTCCATTAAATCAGATGTTTCGTCTGGAGTACATATACCAATGGGCCTCGCAAGATTGTGCTATTGTGACTATGCACTGAATTGGCTGTTTGAGGTGTCTGCTCCTAAAAAATTATTTATATTGCAAGTATTTACTGGTGTCTCACTTTGGGATTTGTTTCTCTTGATAATTTTTGTGGCTTCCTTTCTTTGTATCAGAGTAATAGACATTTGTATTTGAAGTTGTGCACAAAAGTATTGCACTTCAGACCAAGCTGCAAGAGCTACAGGCCACAGCCTTAACCATTGGCTGGATGGGAAATGGCTGCAAGAAAACTGCAAGAAGACTGGAGGATGGAAGGAGGCTGGGGATGGCCTGACTCTTATTTATCTGGCTGAACGAGCTGGGAGAACAAAGAGGGAAACAATTGCCATGACTGCATTTGTCTTAGCTGTCTTGCCTTGGTATCAGGGTAGAAATTGGATCAATCAAGTCTTTAGGGTGATACAATGGTAGTGGGTTAATTCACCCCTGGAAGCTTCATTTGCTGTTACTGTCGGCAAGTTGATTATCTCTGGAAGTACCCATTTATGTACACTGTATTCGTTAGAGGAGGATGTAACTATAATTGATGTTTGATGGCTTTTAGTGCAGTTTCATATTCATACTCTCAGTCTCACAAATTGGTCTTTGCTATTTCTCCATTCAATTCACACATGAGTGTCTGTATCAAGTCAGAACCAAGACTCCACATCTGACTATGAGAAATCACCCTGGGTCAGACTGCCATGCAGCCAATCGTGTTCCTGTTGTGGGACTATGTAGTGCGGATGCAGAGACTGATCCATCAATCAGCCTACCATTTCCTTCACAAGAAAGCCAACACTTTCCAGTTCGGTCGAGGTTCAACAACAATGTTTTGCCATTTTGTCAGCGTTTTTGGAGAGAAAGGTAAAGTTTGATCATTAGAACAACATTGTCAAAACCTTGAACTAATTTGAAAATGAGAGGGGAGTGCTCTTTAGAATGCATAGTCCTGGCACAAGGATAACAGAGTAGACATATATTTCTAATGTAACAACTTTGATTCTGGGTCTGCTTCTGCTCCCGGGACTCGAGCCAGTTTGATTTGTGGCTGCATCCCCTCAAAACATTTTGCAACTAACAAGAGATGACCTTACTTGAGGAAGTTCAGGTGCTATTTATAGCTAAAGTTAGAGTTCACTGATGCATGATAAGAATCAAAGCAGGTCAGCACTTCCAGTTAGAGAGATGTAGTACAATATGTGCTTGTACAAAACTTATCTGATCAAAATGTTGTATCTTCGGCACACATCAGCGAAATCAAACCAGTTTTTCGATATCTCAAAAGGAAAAAGACATTTATAAGAAGCCATACATTGGTTTTTCCTGAAGCTTGGTAACTTTTACAAACAGATGTACATTCTCGGCAAGAGTAATAGAAATTATATTTTCATTTCAAACTTTCAAAGGACATGCATTGTCACTTACCAGTGACCAAACTTGTACTGTTTGTTAAGCTGTGACTCTTATGTTCTTGGATAAGAAGTGTTTGAAAAGGTATGCTCATAAAGTAAACATATTGTACCTTAGTGACTGGCATCCTGGCTAATTTTTTCATTACAATAAACGAATGACAAGTACTTGCATTCAGCTGCTAGTGGTCATCAGTGACCTCACAACAAACCCTATAATTATACATTGAAATGAAGTGTCAATTTCGTCATTGGGTAACCTTAGTACTTGTGACCTCACTGATGAGTGCTGTGGAGCAGTAGGTGACTCCTTTCGATAACATTGAAAGTATAGGCTATGACCTTATAATTGCTTATGACTCATTCAGAATAACATGGAAATATAGTGCTATGACTTCACAAGGAACATGTCAGCCCATTTCTGTAAGCACTTGAAGTTTGTCTGCTTTAAGTCTTTCAACACCGAATATAAGTAATCTGATTCCATTCAAATGCAAGTGTCATCTGGTGTACACAAACCCTTATATGAGTCAGATGATCTGATTTGATCCCTGCAGCCTATATATATACCCCAAGTCAGGTGGGCCGTGCTAGACTGTGCTGCTGTGACAATGCATTGAATCTGCTGTTTGAGGTGTCAGCTCGAAAAACTTAATTTTTATACGGCGGTCACCGACACTGGAGAATGCTAAGGCATGGGAACCTTGGCAATGTTCTCCTTGTCTCTGCCCATGGGCGCCGTACTATGGCTGCCCTGAGCTGTATCATTGTGGAAGGCTCACCACGAATTTCGTGCCTGCATTGCAGTTCATGACCGATAGTATATACAATACAATACAATACAATACAAAGTAATTCCTGGAGTCTCAAATGGGGATTAATTTTGTTTCTCTCTTTTGAAAAAAAGCTTCAGTGGCTTATTTTATTGTATCGAGTAATACATTCAAAAGTTTTCAGAAGTTGTCCATGAATGTATTGTACTTCAGACCCAATTGCAAGAGCTACAGGCCACATTCTTAACCTTTGGCAGGATTGGAAAATGGCTGGAAGAAAACTGCAGGAAGACTGGAGGATGGAAGTAGGCTGGGGATGGCCTGACTCTTATTTATCTGGCTGAACGTGCTGGGAGAACAAAGAGGGAAACAATTGCCATGACTGCATTTGTCTTGGCTGTCTTGCCTTGGTATCAGTGTGGAAATCAGATCAATCAAGTCTTTAGGGTGATACAATGGTAGTGGGTTAATTCACCCCTGGAAGCTTCATTTGCGGTTACTGTCAGGAAGTTGATTGTGGCTGCAAGTACCAATTTATACATTCATTAGAAGGAGACGTCATTATAAGTGATGTTTGATGGCTTTGGTGCAGTTTTCACTTCCATACCTCATTTGCTCTTGCACAAATTGGTCTTTGCTATTTCTCCATTCAATTCACACATGAGCGTCTGTATCAAGTCAGATCTAAGACTGCACGTCTGACTATGAGAAATCACCCTGGGTCAGACTGCCATGCAGCCAATCGTGTTTCTGTTGTGGGACTATGTAGTGCAGACGAAGAGACCGATCCATCAATCAGCCTCCCACTTCCTTCACAAGAAAGCCAACACTTTCAAGTTCAGTCGAGGTTCAACAACATTTTTTTGCCATTTTGTCAGTGATTTTGGACAGAAAGGTAAATGTTTGATCATGAGAGTGTGAGAAGACTTAAATCCTTGGCAAAAAAAAAATCCAAATAATTTCTGGTTTGTCACCTTGGGGTCGTGTCTCTCTTAACTGTTCTGCGTTGGCTTAGTTTATATTCTTTGGATAGCGTTATGCATTCAGAAGTTTTAGAAGTTATCCTCAAATGTATTGCACTTGGTACGCAAGTGGCTCATACTATTTCAATTGCAAACCATTGGAACTAATAGCCCGTTGCCATTTTAGGGAGTACTTTTACATCAGTCGGCATTTTAAGTCAGCAACTTCTTGAAGCTGTGCAAAGTTTGCTCCCCAGGCCTTTTAGCCTGGTATCGTAAATAGAGGACCCAACAGAGAGGGGAGAATGGGAGAGGGAGAGGAGAGGGAGGAGGACAAAGAGAGGTGCATATGGCGGCCATTTGTGACTTAATGGCTGGTTGCAAGGCCTGGTCAAGTAGAAAGCCGCCAAGTGATGTATGGGGCGAGTGAGTGACACCCTCATTAGTCCGGCACTGAGTGTCACCAAGCCCTACATGCAAGGCTGTGATAAACCTGTGGGGCTGAGGGCCACAATGCAGGGAGCAGGTTAGGACCAGGCTATAGCAGGGGGTGGTGTGATGTGTGATGGTAGATAATCCAACCAGAGTAATACCTGGGCCTGGTGAGTGGGCAGGCAGCAGGCAGCAGGCAGCACAGACTGAAGCTGTAAGGTTCTAGTGGGGAGCAGAGGGGATGAGCAATGAGGTCAGGGTGTGGTGTGTATGAAAACAGAGAGGAGCCATGCATCACTTATATGAGACAATGGAGAACAATCTGGGGCTGGTATGCACCGCGGTGGACAGGGGATTGGCCACATTCACCCCGGCTATGATTGATAAAACGCCGGCCAGATAAACTCATATAGGGCAGCTGATAGATCAACAAGCAGGAAGGATCACAATAGAGGGATTGTATTAACCCTGCTTGATTAACAGGACACGGACTGGCCTTTGGTCCTCTCATTCCAGTCTCTTGGCAGCTCCTCCCGTGACTTTATTACGAGGACATGGCTGGACATGGACCGACCAGGGTCAAGCAGGGAGGAATGGCTGACCAGTCTCAGCCCTGGCATCTTATGGCCCCTGATAACATCTCGGGGGGTTGTGACTCTAGGAGGTGTGGCAAACCTCAAGACGACCATCGCTGTCTCTGGTGCCTTGTTCTGCAGATTCGCAGCCACCAAGACTCCTGTAACATCAGGAGGGGTCAGGCTAAAGCGACTTACTCCACTCTTTCTTTGTTGCAATATATTTCAACGCCCTGTAGTATTACGATATCAATATGTCGCGAATTGTCTCATACGGATATTTCTTCATTTTCAGAAGTCTCCTCATTTATAGTATCGAGATCTATTGCAAACTATGAACGCCTTCCAAGTTCTCTATCAGACTCTTCACTGCTCTACGACAATGCCATTTATGTACGACAACAATATATTCTCTTGCCTTAAAACATGTCATCACAGGGCGACATCACTTTAAAATTTTGATGACGGCTACGATAGCAACATCATCTACAGCTTTTAAAAATTAATTTTTTAAAAAGCGTTGATGGAAATTGCAAGAACAGCGGAGCACTGATGTTTTAGCACTTGCAATTTTTATATGGTGTGAAATTCTGGCAACGTCGCTTTTGGTGCCAGTTGTGGGACTGAGTGTCACCCAGGTCCCTGCGATGACCCTCATTGCTTGATAACAATGCAGATGGGACTCATCGCCCTTTTTGGTGCCAGTGTGCTGCAATTGGACGCTGGTGCCATGTCAAGTGGTCAGCCCTTTCTAAACCCTTATTGCGCAAATGGCAGTCTGAAAGCAGCACCGAAAGTGTTGTAAGTTCGAAAGGGCCACAAAAAAGCTTTAGGGGCAGGGGTTATTGGAGCAGTGTGTTGTTCCCTGGGAGGGTCCTCAGACCTGACTTGGATAGAGACTTTCTTTATGGCACTCAGTCAAAGAGGTCTTTGCTACTCCCTTCTCTTTTTCTCATCCTCTATTTCTCCTTGTCAAGTTGAATTTCTCAGCCCACTACACCGGATCAGAATCACGACCACTCTGGTCACAACAAGATGACTTTGGAAAGTTTTCCAGATCTGTACTCTATGTTTTGTGTCAGATACAAGCAAGATCCCCATCCACCATGAAATTAATCAGACCAGTGCCTCCAAGGTCCTTGGTAAAATGTTAAATCAGGTTGTGGCAGACTGCCCACCAATATCTGCCTCAGCAGCTAGCGCCACAAGATGTAGTGGGCGCATCCCGTCACCTCATCTCTCCCAGCCTCCGCATCTGTTTCTGGATGCTCCAATCCACTTTTTGGACGCGGATGGTAATTTACATTGAATGTGGCCGAAGCGGCTGAAAGCATCTGCGAAAAACCCGCTTAGGCAAATAAATGCTTCTCAATAGCCGAAGAGAACAATATGCAGTGAATGCATGATATTGCATGAATGGAGCGAGGCACAGGGGCTGGCAATGAACAACACTGCTCTATTGAACTTGTCGCATAGCAATGACTCTGCTGCAACTCAATCTATGACAATGAAATCACTTAATGGCTTTTTATTATGCTTTCCACCAAATGTAAGCCTCAAAGTGTAGCTTTAATTATCTAAAGCTGATGCAGAATTGAACACTGGCTGGCGTAGGAAAAACATCAACAAGAGCGGCTTATGTGACCATTATGTCTGCACTTAGGACAGATAATACCCGGCCACCGCATGCCATGAATTTGTAACCGCAACAATATCATTACTGCTGACACATTCAATCCTGCTGGGTTAATTTGACCATTTTGTGGATTTCATGTCCCTTTCATGTCACTTTCAGAGTTGCACGGGACAATACATAGTAAACTTTTTGTTGGTTGGAATGCTGCCGTCTGCTTTGTTAATTAATTTCCCCCATATTCAAGCCAGAGAGTTGGTTGGCCTCCTCATTACTTGTGAGAAGATAACTGATGGGCAAACTTGTAAATCGTTCTGAAGTATATTCCTCATGTGCGAGTTGAACGAGGAGAAAGTGATTAGTTATCTGCAGATGTTACTGGAGATCTAGTATGTTCTGTTATGGCAGCAGAAAATGCAAGATCATGCAGTAATACTCTTAAGTATGGGACGATTCTTTCTCAAGGGCTTCATCAAATATATAAAGAATAATAAGGCAGTGTTAAGACAGCCCTGTTGGGAGAGTGTGGGTTGACTAGGAGGGTAGAGCCGAGGAGTAGAGCCGTGGAGTAGAGCCCGAGTATTTGCCTTTGAGAGATGTGAGTCCCTAGTGTGGATAGCTTCATGGGCCCCCCAAAGGAAAGCCGTTTGACAGATACCCAGATTAGTTGTAAGTGAATACACGGGGCTTGGCGGCGATCACTCGGATTCCTCACAAGCTTCCAGTTAAGTTGAGGCGGCGCATTGTGCTAATGAATTGTAGTTGATATAGGCTGAGGCAATCTGTGCGAGAGGCTTGATCTAAAGCCAGCAATCTGCAGCGCTCGTTCCTAGCAAGCAGGGGCTTCTCAGATGGCAGGGCTGGCCTGGGCTGCCTCTCTCGATGTCTTGTCTGCCAAGTCTTGTGTTTAGCAGAGGCACGTCCGGTTTGCCCGGATGTCCGACCTCTGACCTGCCCTTATCTTATCTCCCATCCAGTGCCATCCAGATCCATCCAGGGCCAGCGCCGGCCCATCCAGCGACGTGACCCCGCGTCTTGCATCGCCAGCCAATTTGTGGCCGAATCATCCGAGTCAAAGAGAGTGCTTCATTCGGCATGTTTCTCCATCTGATTGGGATTGTCGATCGACCTGTCATCTTGGCTCCTTCAATATCCAAGAGAACTGAGAAGCTTTGAGAGAAGTGAGGACAAGCAAGGAGGACAAGCAAGGAGGACTAAAAGAACTAAGGAGACAGGCTTGGGAGGGAGAGGGAGGCAGGCAGGGGCAAGGGCCTTACCTCCTCCCTGATTCAATTCCACCCCGGCCTCCTCCTCTTGTCTCCTAAGACGCCTTAATCACGAGACAAGCACGCAAATAAAGTCCCACTACACTCAGCTGGGCCACACTCTATGGGAGTTGCTGCAAGAACTGCTAGGCCATCTACACTGCAGGAGTTGCATCTGCAAGAAGTGTTACTGCAGAAGCTGAAGGCTGATGGTGGAAGAAGTGCAGGCCAGGAACAGATAGTCATCGCAGTATGCAGTGGTGGGCTGTGGGGCAGAGGCATCCCTCCTCATTAAGACATTTACTGAAGCAGTTAATGGCCTTTTATCGTCCACTGGTTTTCTATGCTTAGTTCTGAAAAGAGAAAGTTCTGCGTGACTCAATGAAGAAGGGCACGATAGACAGCCAGGGGGTGGACAGAGAAAAGAAAGAAACACAGAAATAAGGGAAGAGAGACTGAGAGAGGGACTGCCCCTCCGTGAGTCCTCTGTGAGTCCCCCTTGCAAGTCCCACTTCCAAGTCCCACTTGCAAGGGCGTTTCAGCGATTTCACCCAGAGAGTTGTGATTCAGATATGAACAAACACAAAATGAAAGGAATGAGGTTGTTTATTGCGTGTGAAAGCAGACGGGGACTGAGGGAGAGGGATGAAAGCGCAGCGATGGTTTGAATGTACGTGCTGAGAGGCATTGATTGCATTCCTTACGCCCTATTAACGTTTTACTCACAGTTTCATAATTCAGCAAAACCAGAGGGCTTTTTGAGCAGGACTCTTTGATCGATAGCTGAAATAAGAGAGAAATGATGGCGATCAATGCGCTCTCAATAAACACAGCACTGGCCTCTCTAATAATGGGTCTGCAACTGCTCTTCACACTGCATTCGTCCTAATGGCTAATCTCGCTGCTTCACAAAAGCACAATGCCCCCCTCCCTCAGCTTCCCTCCCACCAAGGGCCAGCCATAGGGCCAGCCATAGACTGCAACTCTTTAGCTTCCTCCCTGCTTGTTCCAACTCCACTCGTCGTGCCCCCTCCAATGGCATCCATTCAGGTTATTGTTGATAAGAGCAGAAGTGACTTTCTTCCGATCCACTGCCCCTGGGTCCGGGGCCTTTGTCGCATGCATTTGATATTGGTGCCACATGAAAGCCGATTCTCTTCTATAACATAAAGCCTCTTTGCTGTGGCGATGGGATTTAGCTCCAGCATAAAAGCCTGTTTTCTAGCCTCTTAGCAAGCACGACTAGGATCAGTCCTGGGTGACCACGGAGGTACGCAGGGAGGTGCACTCTGCCCCTTCCTTTCGGCTAACTGAGTAACTCCGCTCCAGATCGGGCGTTGAGTGGGCCCGGCTGTTCCAGGGCGAATCGTTCCCTCGTTGCGGGAATTTGCAGCCCCCGAAGGACATGAGAGACCTTTGGCAAGTCCTGGGGCAACCCTCAGGCAAGTCTTGGGGCGATCAAGGCGGGGGACACATCCCTCATGACTAACTGACACAAGAACAGAGAAATCTCCGCCAACTAAGTCAATAAGAATTCCTCCCGATCTCCAGCCGCCCGTGTAAATCTCACTACAGCAGGCATGCTATACAGCTCCATATTGACACTGGCATGACTGCATGGACCAATTTGAAACCACGAAGCCTAAAAATCTACTATGCGAAGATTAATTTTGACAAAAATTGGCAGACATGCTACTTTACCAAAAAAGCTGAAGCAAATCAATCAATTTGTGTATGGCAGCTTGTCAACCTGTCAATGAGCTGTCAGCTAGCAAACCATGCCACTGACTGTAAAAGTATCATGTAAGTCATCTTCCAGTTAAATCTAACAGAGACATAAAGTCTGTCAGCAGGCAGTAAATAAGTGGATAAGTGAATTGATCAACTGAGGGATGTTCAGTGAACGCCAAATTAGCAAGGGCTGCATTTCAATGGCCGGGCAGCTATCGCCCATTCAATCTTGGGGCAAATTGATAGTGATCAGATTCTGCTGAGCTGGGAGGACCGAACGGCCTAGAATTAATATACGGAAGAGCTCGTTGATGGGAGGGGCCGAGCAGTGCAAGCAAACGAGCCCATCAAATGGCAGGCATTTTACCCAAGGTTACTGCATGGAGGGGGAATGCAGCAATACTGAGGCAAGCTAGGGGCCAAAGGAGAGGGAGGCAAAGATGTAGAAGATGTAGAACTGCAGTCGAGTTGATCTCTGTACAGCAACTCGCCAAGCGGGCCCTCATTAAACTTCGATTTTACTCACCAAATCTAGCGGAAAATTGAAAATTGCTGTCTGTTCGCTTTTGATTTCCATGTTTTGTCGCTTTCAATGAGCCCGGCTGGCTGCAGTTGCCTGTGCGGAGGGGGCTGCAGTAAGTGCAGAGGCAAACTTTTACTTCTTTCGCCTCCATGCAGTCGACTCTCCTTGCTGAGCAAATATACTTATTGCAACTGCAGGGAGGGTGTTCAAAGTGGAATAAGATGGTTGCCAAGGCAACATAGATGCCATCTCGGTCTACTGAGTCCTGTGGATTCATCACCACAATGGCCCTTTCAGTGTCCGAGATGCCCTTCCTTGCTGTGCCCTCCATGCTGTGCCCTGCAATGCCCTGCCCCTGCCGTGCCGTGCTGCCAGATTGCCTGAGTGGATTGAACATTTCATAAGCGAGTTCTTTGAGCCTTATTAACAAGATTGTACAGTCCGTCGGTTCCATGTGGGTCTTGGAATCACATCGTGTGCAGCACAGAGGGTGTTCCCCCACCCTTCCCTGAGTTCCCCCCTCCCTGCTCCCTGCTCCCTCCTGCCCTCCCTCCTCTTTTTCTCCTTCAACTTCTTTGGCTCATCTCTGTCGATGCGGGGGACTCAACCGCAGCCCTTGGCCAGGTCAGTGCAAATGAATTGCTCGTGGAAATATTAGATGAAGTCACTTGAGGCGGCAGTTATTCAATTGGCAGGGAGGGCAGGGCAGTGGGCCACTTGGCTGGGGAGACATGGAAAGGGGGTGGAGGGTCCATGGATGGCCCCCTGGAAGCATCTCCTGAAGGGCCAGGCAAAAGAATGTCTACTTGGCAAATGAGGAGAGCATGGGCTGAGGACTTAGCCTATTAGCAGCCATTGAGGGACAAGGCGAAGACCTCGGCAGTCCTGTCAATATTAACTCCCCAGTCAGAGAGGACATTGATTTCTGTTGCAAATGATTCTTTTCATCTCCCACAAATTGAGTTAGGTACGAGGTGGAGGCCACAGGGGCTGGCAGCTCAGGGGTGGCCCGGGGTCCCCGGCTTAACTCCTTATGATAAAGGAATAGTTGGGACTACCTCGCGACTTGCTTCCGACTTGCCAACCTCTCCCCTAACACTGGCCTAACAGCCATCACTGGTTGTCAGCTTCAACAAACTGTGAAATTCGGACAAAGTTCCCCGAATGACTCACTGGACCAAGTTATGACACTTCTCAATTAATTTATCTCTGACACAAAAAGGAACTTTTTTTTTACTTGATTGAATTAGATCTTTTTTTTTAACCTCTGCTAAAACTTTTCCGAAGGGTATTGTGATCGCCCAATGAAAACCTCTTTGTCGGTTGGTAGGGAGTAGCCGTACTCTCTTATCATGTTGGTGCAGTGTTTCAACACAACCAGCCTTCATGACAACTCATGTAACTCTTTTTTTCCTGGCCTTTTTCATGTTGACCCAGTTTATGGCATGTTAGGCAATTATCTAGGTCATTTCTGATAGGCAATTGCTGTGTAATGAGTTGATTAATTGAAGATGTATATCTGTGTTGATATGGCAGAGTTTGCTGCCAAACAGCCTGTGTTTTTGTAATCATGTGCATGGATTTGGAAACACGAATGAATAATTTACTTTGTGAATAAATAGGTAAATTGGCAATCTTAATTTTTCATGATTCTTTTTTTAATTTGCATAATGCAATTAAGTTTATTTATGCAAAACTGCACACACATAGGCACATACCTTATTTATCTCTGACTTGCAACATGGGACCATTCAGTTTTATCGCTTCTTCAAACAATTATCCTATTACCTTTTTTTCCACATTGTCACCTCAATCCTATACTCTATTTTCTCATAAAAGATTAACTGTCACTTTAACGTCACCTCCCTAATGGCAGTTTGAAGCTCTTGCATATATTTCCATTGATTTTCTCAAATTGCCAACACAGAACAGGCCAAGAAAATCGTTACTGGAGATCAAGTGTCACAAATTCTTTCTGGTGTCACGAAATAGTTCAGACACTGGATTATTTATTTTTGCGTGAAACATAAATGACAGAATTATGTGAAATCGATGCGCCCAACAGCCCAGCAAATGGGAAAATGAGGGCTTCCTTTGCAAACACGTAACCTTTACTGGCCATGTACATAATGTGATACTGGGCTCATTCGCAGCAAGACCCTCCCTTTCTTTCCTTCAAAATGTCGAAAAAGGATATACTACAAATATGCCATGCACATTGAAAACTTGCTAAATTAAAGTACTTGCAAACTGTCTTTTCCAATACATTTATACTGATAGCTGCTCCAGATGGAAACGGATGCAGAAACCATAGAGTATTTGGAGATACGTTTTTGAGGTAAGTTTATGGCATGAATATAAAAAGGATTTTTCTGTTGTGGGACTTGATAAACAGTGAGGTATTACCCTTTGAGGTATTTAATATACAGCTCTCATCTATCCCATATATATTCATCAACCACAGAAATTCTGCACATATCAGTCATGGTGTGACAAACAAAAAATGTGAAAAAGAGGGAATGTGATATTGTCTGACAAGAATGGAATCTGTTGGAAAGGACAGGAGGCTAATCAGGATCTCTTATGGACCTTGTGGGACCTTGGGGTCTGAATGGCTTCTACAGCGCCCCCTGGCCCCAAAGGACCTTCTCCCAAAAGTGTGATCAACGACAGTAAGGCCCTCTTGTGGACAACGGGCAATTTGACCTCTGAGCAGCAAAATGCTATCTCTGTATCTCAGTCTATATCTTTCTGTCTCTCCTGAGCTCTATCTCAAATCTTAGAAGATCTCATGTATATTGTATCAAAATCTCGTACATCGGAAATGGGAAATAGTATTGATCGAAAGAAGTATAAGTCCCCAAAGAAGAAATTATTCTACTTCATATTCCCATGCAACTGCACGATCTGGCGGTGCTATTTTAGTAGGCTTAAGAGAAAAATTAAATTGCCAGGAGAAAGAAACACTTTTCACGAGTGTGCGCCACTGTGCGGTAGGTCTGTCTGGCACTGCTCAAGTGCAAGGAGGTACTTCTCAGCCCAAAATATTTAATCTACTTATTAGAACCTGAGTTATAAGAACCTTAGTTTTATTCAACTCCTTTTTCCACAACATAGCCCATTTTTGCTCTTTTATGGGCAACCGCACCATAAATATTGATAGGACATGACAAATAATGGGCGCTTACAAATGCATCCTGTCAGCACTAACTGCCTGATGTATGGCCGCAAGATTGTCCAGATAATTATGAGGCAGCATCAATTTCACTTGCTGGAATAATGGAGCAACTGACCATTTGGCTTCAGTGGATAGAAAGCCATCATTGCCTCCCTGACAATTCGCCTCATCATGACGAACGAGCGTGTGTCTTCGCATTTGACACGCTGCGTTGTGGTGCTCCACTGTGTTGTTTGTAATCTGGCAGCCTTTTGTCTAAAGCTGAATGCTCTTGTTCTACTTTTCATCCCACTCTCAATTTTCCCAACTGTCCATTTTTGGCAGACACTTGAATTAAGAGTTTGGATCAGTTTCTTTCAGTTATTCTTCTTTTTTTCTACCATCCTCAATGACATAAAATCAGTATCTTTGAATTCTAATATTTGCTACCATCCTCAATGACATACAATCAGTTTATTTGAATTCTAATTTTTGCTACCATCCTCAATGACATGCAATCAGTTTCTCTGGATGTGATTTTTGATTCCGTCTGAAATGACTTACCATTCCATCACCTTGTTTGAATTCTAATTTTACTACCATCCTTAATTACATACAATTAGTTTTTTGTAATATAGTTTTGCTACCATCCTCAATGACATACAATCAATATCATTGAATTCTAATATTTGCTACCATCCTCAATGACACACAATCAGTATCATTGAATTCTAATATTTGCTTCCATCTTCAGTGACATACAATCAATATCATTGGATTCTAATTTTTGCTACCATCCTCAATGACACACAATCAGTATCATTGGATTCTAATTTCTGCTACCATCCTCAATGACTTACAATCAGTATCATTGAATTGTAATATTTGCTACCATCTTCAGTGACATACAATCAATATCATTGGATTCTAATTTTTGCTACCATCCTCAATGGCTAGCTCCGAAGTGACTCCAATGCTTGCATTGGAGTTACAAGTCGCTGAATGCAAAAAACATGTGACAGCAAGTTCATTGCCGTTCGTGGTCACAGATGTAGTCACTGTCTTTATTTAACTATTCCATAACAAGCTACTGACCTTACTGCAGCGTTCGTGCCATTTCACATGATTGTAAAGTGATTCTGGACCTTGGAAATTGAAATAATAAATACTGAAGCGACAAACATGGCATCAACAAAACGTCACCATTACATTAAGTGTTTGTGACGTCATCACTACAGGTCAGTGACCTCATAGAGCTGAAATTGTGACGTCACCATGCATGGCAGAGATCACTCATGACTTGCAGAGGTGTTTGGAGAGGTTGTCAACTTCATTGCCTCTTATCTATGACTTATTAAAAAGTACAGTTGTCAGAAACATACACGAACGCTAGAGATACATCTGCCGATTCATGTGGGCTAATTTTCATTACAATGAAGGCGCCACTAATTTGATTTTTCAATGCGGCGAACTGGGACCCTGTTGCTTACAGCACCAGCATCAGCCAGCAACAGGGAACGTGGGGCTACTCAATGGCACACAATCAATATCATCGGATTCTAATATTTTCTGCCATCCTCATTGACACACAATCAGTATCATTTGATTTTAATTTCTGCTACCATCCTCAATGACACACAATCAGTATCATTGGATTCTAATATTTGCTACCTTCCTCAATGACATACAATCAATATCATTGGATTTTAATTTCAGCTACCATCCTCAATGACACACAATCAGTATCATTGGATTCTAAGTTTTGCTACCATCCTCAATGACACACAGTCAATATCATTGGATTCTAATATTTGCTACCATCCTCAATGACATACAATCAGTTTCTTTTTATTCTAATAGTGGCTACCATCTTCAATGACGTACAATCAATATCTTTGAATTTTGATTTTTGCTACCATCTTCAATGAAATACAATCAGTATCTCTGAATTATAATATTTGCTAATTTCCTCATAGATGCACAATCGGTGGGCCTATCTTTGAATTCTAATTATTGCTACAATCCTCAATGACATAGTACAGTCGCTTATTTGAATTCCAATATTTGCTTCCATCCTCAATGACATACAATCAGTATCATTGAATTCTAATATTTGCTACCATCTTCAGTGACATACAATTAGTATCATTGGATTCTAATTTTTGCTACCATCCTAAATGACATACAATCACTATCATTGAATTCTGATTTTTGCTACCAACTTGACATACAGTTTATTTCAATTATAATTGTTACTACCATCCTTCATGACATACAATCAGAATCTTTGTATTCTAATATTTGAAACCATCCTCAATGACATACTATCAGAATCCTTGAATTCTAATTTTTGCTACCGTCCTCTTTGACATACAATCAGTATCATTGAATTCTAATATTTGCTGCCATCCTCAATGATATACAGTCAGTTTATTTTAATTCCAATTTTTGCTACCATCGTCAATGTCATACAATCAGTATCGTTGAATTTTAATTTTGCTACCATTCTCAATAACATACATCAGTTTCTTTGAATTCTGATATTTGCTACCATCCTCTATGGCATACAATCAGTATCATTGAATTCTAATATTTGCTATCATCCTCAATGACATAGAATCAGTACATATATCTTTGAATTCTAATTTTTGCTACCATCCTCAATGTCATACAATCAGTACATGTATCTTTGAATTCTGATTTCGCTACCATCCTAAATGACATACAATCAATATCATTTCTACCATCCTTAATGATTAACATTCTTAAAATCATTTCCACTTAATGTAATTTTTACTACCATCCTAAATGACATACAATAATTTTCTTTGAAATCTAATTTTTTCTACCATCCTCAATGACATACAATCAGTATCATTGAATTCTAATATTTGCTGCCATCCTCAATGACATACAGTCAGTTTATTTTAATTCCAATTTTTGCTACCATCCTCAATGACATACAATCAGTATCGTTGAATTTTAATTTTGCTACCATCCTCAATAACATACATCAGTTTCTTTGAATTCTGATATTTGCTACCATCCTCTATGGCATACAATCAGTATCATTGAATTCTAATATTTGCTATCATCCTCAATGACATAGAATCAGTACATATATCTTTGAATTCTAATTTTTGCTACCATCCTCAATGTAATACAATCAGTACATGTATCTTTGAATTCTGATTTCGCTACCATCCTAAATGACATACAATCAGTATCTTTGAATTCTAATTTTTGCTACCATCGTCAATAACACACAATCAGTATCTGATTGAATTTGAATTGTTACCATCATCAATGACATACATTGATTTTATTTTCTACCATCCTCAATGATTAACATTCTTAAAATCATTCCCACTTAGTGTAATTTTTACTACCATCCTAAATGACATACAATCAGCATCACTGAATTATATTTTATGCTAGCATTGTCAATAACATACAATCAGTATCATTGAATTTGAATTGTTACCATCATCAATGGCATACATTGAGTTTATTTTCTACCATCCTCAATGATTAACATTCTTAAAATCATCTCCACTTAATGTAATTTTTGCTACCATCCTCATTGACATACAATCAATTTCTTTGAATTTTAATTTTTGCTACCTTCCTGAATGATATGCTATCACTTAGTTTGAATTTTACATTTTTACTGCAATCCTAAATGCCACGCTATCACTTCTAATTTTTGCTGCCATCCTCTGTGAATGCAATCAGTTCGCTGAAGTAATTTTGCTACACTCTTAAATGACCTAAAATCAGTTTTTAAATGTATTTTTTGCTACCATCTTAAATATCATACACCCCCCTTCCCAGTTTCTTTGAATTCAATTTTTTGCTATCATTCTAAATGACATACAATCAGTTTCTCTTAAAGTGGCATGAGGAGATGGATAATATTTCAGAAAAAGTCCTTTGAAAAGCCAGTGCTATCAATAATATGGACCTATTCTAGCTCCAGCAAATAAATTGGGATCATACCTACAGATCCTGTTACAGGACATTACAGGGTTGTAGTGGACTTTAAGATATAAATTCAAACACTTTTGGGAATAAAACAACCAGTTTTGCATTGTAGGGAAGTATTTAGTAAGAAAATGTATCTCCTCATGCCACTTTGATATAATTTTTGCTAGAATCCTCAATGAAATACAATCGCTTATTATGAATCCCAATTTTTGCTACAATCCTTAATGAGATACAGTTTATTTTAATTCTAATTTTTACTACCATCCTCAATGATATACAATCGATATAATTGAAGTACAATATTTGCTACCATCCTCAATTTCTTACAATCAGTATCATTGAATTCTAATATTTGCTACCATCCTAAGTGACAAACAATCAGTATCTTTGAATTCGATTTTTTGGTACCATCCTCAATGACATACAATCACTTTCTTAGAATTCTAATATGTGTTACCATCCTCAATGGCATACAATTAGTATCATTAAATTAGAATTTTTGCTACCATTCTCTATGACATGCAAGCACTTTGTTTGAATCTAATTTTTGCTACCATCCTCTATGACATGCAATCGCTTATTTTGAATTCTAATTTTTACTACCATCCTCAATGTCATGCAATCAGTTTCTTTCAATTCTAATTTTTGCTGCCATCCTCAATGACGTACAATCAGTTTAAATTCTAATTTTTTGTTACCACCCTAAATGACATACAATCAATATTATTGAATTCTAATATTTGCTACCATCCTCAGTGACATACAATCAATATTATTGAATTCTGATTTTTGCTACCATCCCATACAATCACTTTCTTTAATCAGACTTGAACTCTGTTGTTATAAAAGGTTAAGTTGTGTGTTTGACACATGTTTCTCTTTCAAGTTTATATGTGTGTACATGTATATGAGACATGGAACTTCAGGTGCCTACATGTTCTCTCAGTGTATGAAATGTAACTGATTTGGAGTTTTATTTCATGTGCAAGATCTATACAAACTTTTTTTTCATGCTATACATCACATTCAATGCAAAACATTAGCATTTCTTCCCTGACTTCCACAACAGCCATTGAAGACATCAAGTCTGCATAAGATGTGGTATCAGTGGAAGGATGACAACATTCTGCATTTGAACAAGTCTCAAGTACACACAATCAAAACTTGTGTTTGAATTTTAAGCCATTTCAATTTCTTGAAATACTCCTGAGACACAAATGCGATTGAAGTGGGGACGAGGCGGGTATATAAAACATGGGATGAACCAGCATTAGAGCTTTGTATCTTGTATAATGGGAAGTAATCCCTTTGAAATTCACCGAAGAGAAGGAATTATCATAAGATTTGGAGCTGATCTTCCCAAAAATGTTTAAACAGACACACGGACGACAGTTAGAGTTGCCTCGCTGACTCTGTCATATTATGATGGAATCTTGAAAAATTTGCATCACCAAAGCCCCCCTAATCTCTCCCCCTGCTAATGTTTTTAAATTGCCAAAAACATGGCAAAATATTCGGAGGATATTGACACATAAAGGGACGAGGGATATGATTTACAAATGCAGCAAGGATAGAAAGAGACGTCATTGGAAAAAATAAATCTCATCTAGATTGCTTTTCAATCTGCATAAAATCGAGATGAGCCCCAGAAAGGAATTATGCTTTGTTGAAATTAAGGCAAGGTGCTTGTCGTCGATGCTGCAGTGTCACATGCATGCTATAGAGATAATGAGATATTGCATACACAGAAGGTCAGTTCCTTCTGCAAGATGGGCAGGTAAATATTATGTTCATTTATGTACGATACTTTGAGGTGTCACAAGTAATATCTTTAGGAAGGATTATTGAGTTTCACAGGAGAAAATAACTAAGATGAAACATGTGTACTCAAATATGTTTGAGAGAAGTTGTGTATTTTACGTGGACAGTGACATAAAGGTATGAAATATGTTGATGGTGAATGGTTGGATAAATGAAAATAAATGTAAGGACTGAAATGTCGTTACTTGATAAATAGGTCTTGGGGGTTTTGATATTAACTGAGATAGAGACACATAAATTACACAGAGTGACAGGACAGGGAAATGATGTGAGCTGATGATATATTGAGCTGCAACAACTGCCAGGCTGCCAGGACATATTAGTCCTGTCACCTGACTTGACTGAGGTAATCCTATGGTCTCGATTATTCATGGTTAGTGATCAAAATGGAAATACCCCTTAGCATCGTGTCCTCTGCACTGCTGTGTCAATTACCCTTGCCATGTGTTGAATGTGGGCTTGGAGGGGGTAAGGGTGCTATAGGATTGCCAGGGTATTGTAGGTGACCTATAAAGTGACAGGGCTTCAGAGTAACCCCCATGTGACCTAAATCGAGGTCAACCCTGCCAAGGTCAATCCAACTAGAATTGCAGCATCCCTTACCATGCCAGGTCCTCGTCTACAAGTGGAATGCTCAATTTTGTGACGAAGAGACACAAGTCAAGTAGTTCAATCTCCTTGGTCAAAGGTAAAATACATTGTATAAATAACCCTGCATAATTATGGAAATGACTCATGGATCAATCTGGAGAGAATATGTTTGGCTTTGTGATTTAGCACCATTTAGAAATGTTCCGACTCTTGTTACCGACATAGGTAGGCCTTCTTGAATTTTTACGCTGGGCCCTTGGGCTGTAAGATAAGATCCATCATAGCACAGGCTTCTTTAGAGTCCCAGCAGTTGTAACTAACTGGTATATACGGAAAAGTGTCAGCAGGAGAACATCTCCACGGTGCAGTAATATGGAGTGGAGCATTGAAAAAATTATTAGTGGTGCAAGTACTGCAGATTGGTCCATACATGCTGCAGTACACAAACCTTGTGTAAAGAGATTAATAAAGTTGCAGAGCTTGAAACAGATAGCGGTGAGCAGGTTGGCCGACAGGAGTGGTAGCTGAAGTAGGCGACAGGTCATGTGATTACATGCAAATGATATGCAAATGAGATGCAGATGAGGTCATCTCAAGGCCACTCAGTCAAACCCCCATGACCAGCCAATGGGATACCTTTGGCCTGTCACATGGCTGGTCACTCTCCCCAGTGTCTGCTGCTGCCTCCAGCTCCTCTTGCACATGTAGTCCTATGTTACTGTGATTTGGCCTCTCAGCTGGTGAGCTCCTATCCAAGACCACGTGGCTTCATACATAGGCCTGCCTACACATAACAGTATTTGTATGTCTAGCATTGTCTACCCTACTTGAACAAGCTGTCATTAAACAAAAAACATTAAATTTATGTACATGGTTTCATTGGTTTGAGTTGGCAATATTTTTACAAAATTTATTTTTCTTGTTAGAATTTCTTGTTTGAGATTTTAAAAATATCAGAACTTCAGAAGCTACTTTTTTTTTCAAGTTCAGCTGCTCTTCACCTTTTCAGATGTAGTTTGTACTACCGGAAATTTCTGTACAGTGTACATATGTATATATATTTACTCAGGCAGATACATGGCATAATTTATTAGAAACACCAAATAATTTACAATTAAAAAACCATGAAAGGAAAGGCATTCAGTTCATGTCACATGATGTATTGGAAAAGTTATTATAAAATAAAGATACAGATAGATAGGTGGATAGAAAGATATCTACAAATGGAAAGATAGACTGTTGGAAAGATAGATATATCGATGTTGACAAAAGATTACGGGATTTCCATATTATTTATTCAAGAGGGTATGGGCATGCTGGGCTCCAGTCACTGGGTCCACAGTTTGAATCTAGCTCTTGCTGGGTCTTCTGGGACTATGTTGCATGACTGTATCAATTACATAACAGCATAATACATAACTTAAAAGCCCCAATCATATATCCATCCATCCCATACACAGCTTGCACCATTTCAAATATATTTTTGTACCATTTACACTATGTCAATATTCGAAATATGTTATCACTACAACCAGCGTATCTTTTTTTTTTTAAAAAGATTTTCTTGTTAAGCTCTTCGTGGCGCTTGACGCAAACTGCAGAAATGTCGCTTGAACACTTCATTGAAATGCTTGGTATATCATGTCATCCTATACTATGCACTTGTTTTGTTTGTGTAGACTTGTTAATCTGCTGCTGTCTCGGTCTACTGTGCCTGCGATGTCAATGAATTGACCACATTTGACAAATGGGACATGCAATGTGCAAAGCAGTAATAATGCACAACACGCCATGCACCGATGCTGTGCAAGTGCAGCATACAAATGCAGTGCTCAACAAATGCCGAAATACAATACAATGCAATAGAGATGCATGAGACTACTGCTCTGGCATTGTTCTGGCGGAAGTGACCCTGGACTTCCTGTGGCCTTGACCTTGACGCCTGTGCTGCCCCCTGGGACCTCGCATCTCGTTTCGGCTCAAAGTCATTTCACCCCTGAACTGCTTTCTCAACCGGGGCTCACAGGAGCAACATAGACACTGTGCTCTATCCTGAGAAACTCTTTATTCCAAGGCTGAAGTCGATCTAATATCGGTGCGCACTGGTATCATTGGTTTCACTGGTGTGCCCCTGTAAATTGCCTATTAGTCGCAGCATAGACTGTCAGGCTCCTCCATGATCCTGCACTGCTGAAGTAATGTTGGGATTTATCATGCTCACCTTGATCTCAAAATATCCCATAATTCGATATTTGGGGTCAAATGATTCAGCCAGTACTTTTCTTTCCCATATTGATCTGTCCGGATTATGCATCCGCAATTTGCATCCGTACATAAAGAACGAAGAACATTCACCCCGAATCTGCAGTTTAGCATTTTTTGGATTTGTTTGTCTCCGTCATCACACCGCAATCTGCGCTGTTGTTTATTTAGTTCTGTGGATCAGTTGTGGGGATCATTTCTGTGGATCAGGGCGGTGGATCAGGTTGTTTTGTGATGGAGGGGAGGCTCATGAGGCAGGAGATGGTTGCAATCCTTGTATTTGAATCACAAATGGACCAGGTCATCGCAATCCGCCTGATGGGAATAAATATGGGCGAATTTGGGGGGAAATATTGGAGGCAGATATGCAGATGGCCAGAAAATTCTAATTAAAGAGAGGGAAGGAAGGACTTGGCTGATCAGCTGCTTCCCAGGAGAGTCCGTGTCCACCTTGGCCGCCTTATCTGTCCTCAAGTCATGGCTGCCTTCCTCAGCAGGAAATGCTGCCTGCATGTGGCTGCAAAATATGAACCACATCACAGCTCTGGGGTGCAATATTCATGCAGTCTTCTATGTTCTATTTTTACATGTATCAGAGGCATTGAGCAGTCAAAATATAGATAGATGCTATATACTCGAAGAACTCTTTGCACCGAAAGGTCCGTTTATTGTAAATTAGTTGAATCGGTAAATCTTTCTTCTCGTCATATCCCTGCAGCACTGGTCAGTTGTTTTATTTCTGTCGTTCCAGGTAGATTACAAGCTGTATCGCTTGTGTCGGTCAGTGAGTCAGGTAAACAGGCTGATCCAGACCTCATCATCAGAATGCCAAGCAAAGCCAGGCAGATATACGGTTTCGTTAATGGCGGACGGATCATTGGCCAGCAGCAAATAGGCCATGTTGGGCACGATTTTTATTGTCAGCATTTTGCCGCCATTAATATGTATCGGAGAAGCGATATGACTTTGATCTGAGCGCACGATCGGCCAAATGGCAAGTGACCCGGTGGCTCTCCATGCCCAGAATGCAAATGGCCGCCAAGTGGGTCATGTGACCAGTTTAAGTGGCTCACTTCCGGCACAGTCAGGACGAGGCTCTAACAGGGCTCAAAAAGGCTCACGGTGGCTCGTCGACCAATGCTCTCGGTATGAATCTCAGTCGATGTTCGGAGTCTGAAATTCATGAGCACTTCCCACAACGCCATCTATTGGCACTGCATGGAATAAAGGGGTGCCAATGGAACTTCATCTCCTGTGAATGACTCGTTCCAGTCCAAGGGCCTGAATTAACCCTAATGGCTCCCCCAAATAGCTTCCCTAAATGGCCCATATTTGCATCGAGGGCTTTATGCAGTCCCTCCATTTACAGACATGACTTTTATGACGTAATCCCCAAAGAAGTTAACAGCTGTCATTAGGAGGCCCTCCCTGATTCACTCGGTCCGGATTACCTGCAATAATTCCTGGGAGGTCTGAGATGACTATTGAATTAGCCGACCAAGTGCTTCGTTTAAACATGCTGTCACTGGCTTTCTCGCGTCCGTTCTCGCTCTCTCCATGCAGAGTCTTGTGTCTTTTTCTCCCCATATTCAGAGATACATCCAAGTCTTTGCTTGCGGTCAACTGTCCCGCTGTAACATCCAGTCTCCAGTGAGAAAGAAAACGATACATGTAAATATAAATAATTCTAAATGTCGTGAGACACAATTAATAATGGTCATCTTAGAAAGTATCCATGGCTATGTGTCTTATGATAAAGTTCTGCCATGTCGGATTCTCTTTTCATGGGGATACATCTCTATAAGCGGAAGCAAATACGAATAGAAATACAGATGCAGCAGACATTATAGGCTATACGTTGAGCTGTTGCAAGAGCCTACTGTGCACCCACTGACTTGTTCAGCTGTGCAAGGGATGAAGCAAGGGGCTGCTGTGGGCCCGAGTGGTTTGCTCTCATTCGGAAGCCGAAGGAACAAACTGCTTGTAATAGGGCAGCATGACAGACGACCCTGGGGAGCGGGGTTTGTAGGGAGGTGTCAGAATGACAGGGCTGCTCGGGCCAGGTGAGCTCTCCCCCAGGCAACTAAGTCCAGCCCCGGGCTCCAGAACAATTCCACAAGCCCCGGATCTGCAGCTAAGACCCTGCCATGCATACGTCAGTGGGACTAAGGGCCAAGGTTTTCAAGGCAAAAGGGGGATAACTGTAAACAGAACAATTACCAGATAGGAACGAGAGTGTTTGGAGATAAGAACCGGAGCTTGCGAAAAGGTGGAGGATGGTTTTAGAAAACGAAGATGGTTGGAATTTACATCACCAAACAGGCTACAAGATTGTCACCGTGTAAAAGCTCTGCTTAAAGACAATAGCCAGCAAGCAAATATTGTATTCGAAAATCAGAGACCTCTCGACTGCTTACTAATCAGTGCTTAGCTACCACAATGACTGGCTCTGGATGGTGTAATTTTCTTTTTCTAGTGTCAATGACTCACTGGCCAGCTGTATCCCATTAGCCCACACCAGTATCTTCTGCTTATGGGGACATTGGCGATGTGGTGGCAGTGCTTCACTGTTCACTCGAAGGCTGTTGGAAGGGCTGCTGCAAGGTAGCTGTATGTTGCCTGTACTTGCGCAATGAGTTAGTCTAGCATTTGACAGATGTGGGACCTGAAACTTACACCAGCAGCTTGGGAGTTGCTTAACAGTAGTTCGTGCAGCATGCAATGACCTGCCCGGCCCAAATAGCCCCCGTGACTATCATGCCAGGCCTTCCCACCTCGGCTGTTTGTCACCCTGACTCATCAATGACTGCCATATGTCTGCCTGTTGTGCCCTAACTTACTTCTAACCACTCTTCCCTGACTTGTTCTTAAATGCACATACTTGTTGCTGACTGGGTAAACAAGACTGGAATAGCAATATTTGGCATTGGCATATAATGGTATGAATCATACAAATTACTACATCTGCCGATGACATTTCAAGGTTATGATTTATATTAAAATTTATGTTATGTCATACATTGTGGTATTTTGTATTTGATAAAGTTGAGTGTCATGTGATTGTTTTATCGTCATATTGATGCGAATTAATAAAAATAGCTTAATTAAATTACAATGTCTTACAATCGTATGATGTACAATTTGATGATGTTAAATTGAAATTCAATGAAACCGATAAGAAAATGATTTCCATGTTGGAAGTTTGATAAACTCAGAAGCAAGATGCTGGACAAAAGTTTCACGCTATTCAATTTGATTATACGAAATTAAGCACAGACGCAGTTGATCAAACCAAAGTGACTCTATATTCATCCTATAGATCTCCATGGCAATATTCAGCAAGCCTCTTTGGGGTATAAGGACATGTTGATGACTTTCATTTCCATTATTACTTGAGAGGAGGAGACAGAGGAGCCAAGACAAACACTAAGCCCTAGAACACTTATTATTTCACTTGAGTGGGGATTGAATGTCAAATTTCCTAACATTTTTTGTAATTAACAAATATGGCGTGACTCCTCTCTTCCCTAACAAGTATATTTACATAGCAATTACTTGAAATGGGAAGAGTAGATCCATATTGAGATTCAAAATTCCAAAAGCAAGCTCCATAATATTTCATAATAATAATGGCTTATATCTGTTCATAAGGGAGCATCATATAGATTTATTGCCAATATACTCAATGCTATTACTCATTCATGTAAATCATTCATAATGTCTGCACTTCCATGATGATGATGCTTGTTCAAATTTGTGTCATATTGAAATGACAATGATGTTGATGTTATCAGACTGAATTTGATGAGAGCTATAAAAGAGTCATGTTCCCAAATTAATAAGTTAAATTGACTGTGGAGGCCTTTTTGTCTTTTTAGGGTGGCATGCTTTCACAACATCAACCCATTGAGACGATGATTGAGTCTGAGTTCTGTCCTGTGCCCATCTCCAATCGTTTCTCTAATAAAATCAAATGGTGTGTTTGGGAGGCGTTCCGAGATGAAATGAACTGCACTTGTTATATGACAAAACAGAGACATGCAAATTTGTTTGAGAAAGAAAATGGCTTTCAGAAGTTGGGGCCAAAGTAGCTAGCACGACATGCCTGTCTGTTTTCATTAAATCCAAGAATCTGCGAATGATCTCAAATGAAATTTCCAGATAGGAGTTATAGCAGGAGGCGGAGGAAGACAAAGGAAGGAAGAAAATTCAATGGGAGGAAGTCGTGTGAAGAAAACGGAGAAGGTCCAGCAACATTCTAGTCTTCTCGGGGATTTAATGAGAGAGATAAGCAGCTTTGTTTATTGGCCTCGGGGGATTGTTTTGAGTCAATCAACTTTTAACTGGTTGCTTAATTAAAAATAACAGATAACTCACAAAAATGTTATCTCGTCCTGACAAGGAGTGTAAAACGATCGTAAAACAGGTTGAGTACAATGTTCTCTGTTATTACACCATTTTCACCTGGGGATTGGCCCACTGCATGTAGCCCATGCAGTGCCTCCCTGATAAATGATTGTTGTCCACTTTACTATAACATCTGGGTGAGTCAGCAACGTTGTCCACAATGACTGAACATGCATAAATGAAGTACTCCTGACAATATTGCCCATAAACAAGAGATAGCTTCTGTGGAACTCACTTTGTGGCACTGTGCTACGTCATCAAAATGATGGAATGGCGTCACAGTGCTTGCCCCGCCACCTGTTGGTGACTTCAGATGACCTTGGGATGACCTCCTGTGGTGACCTTTGCGATCAGTGAGGTCCCTATGTTGTCATTATGGAGTCAGGTGGAGAGAATCGGTCAATCATTGCAGTCACCCACTCAAAGTGAGTGTCATATAAAATGCAGAGCGATCTATGCAGACCAACCCTGTCATGCAGGCGACATATCTATTGGGCTAATGCCACATTAAAAGCCACCACAAATGGCATTTAGTAGCAGGCTGGTTCAGATGTCCGCACTCAGGTCTGCAAGAGCATGCTTTATGTATGAAGTGATATTGTGAAGCAGAGGGCGTGGGCTTGCTGGCATAGCTAGGAGTGTATGGGCCCTGCACTGTACAGGGCAGGTCAGGTCAGCCGTGCAGTCCCCGAATACAGTCATCCGCAGAGAAATGCTATCCCCGGTGGCAGGGCAATCGCAGGGTTAAAGGCAATACTAATGCAATACGAAACATCAAAGTGGACTTGACAATAACACATCCGTATCACAAGTTTATAATTCACAAGGCAAATAGCATTTGGACAATTCTTGAATGGGCAAATATGAAGGGGAGCAATATCTATCACAAATGACATTTACCGGCACTATTGAAATGTACGCTGTTAAAGACAGATCATTAGCGTTGTTTTGTCACAAAATATTCCAGTTCTACTTCTAGTAGCTTGAAATTTCTGGTGTGCATACGATTCATCTCAGAGCACTCGTCATTTTTCATATGTATTGCATTTCCTCGTGGGAACGGGTACTTGTCAGACAATCCCTAATGGACTTAGAAGCAGATATTTATTGCGTTTGAACATTAGGGAGTTGAGTCGTATGAATGAGTTGCGTTCTGTTTATTGTAGAGTATACTATGCAATGAATGCTCATAACGCGTAGTGACAGGACGTCTCCCAGTTGATATGTCAGCCATTCCTAGACTCTGTGCAGAGGCCGGTTTGAAGCGGGCGATTCGGACAGAGGCCGGTTTGCTTCCTGTACAATGTGGCCCCTGGGATTAGAGGCTGGTCGTCGGGAGTGCTGTGCGGCGCTCTTATTCTATCAGTCAGCGCTTTATCTTGAGAGAGATACATCACTCGAAGCCGACTGCAGAGGCTGGTTGCAGAGGATGGGGTGGGATTGGGAGAGGGGGCACGGGGCAACTTGTAGCCCGATGTTCCTTTGATACGGCCCTTGCTGTCACCTTGTGAAGACATCCCCCGCTGCATTGACTCATTTAGGAGAGACTCTTGTGCCAGACTTGTGTGCCGGGAGGGCCACGGGGTCACTGTGTTGAGATGTGCTGAGTCCTCTGCTCGTCAGATAGGAAAGGTCCTCCCCAATATTCATGCGCTGCCGGGGACACCAAACATTGGCAGAATGGCTAGATGTCTAGAATTAAATTAAGTTTCCCTGTGTCAACACCATCTCTGATTTGGGCGACTAGACATGGCAGCCTATGCCACGAAGTCATGCATCGAGTTTCCCGGCTGCCCATATCATGTCGGAAGGTTGAGGGTAAAACGGAATAATAAAGTTTATACAGGAAATAAGAGCAGTTGGAGGGACGTGGGCTCTGTGGTCAGGCAACCTAATCCTGATGAATAAAGAGGTCGGCCGAGGGGTGAAGGGCCCAAGATGGAGAGTCACAGGGCTGTCTGTGCTGGCCAGTTGTGTCCCTCTCCGTGTCCTTGTCTCATTCTTCACTTTCTGGTCACGTTAGGTCTCCGCTATGTCCTGTTTAATGGCCGTTCTCTGTCGGCCACTGTGTCTGCAATTAAAGCCTTGGGTTTCCTCTTGGCCCGATGAAGAAGGACTGCCCGGGGAATATTATGGGCTGCTTCTGGCCCCGAGTGCTTGTTGAGAAATTGTCGTTTTGTCCTCCTTTACATATAGCCTCGTATATTCCAGGGGGTGGCTGGCCCTTGACCCTATAATGCACCCTGCAGTGACCTGACAAAACACACACGTCATGCCGGCCGCTAGGTGTCAGATTGATAGGTCACATGATCATTTCTATGCCACGTGATCGTGGGAAGACAATGGAACAGTCATTGGAACAGGAGGGATCTGCCAGGATTCACCATGGAGAGAGCAGGAGGGCAGTGCATGACATATAGGCCCACTAATGAAATTAGACTGTGAAATAGGGGAGTTAGATAGACCTACAAAGATAGATAGATAGATAGGTAGATAGATAGATAGATAGATAGATAGATAGATAGATAGATAGATAGATAGATAGATAATTCGATTGATAGATAGATAGATAGTTTGATCGATAGTTCAACAGACAGATAGATAGATAGATAGATAGATAGATAGATAGATAGATAGATAGATAGATAGATAGATAGATAGATAGATAGATAAAAAGATAGATAGATAGATAGATAGATAGATAGATAGATAGATAGATAGATAGATAGATAGATAGATAGATAGATAGATAGACAGTTCGGTTGATAGTTCGGTTGATAGTTCGGTTGAAAACAATTTGATTACAAGCTGATGCAGATAATGTAACATAACTAACATACATTCTAGGCACCGAAATATACTGATCGAAGAGTGTAAAAGTTTGAAAGTAAGACCAAAAATAATTTGTGCAGTCTGCATTATGAGTTTTTAATTGAACAATTTCACAACCATTGGCGAAGTGACTGGCTGCATGCATTGGAATCCCAATTGGCAAATGGTCGGAGTGCATGAGCGTGTCATTGTGCAACTTTAAAGTCAGTGATGTCACTAAATGTAGCAGGAGCCCTGAGGCGAAGTTTGCACAAAATGTGAACATGGAGCAGCATTTACGCAAACAATGAAGCAGAACAAAAAGAGGTTGGGCCCAGCAGTGGACTAACTGTCAAACTGCGTGTGTGGCATTTCGAGGGTGCTACCTGGCCAAATGAAGGTTGGTCATGCGAAAATGACATGATGTTGTCTGAGAGACAAAAAGACTGGTTCCAGTGGAGGCTTATGGTTATTTTTGGTATTTCGATGACATTTAGTAGATTTACCCATTTGCTTATTAGCATAATTAATTTGAGTTATTAGCGGATGTGGTTTGACCTATTGTAATTTGTAACAAATAAGTTTGGGCGATGCAACTGTCAGTATATCAATAACAGACTGACCAGTGAGGACTCCTATCTGAGTCAGATAAATCCAAATATATAGAGGCTCTAGCTACATAATTTTTGTAAACTTCAAGGAATTTTATATGGTTATTGAATGTCATTTATTGAACATCATGTCTTGCTTTAAAATTGTACAATTTACCCTGTCCTTTGCATCTGCAGTGAGGAGAGCCTATCTGTTGTTGTATGACGTGCCATTTCAAGATGCCGTCAAGTTAGCTCCAGTTGACCCTGCACCAACTTGGCTATAAGCAGAGCTATAAGCCGAGCTACAAGCACCCCGGTGACTTGCTGTGCTGATGGCTCCCCAAACATTGCTGTGCTATCAAACAGGTAAAGCCAACAGACTCTGCCTCCCTTGTTTTAACAGCACTTTTAAAAGTAACGGTCAACAATTGCTTGTGACAATGTCTCTACTGCCATTCTGTCTAATAGCAAAAAGTGCTTTTCAAAAGACTTTGGATATTCCAAATAGCACTATGAGGATATTTGAAAAGATCAAATATCCCCCAAGATGCTATTTGGATATTTCATCAGACCCTTTTTCATCAGATGATATTCCATCAGATGCTTTGCCTTACCATCTGAAGCTTTGGCTGACCGTATGGTACTTGGGCTGCTGCTGCCAATTAAACCCCTTTCACACATCGCCGGTTTTGCCGTGATGTTGCCGTGGATGGCCTGACAGTGTATTCCGGCGGTTTTCCTGGGTATTTCAAGGTTTATCTTCGGAAAAACGGCGGAAATCCTACGGAAATCCTTCGTTTTTTCATAGGAATCTGGGGATTCACGAAGTTTTCATGGACGGAGACACGCAGTAAAGTCTAAGTAATGAACGGAGACACGCAGGAATGTCGGCGGCTTGTCAAGTTTAACCCTTGTAAACAAGGAAAACCGACGGTATCAAGGACTAAACGAAAGGCTAGACTGTTAATTCAAGGCAATACGACGTAAATACTCAGCTATTACGGCGGTTGACTGCCTGCCTTGGCTGCCGGGAACAAAATCAAACTTGTTTGATTCAGCCCCGGACATCGCTCTCATTCCCCGGAGTTGACGGTCAGTCGTAAAATACGGCGAACAGTGGCGGACTGTCGGCGGACTGTGTCGGATCGTGGATTTCAAGCTGCCGGGAGTGCTGTCACGGCAAAACCGGGATTGTGTGAAAGGGGCTTTATTCTCTGGGTCCTATTATGACGTTACCATGCTATGCAGTTGACTTGCTGTTCTTTTTCAGGAAAAACGTGTGATGTTTGCAGCCCTGACACTCGCTTATGACTAGCAGGAAAATTATGAAACTTTTGGGATATGTCAGTCAATACCTGAATTTTCTCACCTGATTTTCAGAATTCATCTACGATTTTTTCAGGCGTCAATAAGGCCATTTTTTTAAACATAAAAGATCGCGATTTTTACGCGCGTCATGCTGCTAACTTTTTTGCAAAACATACAATGTTCAAACACCTGACACTCAAATACCATGAGCAGGAAAATTATTAAAGTTGAAAAATATTTCAGTAAATACCTGAATTTTATCACCTGATTATCAGAATTTATCTACGATTTTTTTAGCAGTCAATAAGGCCATTTCTTTAAACATAAAAGATCGCAATTTTCATTTACGTATGCTGCTACCTTTTTTGCAAAACATACAATGTTCAGAGACCTGAGACTCGAATACTATGAATAAGAAAATTACAAAAGTTGGCATATATTTTCGTAAATACCTGAATTTTATCACCTGTTTTTCAGAATTTATCTACGGTTTTTGTAGCAGTCATTAGGGCCATCTCTTTAAACATAAAAGATCGCGATTTTCATGTGCGTCATGCTGCTAACTTTTTTGCAAAACATGCAATGTTCAGAGACCTGACACTCGAATACTATGAATAGGAAAATTATGAAAGTTGGGAAATATTTCAGTCAACACTTGAATTTTATCACCTGTTTTTCAGAATTTATCTACGGTTTTTGTAGCAGTCATTAGGGCCATCTCTTTAAACATAAAAGATCGCGATTTTCATGTGCGTCATGCTGCTAACTTTTTTGCAAAACATGCAATGTTCAGAGACCTGACACTCGAATACTATGAATAGGAAAATTATGAAAGTTGGGAAATATTTCAGTCAACACTTGAATATTATCACCTGTTTTTCAGAATGCATCTACGATTTTTTAGCAGTCAAATAGGCCGTTTCTATAAACATAAAAGATCGCGATTTTCATTTGCGTCATGCTGCTAACTTTTTTGCAAAACATGCAATGTTCAGATGCCTGAAACTCAAAAACGGTGTATAGGAAAATTATAAAAGTTGGGAGATACCTCAGTCAACACTTTAATTTTCTCATCTGCTTTTCAGAATTCATCTACAATTTTTTTAAGCAGTCAAAAAGGCCGTTTCTATAAGCGTAAAAGATCGCGATTTTCAATGCCCTCTTGTGTCGTAGAAGAGATGGCAGTCCATGACAGCCCAAAGATCAAACGAAATAGTGTCCCAAATAGTTCCTAACCATGAGACACTATTTGGTGACTATTTGATGTAGAAGAGATGGCTGTCAAATATATTGTGACAAAGTTTCTAACATAGCACATTAGAACTTTTGGAAAAGATCAGTAGAAAATTTGGCTTGGTTGCTTTTTTTGGATATTTTGTTAGGGATATTGGCAAAGCATGGTCAGGGGAGTAGATATTCTGACAAAAACCTATTTTAGTGTCTGGCATGCAAAATGCAGCCCGATTTGCAAATTGGGCATGTAGAACTATCGGCTGTAACAACAATTCAACTTTGTTGCTCTTCAAAATACCCTTTGGAAATATCCCATTAAAGCCTAAATGTTGGTTCTTAAACTACAATACAGACCATGCAAAAGAATTATTTGTTACAGCCAATATCCACTATCGTGCCAAATAGGGCTATTGGGCATGGGTATTAGGCCTTTGGGCAAAATGTAGGGTCTTTTGGCAAATTATAGGGTCTTTGGGCAAACTATAGGTCCTTTGGGCATTGCGACTCCTTTTGGCATGACTTTCCCAAAGTCATCGCATCCTTCAAAATATCCGCGAGGTCCTTTGGGCACATGCCTAAATCACTCATTATCGCTCACTCCCGACTATAGTGGATTTTGGCAAAGATCTTATACTTTGGATACATGCACAAGTCACTCGCAATAACCCTTTATACTATTGTGGATTTTGACAAATATTCAACTTCGGATAAAAGTGAATTGACCGATGAGAATACGCCCTAATATCTTGACCATTGAGAATCAACCCTAATATCCACAGTATGTGGCACTGTAGTTAATAGTTTGTCCAATGAGAATGCCACCTAATATCCTGTCCAATGAAAATCTGGCCAAATATCCTAGCCAATGACAGTCAAACCTAATATCCACACAGCCATGATTGGTCAGTGGATATTAAGCTGCATTTTCATTGGACACATCGATAATTCAATGAGATTCCAATCTAATATCCAACAGCCAATGAAAATTGAGCCTAATATCAAATAGGCTAATAGTCAAATAGGCTCTTTGGTCAAAGTCAAAAGACTAAGCCAAAATCCATGACAGTCTTTTGTGGATATTTGAGGATATTTGTGAGTGATTATATATGCTTTGGGCATACACATTATTCATTGTTTATGAAATAAATGCTTCTCATGTAGTTGCATGAAATGGCCAATAGCATTTATTATTACGCCTTTTTAGGAACAACTACTCCGATAAACTGTATATGCCTTCCGTTGACTTATAGCTTTGAATGAAAGCAACATTGTCATTTCGGAGTTAATAATAGTCTTATAAAAACTTATGTTAAAATGAAAATTTAAAGAAATCGATGTTCAGGAATGACTCTGCTAAACGTTTTGGTGTTTTAAAAACGTATAGGCCTAAATGTGCTTTACTGAGAAGACACTTTCTTTCCTTTGTATGCATGGAGGTGTTGTGCTAGGTCAATTCAAGGTATAAGAGAAGGCAAACTGTGATTTCCACACTTGTGTGGAACTGAAAATTGATTGTCTGCGGTCAGGTATAAAAAGCAATTTGGCTTTTGCAGTAGCGGTAGCCCTAAGTACTCTAAAGTGGTGTCGTATTTCATGGTAAATTCCGCTATACCTCAATCCGGCGTGATTTGAACATGTTTTCTGAGAAGCGTGAATTTCCTTACGCGGGGTTTTCTTTGAAAACTTCATCCGATATGGGGGTGTATTGAATTAAGAGACTGATATCCCTCTCAGCCCCTCTCATCGGAGTTGTAAGTGTCGTTTAAAGGGCCATTAACGCAGCCTAATAACACGGTGGCTGTGTGAGGTCATTTTGATATGGACGTCCTAAATACAAAATGCGATGTTCTAGCCTCCATTCGTCACAGGCTATAGCTTTAGTGATAGACTTGACAACCAGGACTCAGCCCCAACCCATCAAGTCAATTAAGAGCAAATGGCCCTGTTGAATCATCGACCAATGACTGCCTTTAAAGCTTTGGCGACGTGATAATACAGCCGCTTCCTATCTGTCTGCCGTGAGCTGCGGTGGCGATTCGGCTAATGGCGAAATGACCAATAAATTATGAGGACGCGCCAAAGGTCAGAGTCATCAGTGGAACTCAGCAGCAACAGCAATCGTCTGCAAAAAGCACATCATGATTGCGGGGTTCGGAATGTTAGGGTAAGTTCGCCACATGTCTTTGGCAGTTTATGGCAAGTCACATGCATGACCTTTTTCATATATCGTCGTGGTAGGGCCCCTCTGCTTCCGGTGAGCATTCATCAGGAACATATATAGCCTATTTTTATGACCATTCTTATTTCTGTAGTTCTTTTTTTTGTAAAGTTCCACTAATAAGCCCTATATTTAAATGCTTATTTGGATCATATTTCAACAAATAATTGCATGGTATATTTTTCTCAGTAAGTTTGATAGATATAAAACTTTTAGTGCGACATGGCCATAAAAAGTACTTTAAAAAACTGCTCTGTGATCTCAAGAACTGCAGAGACTTCACTTTTTTGGAAGGATCTATATGAGTTGTATTAAGTTTCATAGCTCACTTTCCTGTCATGTTGTGTGAGCATGAGGCGACCCGATGAGCAGCTTCCACATATCGAATGTCCTGTTTTGTTCAAACTGAGCACAATGTACGATGCAGTCAACCAAAATCAGAATACCGTGAGAGCAGTCTGAGAATAGCCTCGCCTTTTTCACACACACAGCAAGCAAAGTCAATTACGTCAGTGGCTCACCCTAGCGGAAGTACAGGCAAGGGGCAATTTCTGGCTTTTCATGAGACAAACTTCTCCCAACACCCTGTCTCTCTATTCTGCACCAGTGAAAGGCCGGGCGACAATGGATTGGCCAAAATAACATGGCTTCCCGACAGCCAGTTACGTCTGCTTATTGCCCCAGCAATTCCCGCCAAACATGCGGCTGCCATCTTGGTTGCCATTACCGTCCGCATACACTCTCCCCTCGCCTGACGTTCCAAATACAATTGCTGAAAATAGCGGCTGTTTTCAATGTCAACAGAAATCAAAATCACTAAAAGAGCATTTTGCATTCACTACGCAACTTCTGAAGAATCTGCAATTAGCCTCAAATCACACGTGATGAAAGGAAAGAGTTGATTGGGCAATGAACTCTCACGAGACACGAGTTGGGGGCTGCCTCGCTACTCGACCTAATCAAGTGTAAAATCGTGGCTTTCTCTCGCAAAGTGCTTTGATATTGAAGGCACGCAGAAGTATGAGGCCAGGAGGCAAGGATGCAGTCTTGGTTGGTCACATCGCTGGGGGTATTGTTGCGTGGCGCGTGGGGTGGGCGATAAGGTGGCAGGAAGACTCGTATACTGCCTCTCCAATGTGAGAGCAGTGGATCTGGTGATTGTGACTCTGACCAACGGCTCGCATGTCCTTCTGGAAATGACGTTGACACAGAGGTCGCCTCTGCTCGTATTTTAAGGGGTGCACCATTGAGGGCCTAATCGCAGCCCTGGGCGTCCCACCATCTTGCAGCTTTTCCATTAGGCTATGTAAATAGCGGCCGTTGTCTTGGCAGCCCTCCTCTGGCGTAAATCTGTGGCCTTGGCAGAAAGCGGCGGTCAGGAATCGTCAGTCTTAGGGCTTTATGACAGTGAGGGCCCTCCGATAGCCAGCGACACGGTTGCAACTGGCATAATCCCCCATAATTGATAGTAACACGCCAAGCGAGCGGCTGCATTTGTTAAAGCGCTGGCGATAAGCGATGATTGAGCAACTGGGTGCCCCTCCTCACAACCCCCTTGCACTTCCTGCCTTCTCAGTCTCCCTCCCCCCTTCCCACTGGCCCAGTCATGTGACCGAGCGGTCAGCTTCATTTCCGGCCTGCCTCTTGCCGCCTTCTGCCAAGGTCTCTCCTGCCCTCCTTCCTCTGATAGTCCTGTCTCAGCCCCTCATCTTCCTGGCCCTCTGCATATCACGATTCTTGCCAGTCATATTCCTGATGACTTTCTGACCAGAACTTCTCCTTTCTGGCCATGAGTCATGTGCCAAGGCCGTGTGATATGGAAGCAATGGCCGAATGCTTTAATGCACTGGTCGTTGTATATTAACAAAGAGCTCCCATCGAAAGTGCATGGCCTCAAATGGCAGAGTGCTGTGACTGGGTGGCATTCATCAAAGTAACCTTCTGCTTTAAGTGGTCATATCATCGTCCTATCATCAACTGCTCGCATAACCCCCAATATGGTCCGTGCATGGTCAGGTGTATTTTAGGCCCTCTCCCTCTGACTGTGATTCACAGCATATGCAGCTCACAAGTCGGGAACACATTTTATAAGGATCTATGTTATTTTGGTTATTTTGCTCATCAAATTCCACTAGAATTAAAAGATTCTGCATTTTCGTTACTCCCGACTGCCGTTTTGAAAACTGCTCCTCACAGTTATGGTCTTGCGAGATCTCTTGGTAAGAACAGATTAAGTATTAAACGGTGAATCTGCCCAATCACAAAATTTTTCATCTGACTTTGCACAAGCACATAATATGTCATGTTACTCTGCCCAATCACATAATATGTCACCTTACTCCGCCCAATCACATATTTTTGTCATCTGACTCTGCCCAATCACATAATTATGTCATCTGTCTCTGCCCAATCACATAATATGTCATCTTACTCTGACCAATCTCATAATTTTGTCATTTGACTCAGCCCGATCACATAATTCTGTCATCTGACTCTGCCCAATCACATAATTCTGTCATCTGACTCTGCCCAATCACATAATATGTCATCTTACTCTGACCAATCACATAATTTTGTCATCTGACTCTGCCCAATCACATAATTCTGTCATCTGTCTCTGCCCAATCACATAATATGTCATCTTACTCTGACCAATCTCATAATTCTGTCATCTGTCTCTGCCCAATCACATAATATGTCATCTGACTCTGCCCAATCACATAATATTTCACCTTACTCTGCCCAATCAAATATTTTTGTCACCTGACTCTGAACACTCTTGTAATTCTGTCATCTGACTCTGCCCAATCACATAATGTGTCATCTTACTCTGACCAATCTCATATTTTTTTTCATCTGACTCTGCCCAATCACATAATTCTGTCATCTGTCTCTGCCCAATCACATAATGTGTCATCTTACTCTGACCAATCTCATATTTTTTTCATCTGACTCTGCCCAATCACATAATTCTGTCATCTGTCTCTGCCCAATCACATAATATGTCCTCTTACTCTGACCAATCTTGTAATTTTGTCATCTGACTCCGCCTAATCACATAATAGGCCTATGTGATCTTGCTCTGCCTAATCTCATAATTTTTTCATCTGTCTCTGCCCAATCACATAATGTGTCATCTTACTCTGACCAATCTCATATTTTTTTCATCTGACTCTGCCCAATCACATAATTCTGTCATCTGTCTCTGCCCAATCACATAATGTGTCATCTTACTCTGACCAATCTCATATTTTTTTCATCTGACTCTGCCCAATCACATAATTCTGTCATCTGTCTCTGCCCAATCACATAATATGTCCTCTTACTCTGACCAATCTTGTAATTTTGTCATCTGACTCCGCCTAATCACATAATAGGCCTATGTGATCTTGCTCTGCCTAATCTCATAATTTTTTCATCTGTCTCTGCCCAATCACATAATGTGTCATCTTACTCTGACCAATCTCATATTTTTTTCATCTGACTCTGCCCAATCACATAATTCTGTCATCTGTCTCTGCCCAATCACATAATGTGTCATCTTACTCTGACCAATCTCATATTTTTTTCATCTGACTCTGCCCAATCACATAATTCTGTCATCTGTCTCTGCCCAATCACATAATATGTCCTCTTACTCTGACCAATCTTGTAATTTTGTCATCTGACTCCGCCTAATCACATAATAGGCCTATGTGATCTTGCTCTGCCTAATCTCATAATTTTTTCATCTGTCTCTGCCCAATCACATAATGTGTCATCTTACTCTGACCAATCTCATATTTTTTTCATCTGACTCTGCCCAATCACATAATTCTGTCATCTGTCTCTGCCCAATCACATAATATGTCCTCTTACTCTGACCAATCTTGTAATTTTGTCATCTGACTCCGCCTAATCACATAATAGGCCTATGTGATCTTGCTCTGCCTAATCTCATAATTTTTTCATCTGTCTCTGCCCAATCACATAATGTGTCATCTTACTCTGACCAATCTCATATTTTTTTCATCTGACTCTGCCCAATCACATAATTCTGTCATCTGTCTCTGCCCAATCACATAATGTGTCATCTTACTCTGACCAATCTCATATTTTTTTCATCTGACTCTGCCCAATCACATAATTCTGTCATCTGTCTCTGCCCAATCACATAATATGTCCTCTTACTCTGACCAATCTTGTAATTTTGTCATCTGACTCCGCCTAATCACATAATAGGCCTATGTGATCTTGCTCTGCCTAATCTCATAATTTTTTCATCTGACCCTGCCCAATCACATAATATGTCATCTTACTCTGACCAATCTCATAATCCTGTCATTTGACTCAGCCAAATCACATAATTCGGTTATCTGACTCTGCCCAATCAAATAATGTGTCATCTTACTCTGACCAATCTCAAATTTTTGTCATCTGACTCTGCCCAGTCACATAATATGTCCTCTTACTCTGACCAATCTCGTAATTTTGTAATCTGACTCTGCCTAATCACATAATATGTGATCTTACTCTGCCTCATCTCATAATTTTGTCATCTGAATCTGCCCAATCACAAAATTTGGAATCTTACTCTGACCAATCTCATAATTTTATCATGTGGTTCTAGCCAATCACATAATATATGATCTTACTCTGCCTAATCTTATAATGTTATCATCTGACTCTGGCCAATCACATACTATGTGATCTTACTCTGCCCAATCTCATGATTTTGTCATCTGACTCTGTCCAATCACATAACATGTCATCTTGCTGTGCCTGATCATTTAATTTGTCATCTGACCACATATTCAACTCCAGCAAGTGATTGTCTAATCTGACTTTAAAAATTACCATGGACAATATATTCTCTTAATCCTTTGGGTTCATCGGTTTTGAAAATAATCATACCAACTGGACAGTAGCGTCCCTATGGGGGGGCACGAGGGGGCACAGGCCCCCCCATATTGGACCTGTGCCCCCCCAGGTGCCCCCCCATATGAACTTTCCAACTCTGGCTAAAATATACAATTAGTATAGCGGGTGCCCCCCCAGAGAATCGCGTGCCCCCCCAGGTGCCCCCCCATTTGAGACCCCCCAGTTACGCCACTGCAACTGGAGTGTCAGAAGCTATGCAAAAACACCCCAGGTTGATGTAAAACATATTTAGAACACAAGTTAAATTCAGTTCGAAATAGCACTTGGAGTTATCTAGGTGTCTGGAGAAGAGCTGAGAAGCATTCTTTTTATTCAACAAACATTTTACTTGGTAAGTAAAAAACGACATTTTCTCTCTTTATAGATTTTCTGGATTGGAAACAAATTCACAATGTAAATACAGTATATTATCTTATAGGATAATTATTGAAGAAAAAAATCATGAAAAACGTTTCATTCTGCTCTCTGTATATTTTTTCCCTCACAACAGCCACTGCATTTCCTTGTTTTCCTGTCTGTGGAGTGGGATATGCTGCACACAGATACAACATGAGAGACAAACATTGGGCCCACTCTGTTTATCTTTGTCAAAGTTGGTGTTTTTCAAGTCATGTTACAATCGGTGATTAGAATTGCTGGGGGTGTTCAATATACTGGGTCCACATTTCAAACAAATAGAAAAAGCCCGGGGGATTATTGCACTCCATTTTCCTTGGCAGTTTTGGTTCTCTCTGTTTTTCTGGCATTTTATGGACATGAGGTCTACTCCTGTATTCATCACATTGGGATATTGAATCATTGATGCACATGGCAAATTGGTAAATTCATTGACAGAAAATAAGAGGAGGTTGAATCATGTCCCCATTGATATACAGTGTTCTGATGGTATATCCGGAAGGTTGTATGTAATTAATGGATTGGAATTCCTGAGTTTAATTATTTTTTGGCATATTTTAAACCTGTTTTATTGTTTTACTGGGCCAGGTGAAGACAGCAATTTGTTGGGATCCTGAAAAATTGAATTAGGCCTAAACTTTTATCCTGACAACCGAGAACTGGTATGCAGTGGTCCTTTATTAAATGAATGATATAGTAGCTCATTATATTGCAGCATTGAATCTTGCATCAGTGATTGAGGACTAAAAGTTAATGGATAGAGTTGCTTTTGTGTAATTGCTCGTCACCTACTTGAAATTCACTCCACACGACTAACTAATGTGGTCCCGATGGGCAGCCCCTTTAAAAGCAACCCGTGCTGCAGTTGCAACCTCATCAAAATGTAAGCAGCGTTTTTACAGCTTTCTAATTGATAACATCTCATGCTATGCCATGGTTTTTATGGCACAAATGGGACATTAACCCTGAATTTTAAGGACAGATTTGCAGTTGATCCATAGCAATGTTGCCTTTCTGTTTCGCCTCTGCTGTTTGCGAAGAGGGCTTCTTGAATGAAAATTGCCCCTTGCGTGACACCAGCCATTTACAAATCCAAAATGCTGTTGAATGCTGAAGCTGGAAAGTCTTTTGGAAACATCACCCTGAAATAGCACAGGGCATCTGTGTGCATTGTCTATTATATTGGCAATTTTATTGGTATGCTTGGCTCTCGAAAATTGAACATAGAACGTGGGACAAAGAGGTGTAAATGCATAATTTATAGGTTGTTAGCCGACCATTTTTCTTCATTTTTGAGTTCTGAATGCATTTTTATAGAAATAAAAGCTGGAGTGATTATTTCCAAGTAATTAAACTTGATTGTCCTGACAACCAATATAGTTGTATTAGACAGAGGGTGGTAGCGCAATACATGTCATTCCGGGTGGTAGTAGAGATTGTACAAGTAGAACTCTGCAATAAAGAAGGGAATTGTGCGCAGACAGGACGGAGCTATTGATGCTGTCTAATGGAGTAGGGTGGTGGAATATTCTTGCAGTTTTGCTGTATTAATGTTTAGAAAGCCTGCTGTCACGGGCTGTCAAGTGTGGACTTGGTGTGACAGGGAAAATTGGAAGGGGAGCTGCGAAGATATTCATGCCGCCAAATGACCCTCTGTGGGCTTGAGGCAGGAGTTGAGATATCCCCTGCTTAGGCCTGCTTGTCTCATGTATGCATGCATATAGGAAGGGGTTAGAGACGTGTTCAAGGGCACACGGAGGCCCACAAGGGCACAAGGGGGCACTGCGAGTATACAAAGAGGGTACAGAGAGGGCAGTGGTTTGATGACCAACATCCACAGCCTGATGACCAGACCGCCTCAACGCTCCTTCTTCTTTCGAAGAGTCTTCAGTCTCAAGGCCAAAGCCCATTATCTCCTAATGTTCCTTGTGTCCAGTCAATGCATTGCAGGCTATGACATTGTAGCTGTGTTGCACAGATGCGTCCAACTGGAATAATCACGTATTTTGCAGACTAAGACTAAATGTTGAGTCATTCCGAGAGCCTGTTAGTGACTAAATTGTTCAATGTGGTGGTAATTTTGTTATACCATACACCGCGACAGACCTGGTGTACACTGTGCACAAGTATGACAGTAATCAAACTGTTTACGGCGTATTACTGCATGATTGTGCTGCAACCAGACCTCCAAGATAAATGAAACTACATCAGCTTGTTACTGGGAGTCGGTCTGAAGACCCTGTAGCATATATCGTTGCCAAAACAGTGGTCACCACTTCAGTCAATCGGGCATGCACTTCAGTAAGTTTGTTGAGACGCTAAATCAACATAGTGAAACTGAATCCCTATAGTTATAATGAAGAAACCCCTTATGCCCACAAACAAACAAGAATACAAAGATACAAAAGAGATTATTGGAGATGATCTGCTCTTGCCCTGATGTTGCTTCGATCGCCATCCCAGTGAAGCACTTGAGCCAAGTCCCACCTCCCTGTCGATTATTCAGCACAGTGCCTCCGATGCTCCTGTCGTGTGCCTGTCCCCGAAAGGTCCTCATCCAGCCACCAGGTCGACGAGGCCCTCGTGCACATTCCTGGGCCGAAAAATTCGTTGACCTAACTTTGACTAAGTTTCTGGAACTCTCAGGAATCTCTCCAATAAACTAGTTTTGTTGATTGTTCTGCATGGGAGAATAGTAGTGGCCTATTTTCGAAGTTCTTCAATACAACGACACTGTAAAGTATATAGTAGATATGTCAATGCCTTTTCATATCTTTAAAGTATTGATGTCTCTCTGCTTTCTCAGTTTGTATCCAGATGTCTTTTGCATGTTGCTTGTATTTTGACTTTCTGGAGAATTTATAGATACTGTTGTTGAGTTGTGCTCATAAGAGGCCGACTCCAGTAAAGTTGGCCATCCTCAATAAGCATTTATAGACCTTTTAGCCGTGCACTTTCCTTTCGGAAGACAACTCGAGGAGGTCAGACCACCTCGATCTAACTTAGCAGGCGTTTGCAAATGGCAGAGGCACTCAGCGGTCTCTCACTCGTAGCATCCACCCATCGGAGTCACTCGATGGCAGCATTATTTATCACTCGTCCCCTCTCCATCTTAACAGTTTCACCCTGCTGTCCACTTGCACCTCCAAATGTGTTGGGCAAAGTTTGATTACATTTCGATACAGCTGACACTGGGCCCGCGCCACTCAACTGACAACTGCTTATCAATAATTTATCGCCCTCGACAACTATTGGTGGCTAGTCAGTTGGCAACTTTTCCAAATGTTTTCCACGAGCCTTTCTCCCTTCCACTTTCACTACTTTCCTGCTTTATGCAGCTGGTGCTAAACACAAACGACAGTTTCAAGCAACTGCCATTTATCGAGACACCCTCCTCCAGAACAAAATGCCCAACTTCCAAACCGTCCTTTGCAAACCGGCCACTCCGACTGTCTGTTGGAACAAGGACGCTTTATTCATAGATGGCTGCTTCATCTCGCCCATACAAAAAGACGAATATCCTGAGCTATCCTGCTTACAAAACAAAAGCTGGCAAACCAGCAGAAACTGCTTGTTTTGACAACTTTTCTCTCATACACAAATATGAAGCAGAGTTGTCTTTGGCGGAAAAAAAAGTAAAAAAAAGTTGGAATGTATTCACCCCATTCTCCTGCTGTCAGTCAAGATTTTGCATGGAAAGAAATTAAAGGCCTGTCTCTGCTTTTTGTATAGGGAATTTACATCGGATTGCATGAATTAAATTGTAATTTCTTTGTGATGTTTTTCTCAATGAGTGGTCCACTTTTTCCATGTTTCCATTAGCAAAAAAGAGACAACTGTCAGAGGCAGAATTAAAAGATTTCTTCTGTGGTTTCTCCTGTCAATTCGACTGTTAGTTTTTCTCCCATTGAAATTCTTCCATGGTGCTTCAAGTCGTTTTCGTAGCCACAAAAATGTAAATTGACAAGTTAAGAAAAAGTCTCGTAAATCTATATATGTGGCTTTTCTATCCATATGACCATATCTTAGACCTCAAATCCTCGACATTTGTGATATTTAGACTCCACGAGACATTCACCTTTTTTCTTGACATCTAAATTTCTCTGAAATGTTAGAATTTAGGTAATGTCTGCTGATAGATCATACCGCATCCACTTCGGTTACAGAAAAGAAAGGTGAATGAGCAGCTTGGCTGTTAATCCAGCTCTGATGAAATAGGGGAGCAGTTCTGGGATCGGATGAGCAGGGCTGCTTAGATGGGCGATTAAATTGTTTGGTCAGGATGCAGCTGGGAGTGTCAAAAAACTAGAACTGGAAGAGTCAGTGGTGAGAACTTTGTGAGAGGCAGGCTGGAACAACACAGGGAGATGCAGGGACGTGACTGGAGCGAAAGGGTGTACATGTCTTTTCTGAATGAAGCCATGGCTGATAGAACACATCATTGCGCGCCAAACTGCTTTAGATTATGAATTCATTATTGAGTCATGCATGGAGGTAAAACCACGATTCCAATGGCTGCATCGCTGGTACTTGTGTAATGAACTGGTCGGAGAGAGTATACATTATATAGAAAATATCAGTCAAAATCTCTTTATTTATTTCGAAAATCTCCCCAATAAAAGCAGTGTGAACATGTCTACAATGCCAACATAACATTAACATTCTACATTATGCATACAGCAAAAAATCTTTTAGTAACCAGTGATTAAAACAAAAAAATCAGGTGCAATCAATCATTCGGTATTTTCAATGTCAAAGGATGAAAGAACGATACCTCAATTTGAAAGTTTATTGATTTAAATTGAATAATGTCGTTGTGGATAGCATTATGTAACTCCATCCACAGTTCAAGGAAGTCCTGTGATTTGCTGGATGCCTCGCTGGTTCTGCTGCTAGCGGAAACAATGAGTTGTCTTGCTCTGGTGATGACGTTCTGTCGCAGGTCAAAGGACGTTTTGGGCAGCGTCATGACGCTGTGACCTCCCGTCATGCCATCTGCGTCGTCACCTCCCTACGTCACAGGACGTCATCTGTGACGTTGATGCCACATGGTTCCTGAGATCTTGTCTCGTTAGCAACGACATGTTTGATCGGATGAGCAGCTCACTGTGAGCACCAGTGATCTCTGCGTAGAGATCATGGTGAGCACATTGTCCATGAGCCATGACATCTCTGCACTTGCCTAGGCCACCCCGAAACTGCCAAACTTTTGTACCATATGCATTAGGCCTATTACTAACCCATAGTCAAAATTCTGGATAGTTTTCTTATCAACTTTTGTTTTAAATTGTCATGTGAAACTATTAATCTGAAGACATAAAAGTGTATATATATGGCATCGTTATGCCTGATATATTGGCCTAGGCCTATGTCAATTTCAGAGATTTGAAAGTGAAACGTCATGCATGCATGATTCATGATTGCCACATCAGTCTCATGCAGCAAACTTATTGGCCAACTACCCTGGCTTTTGGTTCAGAAATACTTCTCAGGCTATCTAGGCCAAAATAAATAATTATAAAACATTTTTCATAGTTTGGTAGGCCTCTTTATTTTCCTTTTTGAAACGCCACCAGCCGAAATTGCCTTTGTGTGCATGGACCTTTTTAAAAAAAGTTTTTTGGCCCCTTTTTTTTTTTTTTTGCCTGGATTTATAGTGCGAAGCCAGTGGCATTATGAAATCCACAGCTCGGTGAGTCCATTCTACTGTTAAGGGAGATAACTATTGGGAACTGTTGGTCCGTTTTCAAATGTTTGAATATCAAAATCCAAAAGAGCTAGGTGTCCTCGCCTGGAAGTTTTTCCAACAGGAAGCCAGTTAAGTTGTAAATTGGAGCGAATTATTGCTTCAAGTCAAGCGCGACGATAAAGTGTGCCAATTTTTTGTAATAATTGAGGAAAATGTCCCTCTTATGAATTCATGGCAGCTGCAGATTGAGCCATCATGCTTGATACAGCAGCTGGGCTAGCAGTGCCAAAAGACCTTTGATGTTATTTTTGCAAAATCTACAAAAAAAATTGACACAGGTTGGTCTCTTCTATATGCAGGTATATTATGAAAAAGTCTGCTTAATGTTGAATTGTGTTTGACCAAATTTGAATACATTTTCAAAAGGGTTACCCACTCGTGTTTAATGCTGCAACAGTTGTGTTCTCAAAACACTATTTAAATTCAATTCCTTCTTTTCCCTTTATGCCTCATTAGAATAATTTAAAAAGAACAAGTGCTGGATGCAAATGGTTGTCAGGAAGAGCTGGCGAATCTCAAGCTTACGATTGGCAGCATATGCTGAGTTACAAAGGAACATTGTCATCAAGTGCCTAATATCAAACTATTTAGAAATTTCAGTATTTAACTTAATTCAGAGGGTGTAATCGCATAGATATCTTGATAAGAATTGCACCCCTCCCATTCAGTTTTTATTTGAAGTGTTCTTGCTCTGTGGGAGTTAGCTGTCTCTGTTGCGGCTGTCTGTTTCAATTGCCACATCACCGGTCACTTTGGGAGTTGCTGTCAAATTTGCAGATCTGGATCTAGGAAGTTGGGGATGATACACTCCGATGTACTGGATACGTCTGAGTCTGAGTCATGTTATCTTATCGCAGTACCCTGTCCATCAAACTGCCAAGGCCTTGGCAACTCTGCGATCCTATCACGCCCCAAAACAAAAAGGCAAATTTAAAGTCATGAAGTTTCTTTACAGAGTGCCAGTCTTCAGATTTTCAGAATAATTGACAGCTTCGATAGCTGACAAATACACCATCAACTTTTCTTCCTCTCTTCTCTTTTTCCTTGAAATTAAGGGTATAGGCTTTAAATGCCTTTTTAGTAAACGAATCACTGAAGAGAACAATTCAGTGTTCCCAAAATCACACACCTTCTGTGTCTCTGTTGTTAAACTACCTACAATTTATGCGTTTCCCTCCAAAAGTTGACAATTATGAGTCCTTGTATGCATTTGACATAGGTTTTGTAAATAGGGGCCTCAATTAGTGCGTGACTCCCAGCTGTGTTTCAAAAAGAGCAACTCTCAGTTGTCACGCAGGAGCAGAGGCCATGGAGAAACAGGCAAACTGCTTTAATTAATATTCCTCGTTTAAAAAGCGTTTATGCACCAGGGAGCAATGTGCCCCAGGGCCTGCAATTCAAAATCGAGGAGAGGCATTCTCAGGGGGCGAAATGGTTCAGATGTTATCTGCCCTGCCCCGTGGCGTCCCCCAATCTGCCCTCTGCAAATTCGCCCTGAAAGAACCCACTGCCGAACAGGGAAATTCAATATTCGATTCGTTTTAGCAGTAAACGTTTGATGGAGGCTGTCATTATGTCACAAAGTGGTGCCCATTGCCTGCCTCTACACCTGTCACTTGTCATGAAGCTGCCATGAAGCTGCCATGGGCCAGGCACTCTCCACCCCAACTACATTGTCGATACTTTGTAGCAACATGCATCCGAGACAATGGGACAATTTGCAAAACCATTTGCCACAGAAATGGATGAGAACTGCCGTTGAATTGGTCACTTTCATTGAGGTTGGCCATTGTGGTGCACTGCTGTTCGATTGGGTTGGTTCAAATATGAAAACAGCTTTCATAAATAGGACGCCCGGATCCTTTCTATCTCTTGCCCATCGCAGTAAAGCAAACTGGTTTCATCGGAGTAACCCAAGCTCAGAATTACAAGAAACGTGAGGCAGGTATTTTCACCTCCACAGAACAAATAGCCAAATCCTGACGGTTTTTCATGGCGCCAAAAGATCACAAGTTAAGGAGGCGTTGGTTTTCGCTCCTCATTTTTTAAATTTTTATTTATTGTTGGTTTAACTAAGAAGCCTCGGTGGTCTTGCAGATTGAGTTGAACTGATAGTTGAGTGGAGAAATTCATTTGTGAGACCCGCATTCGTTTTTATTAAAGGATGGAGCTTAACAGAGGCAAACTAAATACTTGTGGTTTGGGAAGTTTTTATCAACTGGCCCATCTGAGCAGGTCTCATAGGGGTGAGGTGTCAGCCCAGATCAAAATCGAGTGGTTTATGGGCGCGGAAAGGCAGAAGGATTGGCGCTGGCCGGGTCTTAATATCCATCATTTGTTTTTCGTGCTTGGCTGATTCGGGGCTGGATTGAGGTGATCTAATCTCATTCAGGTGTCTTGATCTATATCGTAGAGGGGGCTAATGGTCTGCCCTCGTGTTATCTTCTCCCAACACAGGTAGCTTAAGAAGGCTTCTCGAGATGGAATCGAAAATAGCAATCCTTGCGCGAAATGGCCACCACTGCACAGCAGCCAAGCATCGGCCCTGCCCAATAACCTGCCAATGGCCCAGCAATGACCGGATTAGAAAATATTATCTGCGGATGACAGAAGGCTGAGGCAGGGGTCCCTTTCCCCCACTCCATTTCCCCTGCAGCTCCAGTTGCTTCCCTGCTTCGCTCACCCACCAAGGACAGATCGAGCAGCCAAAAGACAACAATTGGCCTTGTTAAAACGTTCCAATACTTTCCGCAGATGCAGATGCTTTGATAAATAGTTGTTATGGCTTAAAAACTTAACGTTTGTCTGTCTGCGGCACAGAATAATTGCCACAAACAATACCAGAGTGATCGATCATGTCCCACAAACTTACAATTGTAAACTTGCAAGCCACAATTTGTCAAGATAGACCCCAGAAAAAACAATGGGCCTCCTCAAACAGAAACGAAAGCAAAAATAATTTGTTTGAGAGAGAAGAGGGATTCCCAGTTAGTGATAAGTTTCATTACAATTACAAGAATTGAGAGCAGATTTACTGCTAAACCCCATCCATCATTAGTTTGGTTTGAGAGACTTCAAAAGTGTGCTATTGCCAATTAATATCAAATGATTACAACAAGTTCTCCCCCTGTTGCTGCCATCTGTTTATAACCAAGTCCATCTGCATACAATCCCATGTTTGTGGCACAATGCACAGATGAAATCACAAAGCAATACTTTGCATTGGTGACCGTGCATTAATATGCACCTTGAAACGATCAGTTCAATACAAACACGATCACTGGCACTACATCTGAATATCGTATTGTCCTCGAAATGCTTTATTTGATATTTGGCCTGGTTTATTTGGCGATTTGAGGCAGTCAAACAGAGGGCCACATGACTGTTTACCTTTAAAACTCCAATAGTCCATTTCACCTGCAAAGTACTGCGCAACTTTATTAAATTATGAAAAGTTGTAGATCTATTGAAGTTTTTCAGGATAAGGGAACTTAGCTGGCTACTAAGACACTAAGGCCCCTTATGCTTGGTGGAGGTTCCTTAGAGGGATTACAGAACTGTTTTTCTCAGCTTTTATATAATTTCATTGCAAAGTTTCTGTGTTTGACATAATATTGAGATTAAATATAAATATCCTAATGTGTGAAATAAACAAAGACCAGATTGTGTGCAAACATAGACTGCGCTTGAGCAAACCCAAAATGCAATATGACAAGGTTTACATGCATTACAGCAAATATGAGCATTTAAACCTTTGGCAAAGCTTTAAATTACGTACACAAAAATCAAACTTAATCGATCCATATAAGACCATAAAATATGAATTGTTAAACCGAGGCCTTCTGTTAACACCATGAATTTGGTGTATGCATCCTCCTTCTTCAAACATGTACATTAACATAAATATTGTGGAATGGATATTTCTAACATTTGTCAGTGGGACCTGGTACATGTACAGTTGTGTATTATTCAAATTTTTACTAAAAAAAAAAACAAATTTTTACTAAAAAAAAAAAAGTAGGGGAGACTTAGGTAAGTTGTGTCGTTTTTGCCTTGGGGTGATTTTCTATTTAAAAGAGTTACTTTGTGAAGCAATTAAAACCATGGGACACAACAATTAGGGAAATAATGGTGGACCTTCCCAAAGAGTTCTAGGTTGCACATCTGAATCCTGTGTTGCTGTAAGGTTTATCACTGGATTAGTCAGGTTGGTTGATCCCCCTTTTTTTAAACTAACTATGTATTTTATCTTTTTTCACATATTTTAATCATTCATATAAGATTTGCAGCATATAACTGGTTTGTTATAGTATCTTATATTGACACAATTTATTGGTTGTCTAAATGTATCATATCATGCCACCAGTCACTCCAAAATTGGTTTGGGGACAATGTCACTCAAATTACAGCTTAAGTGTTACTCACAATTCTGACGACATGTCATGTTAAATTATAAGTTACATGGGGCAGGACACATTCATGTTGCTAATTCAGCACTGGCCAATTGAAAGTTTTATCTATAAATTTTGAGTTCAGAATTTTCATAATCAAAAATTACATTTTTGTCTGGTGCTGCTGAGACTGAGCCAGGGCCCACACCATCAGAATATGATGATCAATGGAGGCAGGTCTCGAACCTCCAACACTAGCTTCATGTATCAAATTAGGGAATCATCTGCCTGAATTAGTTTCAAATTAACGATGGTTTATAAAAGTTACAACTTGCCCCAGTCTCCCCTAGTGAGAATTACAGTAAATTCTGGAATGAATGCAGCATTTACAGTACAATTTAATTTTCTTGGTTTTGGAAGATTATCTATCTCATTGATAATTTTATTCAATTCAAACCAAAATTATTGATTTAGAGGCACTGAAAATCAAGTAATTATGTTTGGTCTAGACCCCACCCCCTCATCCAACATCCTTCCAATAAACAGTTTGATTGTACATATCTGATACTTTGGCATGCATATCTAGGTATTTTCTTACAGAAAAATCGATGGCTCATGCTCCATCACATTGTTCCAGCAACAGAACTGTGCAGTCGTGGGTTTGCTGCTGCACTTCTTGATTTGTCAGTTTTATGAAGATCATGTATGGGTTGGTAAAACAATGCAAGTCAGTTAACTAGTATGTTTTCCTCAGTATGGGCTTGATAAACCAATGTGAAATGAAATCTGCAAAGTTTGTCAAACAAAGGATTTTCACCTTAGGCATTCTCACTTCTGTAATCCTTCTAAGGGGACATTTTTAGTAGATTTCATGCTCTGCAAGTGGATGGAACTAACATAAGTACCCATAAGTACTTATGTTTGGCTGTTAATGGATTCTTAGGTGCCTTACAGTTGTCATAAGTAGCCAAATGTGCTATAAGGACCCATTTAAGGGGCCAAGGCTACTAGTGTTAGTACCTAAGTAGCTCATAAGTGGGTGTTTCATGTCTTAGTAACCACCTTAGTTCCCTTATCCTGAAAAACTTCATTTCTGCGCCTCTGTGTGGGTCGTTTTCATGGAAGGGATTGAATGTCTGAGGCTTGGTTCTCTTGTCATGCACACTGAATGCTGGGTGAATGCTGAAGACCTGAAGTGGTGCTCTTGAATAAGTTACAAGTTGTAATTCGTCAGCAAAGTGTCTGGTTATTGTGATTGAATAGCTATTTAAGTCCCCTGGTTTGTGGAGTGAACTTTGCAAGTTATGTGAAGCATTTGCAGTGGACATCTCAACCAGGGTGTACACAAAAGAGCTTTGGGAGAGTTTCAGGTTGGTGGGCCCAAGATGGACAGCTGAGAAATGTGGGGTGAAATGCGTGCTTACTTCAAGAGGACTACAAAGAGGCAGAAAAGAAACACGCAAGGGGTTGCAAGGATCTTAGTCTGCCCAATCCTCCCTAATCCCCCTGACCAATCCCCGCTGCCATCTTGATGATGAAATCTCCTGTGTAGTTGGAACTGCACGAGGTGGAGAGGGATCAGAAAGTCAGGGATCAACTGCAACAAAAGGGTAGGTGCAGTCCCTACATGCGATGCAGTCACAGATCAAGTGCTTGCCTTGGCTTTAACCGCTGTATATGTGCTGCAATAGAAGTTGGTATAAAAAGTTGATGTACATGGATGGAGTCGATTGTATACAGTGACTCAGAATCAGTTTCTAGAAGAAGCTAAAGAAGCAGGAGATATAAGAAGTATAAAGTACAGAGATTTGGAGCAAGGAGTTGTTTGGGTGAAGCCAGAACAGATTAGATCTGAGATGTCCCTCCCAGAAGCTGCCATCCTGCCTCAGTGCCTCCTGCTTGTGCCCCTCGCGTCCTTCTTCCAGCTGATCGAGTGCACCATCCCATTCAGGGCTCATTCAGGGCTCATCCAGGATTCATTCGGGGGGAGTTGATCTGTGAAATTCAGCCCTTGTGTCCTGCAAAGGAGTGTAATCACAGCCAATGCCTTATTAAGCCCACTCTGTACTTTGATACTTAGTTGAATTAATGATCAATGGTCTTTGAGACCTGTAATCGTTGATCGTCGTTGATTAAGGGAGGCAGCCGGGTGTGAATTCTGCATTCACAGGAAAGGAAGGCATTCGGAGGGAGGGGCATTTCTCCCATTGCATGAAGCCAACCGGCTCTCGTTTCTACTTCAAAAAGCAATATGTCGGTGCTGTCCTCGCCTATGATGGATAATAAGGGCGTTTGTCATTGCAGTCCACAGGGGGTCGCTCCGATCAGTGCATCACGTGAGGTGCCCTTTAACCCCCCCCCCCCCTTCCACAGGGCCTGGCTCCTGTGTCCTCCTTTTTCTCCCACTGGATTCACGAATATCTTGCATAATCGCCTGCCCTATAACCGGCCTCAAAGTTCCGACATCTGCAAATTCCCTAAACATTTCTTTTAATATTTCTCTTAATATTTCCCTCGTTTTACAGACGCATGCTGGGGCATACCCTGGCGGCATAATGAATGCAGGGGCTGAGGGATTAGGCCCAGCAAATTGTTAACTGCCTCAGCTGCATGAATGTGTAATGCTCCTGCCAATATGTCTATGAAATTGTGAACTTTTGACAGATCTCAAGAATATGTGTCATTTCTGGCAAACAATTAATGATGCTGCAATTTCATTTTGCCCAGAGATCAGCGTCAGCCTTCACTTAATGTGTTATTATGGGGGATCAGGCCAGGGGTGGGTGCTGCCCTACAGCCATAGATGGTCATAGACTGCACTCTCCCCCTGGTGCTACCCTCGGTGCCAGCTATCGTTGGTGGGCGATATTGGGAGAGTGTCGAGCGATCAAACAAGCAACCACAAGGCGTGTGCCTGGGGAATGCTATTCACTCCCCAATAAAACATAGCATTTTATCGCCCTTCATGTGTCTGCTTGATAACATTTATCAAAATCCGCTCTCCCATGTTTTATTGGGTGAGGGATGGTTTCGATAAATCAACCTTCTGGGGGAGAGGTGTCAAAAGCAACTCTCAGGCCTGACAAAGGAAGGGGCACGGGGGCGCGGACCAGGGACCCACGCAGACTCCCCCGGGCAAGAAGTCCCCCGCAGTTGATATGAAGAAGCAGCGGGGTTCACTTTCTCTGGCACCTCAATTCTATGGCATGAAAAGTACTCCAAAACTCAGGTCACAGAGTGCAGGCCTCGATAATGGGGGTTGATTTTAATTAGCTATAAACTGCAAACTAATGTGGGGATGGCTGTTGGTAGTTGAACACTTATCACAGGACAACCCTGAGTGGCTCCTGACCACAATTCCCCCTGTAAATGAAAACAGTTTAGCACCATTCAACTAAATTCATACTGTGCTAAACTATTGTGGACCCTCATCATGGCTAATCATGGTGTTTACCACAAGCACGACGTTTATCATATTTTAAATGGAATGTGTTACCAAAATAATTGATTCATATTTGATCGTCATTTTTTAGGACTGAAAATTAGACTGAAAAACATTGGGGAATATATGGAATTGGAAATGACATTTCTGTCATAAACTAGTTTCAATTGGAGATCTATTAATATCCGGCCGTTGACATAACTTGGTAGCCATTGCATAACAATCTCCCCGAGCTGGAATTTACGAATTCAAGAGAAATGGCATGAAAATGGGAAATTGATGATCAATTCGATTATTCTCATATTACTGAGTTTACTGGCGGGCTTGGGGAAGGGTGGATATTTTCTTAATGTCAGTAATAACGTGTTGGGTGTTGTGACAACTTAGCGTGACCTTGAAATGTCAAGGTCAGAGGTCAGTAATATGGCATGGAGGGTTCGTTGGCATTCCATTAGCAAAGTAGTTACGTGGTTGTGTCGACAGAGCAAGCTGAGTGTGACCATATCCTATGGATATTATCCATATTAGGCCCACTGCTTCCTGGCATGCCAGTAGCTTTGGGTATTACCACTTTCTGTGGGTTCATATGAGCTTTTGGGGTGGGCCAGGATCGTTAAAAATGCATGCATGTCATACAGAGCTGCGTGACACTTGAATGACGTGGCGATGACACAGTCTGCAAAATGCTATGACACGAGGGAGATGGGACAGACAGACCGATAGACCACCAGAAATGAGACAGATAGAATGATAGGACATAGATGGGAAGAGACAGACAGGCAGAGGGGTATCAGGAAAGACAGACAATCAATCACAGAAAGACCCTGGAAGACAGAGCAAGGAAGCTGTCGATGTCAGTGTCATGCCAAATGAGGAGAATGTGTTGATAGCCCACTGAAGTGTATCGCATATTGTATGAAGCTCCTCTGGTATCAATTGCATAGTATTGTATGTCTTTCTATAGAAATGCCATTACTTTGTTCTGTCAAATTTTGAACCCAGGCTCTTGAGAAATCATTCAATACCCCGATGACCTTACTCATTAACCACCTCTGAAATTACCATTACTTCCGGACTGGTAGACATCTTTACTCTCGTTTTAATTATACCCTATTTGACGCCATGACATAAAAGAAGTTTTCGTAATTTGGGAATTTTTGTGTTTTCTTCACTAAACAATTGTAAGACCTTTGTATGTGATTTCATTTAGGGTGGTACTTGTCAATATCGTTGCACTGAGGGTGATACCGAAAATATACGTCCACGCTACCACCCTGAATGTAATTACTGGTCTTGGGCCAAAATGGGTTTGGATGCAACAGCTTCAGATTTTTTTAATGTAATGACAACTTTCATCAAGTCATTGTTGGTCGTTATTAACGCAAGTCATTCATGCTGGTTAATACTTCAATTAGGCAAAATTACATGAAACGAAACACACAATGCGTTGTTAATGAAAATAATCTATAATGTAATGTCTAGTTTTAAGTCTGACTTATTGACCTACTATTGTTTGCTCTGGGGCTCATTGTTCCTTTGTAACTGCAGTGGATGAATGAAGACTGAAGAGGATGAATGAGGGATGGATGGTTATGAAAGGTCAGTGGAAATGCATGGCTTAGTGCAACAGTTGTATTGTTGGGGCCCCGTTTCATGTGGAGTTAAGTTTCTGGAGTTGGGAGCATGGTGTCAGAGGACCTGCCATGTCATTTGATATCCGCATCAGAGCTTCACTTGTAGCCTTGGATGGGATGCACTGCCTTGCCTCCCTCTGATGCTTTTTCTGCTGCTGCAAGTGTTGATTCTGCACTGTCTGTGCTTATGATGCTGGCCTGTGAGGGTCCATCTGAGGGTCCATGCTGTGATGGATGATGATTTGCTAGGGTCCTGCTAGGCCAGTTAAACTGTGACCATCAACACACTCACCACCTGCCATGCATTCCTCCCATGCAGCCCATGCAGCCATCCAGACCAGGGGCCATAACTTCATTTCTCTTCACCAGTTTGTAAACACATGTTTTAGCCGAGCAGCTTTTCTGACCTCGGATCATGTCCCCCAGAATTAAACGAAACCCAACACTTGTCCCTCCCTCCCCTGCATTATTTTAATTCGCCTAAAACGATTCCATCATTGTACAGAATCATTTTGCTGATCACCGCTGACATTATGTCATTAATCCGATGGTTTTAATAGAATACTCATCCGAATGGATGCGAGTTAGAGGATTGTCACATGGCACGTGATTGATGGCTCTCAAAAAGATCAATTAACAACCCTGGTTGAAAGGTTACTCGAATTTAACAGACATGTTACTTTTGTCTGCAGTTAATCTAATAGCTACTAATATTGCTCAAAACATGCACATGTTCTTTGGGGATTCGAAATGTGGGTCAGTAAAAAAAAAAACAAAGAGACGAAAAAGGGTAGACTAGCTCATGTGACTGTTATTGTAAGAGAGAGCCTAAGAAAGGTCCACAGTATTAGCCACTTATGTAGATGTCTCCTGTCACGGCCAGGTCAATGCACAGATTCAACACCCTGAGATAAAAATGAAAAGGACAACTTCAAGAACCTAACACCCAGGGAATTGCATCAGCTACCTCAAAGAATTCACTTTGAAAAGGTCCATTGGGACTGTAATTGGCAGACTGCAGGAGAGCAACACCTTTTCCTTGGCTTGAAACACTTCCCTGCACACCTTTTTGCCTCTCCAATTGCTGTTGACATATCGTGTCTTCAGATCCCAAGAGGCCTAATCAAATAAGAGAGGGGGGGGCGATGAATGACCTTGCTTTATTCTTTGTATCTCACTGACCATTCTTCGTTCAGCAATCCGCACTTTGAAGGGTTAGACTCAGCCAAGGCTAAGCTCCTTCAGCTCAGAGGGGCGTGGCTGCCCAGCTTGAGGTCTTTGTGACGTCATAATGGTTACGTAAGCCTCTCAATCGGTCACCTAATGTCCAGATTAGTCTCTCTCACAGTCGCCATGACCTTTGTAAGTGGTCACTGCTATTCACATTCCTCAATCCGATCTGAGAAGATTCGCGAATTATCGATCCGATCAGATTAGAAATCGACACAACCCTGAAGACTTTTGAAGCCAGCCAATTTGTTCCTGGTTATTCAGTGAATATTCACAATAGCAAAACAAACAGCTCTTCACTTTTTACGGCCCTCATTGCCATTGATTTATTGTGCAATATGTAGTTACACTCTAAAAAATAACGTGCAAGCACTTTAACAGCTGCTTGTAGATAGACTATCTATCTGGCAATCTATATATCTATCTATATATCTATCTGTCTATCTATCTATCTACCTATCTATCTATCTATCTATCTATCTATCTATCTATCTATCTATCTATCTATCTGTCTATCTATCTATCTATCTATCTATCTATCTATCTAACTATTTACTATATTTGTCTATATATATATCTCCCTTCCTTTCATGCTTCCTTCTTTTCTTCAATTCCTTCCTTCCTTCCTTCATTCCTTCCTTCCTTGTTTCATTCCTTTCTCCGTCTCTTCTTTTATTGGTTTAAGCTTTTTAATGAATTTGTAAACTATCCCCCTGGCTGGCACTTGGCAGCTGCCATCACTGCAGCAGAACATTTAAAATTCGCGGGAAAAATGTACATTTTAGTTTAGAAAATAAAAATTTATTGTCACAGAAGTTTACCAAAAGTTGATGGAAGCAAGATAATATTCTATTCAGATTGCATGCCAAGTTTTAATGACATAGGTGAAACAGCACGACCAGGGCAGTTGTCATAAGTTTTCCTGAAACTCCTCTCGTAATACAGTCTGCAAGCAGCTGTAAAAATGTCGGGACAAAATTGGTTTTTTAGATTCAAAATGGTTTTTTGAAAAACCAAATTTCAATGCAAAACCAAAATGGATTTGTAAAAAAAATCCTTTTTGGTTTTTTGCATTGAAATTTGGTTTTTCAAAAAACCATTTTGAATCTAAGAAACCAATTTTGTCTGAAATTTTTTAGAGTGTACTAGTTAGACCAGGTCTGGGCTAGAGAATGTCATGACTAACGAATCATTGATTTATAAATAGCTACATAAATATTGGTGTTATTGTTTCGCCCTGAACCAATGGACTCAAGTGACAGATGGTGAATGAACACTCGGCCTCCATGCAGCTCTATTAAAGGCAAAGGTACATTGTTCGGGACTCCACAAAGTGGTCAGTTAATTATCTTCACCAACAATGACCAACATCATTTGATCTGGATCTTACATTCACATCAGTCCATTTGCATATAACGTGGAGTGGTTTTACTCACCAAATGCAAATAGGTCCTTCTTCTGAATAGACAGACTCCCACCCTGATGACATTTTGACAACTCAACAACAATGGCCTTGCTTTTTGGATTCACCAAGTCAAACAATTCAATTACAACCGAAGATTGTCATCTCTAATTGGCCTAATGGCAGTGAACTTCGACTCAAATCAACATCATCATCCAATGTTGAGATATGGGGCCATCTTTGTTCTTGCTTGGCTTTATGAGATGAAGAGGCCATTTGTCAAACATGTTTGGTACTTCAGGGTTGGCAACTTTTCCTGTTTAGGACATACAGAGCAGAGGTTGATTGGCTGAGAATATGCACGCAGGGAAATAAGCAGCTTTTTAGAATTGTCTAACTTCATTACTGTAGTGGACTCAGCAGCATTAAGTGCTCAACTTCTGCAAGTTACATTGTTGTGAGTTTCCCTGGCGATTTGGAATTGATGGTGGATGGCTGTGGCCAGGTCTGGTGGCAGGAGGCTTGCTTATCTGAAAGGCTACATGATATTGATGCGTTCTCCTACTTAGAACAAGTTGTTTGGCTGCAAGACAGCATCTGAAGTTACTGCTAGATGCTGCAGGATGCTGTAGATGCTGCTGATGCAAGAACTGATGGGAACTGCAGTGGCAGGGCAAGGTCCCAGTGGACTGGGCACAAACACAGACAAAATGAAGCTGGATGGCTGCCTGCCTTTCTCCCAGCTCCCTTTCTCTACACTTCTATTCTGTGGATGAGTCAGGGTGCTTTGCTGTGCAGTCTTCTCTAGCACCATGATCCGTGTCAGGAGGCATCCCTGCAGCCCTACATCACTTGTCCCCTTGTCCTGGCTGTGTGTGAATGGTCCTGATGCTGGCATAGTGGACTATTACTACTCAGCTGTGATACTTTGTGAGACTCTCTCCATGCTATAGCAATTACTCAAAGCAAGCCCGAGCACCTGCAAACCTACCTCCCTGCTTCCATTGTGTCCCCCCATGATTTAGAATGTGTTATTGAGTATAATAGAGTAGGTAATGACCACTTTGCACAGCCAGCAAGAACGCATGATGAACTGCGAACCAGACTTGCCACGTTAATGACACCTTGGTGTGCAAAGTGTGGCTCCGAGTAAGAGTCACAGAGAGGGCACACAATTCAACTAAAAAATTTTACAAAAAATGAAGGCTGTCATCAACTGTTGCATGCTGCATGGGTTGGAAAGGTATTTATTTTAACTTGAGGCATGCAGAGAGTTATTCAAATAGTTAATAAACCTCATTTACCCATAATTGATGGGATGATGGCTATCGAAGCAGTTATCAAAGTCACATTAGCCACAATTTGTATTCGGATGTCAATTTTTTGTAATTGGAAATTTAAATTTAAAAAGCTTACATAAATATCTAATTTATGCAGCTTATGATGTGGAGATTAGTGTTAATAGGATGGAAGGGATCTTGTAGATGCACCATATGGGGAACATCTGTAGGACAGTTGCAGTTGCCTTGAAATGAACAGAAGTTGTAGGAAGGGCTGATGAAGTGAGCCAATTAGCCCCACAGAAGTGGACAGACTGGCTAGAAATGAAGTGCTGTGGGCACGTTGGAGGTGACATGGCAGGGAATGTGTGAAATGCTGCTGCCGCTGAGAGAGAGTGGACAAGTGATGGAGCTAGCTGCTTGATGAGGCCCTGTCCTAGCACAGCTCTGTGTGCCACAGAGTGCCTATGGTCTGAATGGGACAGCAGCTGTCCATGCACCGAAGCGCCACTAGTGTCTAAGGGGGGAGCTAATGGTTGGCCCAGGCAGTGGGACGGAGGCGCAGAAGGCAGCTCAGCTGAGGGGAGTCAGTAGTCAGTCAGCGCTGATCCAGTGCACACGTGTGTACAGTACTGGTGCACCATGAGACCGTCTATTGCTCAGTGGTCGCACCAGCCAATCGGCTGATATGTGTTTCTCATAAAAATGACGTTGGTTCATAGGAGTACCCCTTAACTGGTTTTACCATCATGCTCAAGCCGACGCTTCTGGATGTTTACTGTGTTGGCCTCTTCATACTGCTCACTCGCTCCCTCTGCGGTAAGTGTCCTCTCTCTCTTCTCTCCATGTGACAATGTTATGACATCCATGTGACAACAGTGACATCCTCATAAAGTTGTAAATTCGTGTTGTCCTTTCCCACGTCTGGTCATACAGCATGGTCTTCGTGTTGTGTAGCTTTGTACACCCATCTCAATCAATATTTTATCTGCTTACACTACTTGCCCCACTCCAGCCGGCTAGAACTTGGCTGCCTACCCTGGCTCAGGTTTCATGTGTCCCCGTGAGTTGATGCTTTTTCACATCTAACGACAAACTGTCATGCACTTTTTAACACATCCCTTTTGTCCCTTTTCTTTTCTTATCTATTTGCTTTAGACCCTGTGAATAAATAAAAGCTTTTCTGGGTTAAATGACATGGATAATACACTGGGAACAGGTTATTGCAGACCATTTCAGTCTGATGACTGTCCCTCAATGCACCCCTAATGGCCTTGCACTCTGCTGCTATTTGGAGCATGTTTGATACTTGCCTAATATAGCTCCCACCTCAGTTAAGAGGGCTTTAAAGGCAGAATTATACCTATGGCTGTTGAGTAGCAAGTTAACCTATCTGCTCTGTGTGTATACAGAGTACTCCACCAGCACCTTACAGTCGACTGTAAGTCCCCGACGTCCTGGTAGCCAGTACTAATCCGCTATAACTGCTGACAAGTCCTGACTGAAATCCTCACTACACAGCAGTGTTGACATGTGTATGTTATTAAGCCGTTGTGGGCTTGCTGTCAAATAATTACCACATGTCAACAGCCAGAAAACCTGCAAACTCAATTACTTCACAGCAGCCCGACTAATGAAGGTGCTAATGACACCCTGCGCTGATGAACTTCTGCTTTGTCACACACACAACACAAATTGCAGAATTTGTGAGCCGCAACTGAGATCTGCCGACAGTGCCACCCCCTGCCATTTAACTGTTGGCTGCAGTAAATTGGTTCTCACTGCAGGACACTCACTGCAGGACACTGGGCCAGCTGAGAGCCACTGCAGGGCAACAGACATAAGAACAGTGTGGTGCCAAACAGTTTGTTAAATGTGCAATGTTTGTATTGTTGATGTAGAGCCACACAACTTCTGGTGTACATATTCTCCGACTATGTTTGCTTTAAATATATATGTATATATTCTGCTAGGAAATGGGCAGTAAACAAGTCGATAGCAGTGGCACAGTAGACTGGGTAGTGGCAGGCCCGTGCTGTTGCATGTCTCGACCTGGCATGTTTCTGGCACATTTCCATTCAAAGACAACATAACGTTGTCGTGCGAGAGACAAGCCAAACCACGCATTGTGCCTCCTGTTAACTCCAATTTAGTAACAGCAAAGTTTGCACAGAAGCTCATCTCCCCTCCATTTGAGTATTTGGGGGGTTGTAAGAGGGCTTCCAGCATATGGTTCGTGGCCAGTCAACTATGTGTTTGGCTCTGGCGCTTTGAATGTGCTCTCTGGGACAGTAAAAACACAAGGCAGGAGTGATTCACCGGTGGGCCAGGCCAGGCTTCCTTCTACCTGATTTCATCTTCACAGAGGTGCTTCGCCTCCCATTCATGCAGCCCATGGCAGCCCAGGGGATAATTTGTGGGTGGTGTCGGTTGGTAGTGGGTTCCAGGCACACGTAATTGTGATGTAAGCCTGGGGTCAGCGTTGCACAGTTTGGCTGGTCCAGCCCCAGGCGCAGTGGTCAGTGTCAGGTCTCCCATCAGGCAACTTGAAGCAAGCAGCAGCTATCAGGGCCAGTATAACGCTTCATTGATCTGCCTTTGTCCATAACATGGGCCTCTGGTCTAACATGGTCTTATCAGATGCTGTATACATTCTGTCTCCTCTGGCATATAATGGCATACGGTATGGCATACAAAACGTGCAGTACAAATCACAGGATGCATACCTGCCAATTAATTGCCTATCTCCAAGCCATCTTTCTTAATCGCCATCTTATCAGCAGCTTCCATTCTGGCCCAACTTATCTGCAAAGGATGCCGCCTGATGCCCCAATGTATTCGCAGAGCACTTTCTATGAATAAAGATGACAGAGATATCTTTATTGGCAATTATTCAAACTTCGCATCTGCCAGCTTCTTTGCCCTGACAGGTATGCAAGTGTCAATGGATGGTAATGCATTTCAAAGCTATTGGAATGCCCCGAGCACCACTTGACTAAGCTGGACTTTTGTCCGCTTATAGTCCTATTAAGGTTCTACCTACTTGAAAATAACAATGGCCTTAACGAGGTATTAATGGTAAGTAGCACCATGTATACTATACGCTACCCTAAGTTTGGCCAAGGCTCAGACTTGTACTAAGTGCTCTGCAAACCAAACAGTGTCATTCGCAATGTAATGCTATTAGGTTGTACCATCCTTGAAGTAATACACACACACTGGCAGACAGTCAATATAAGAGTGCCACCCGCAATGAAATACAATGGCTTAAGAAGCTTGATTTATTAAAGAGTATCATCCGCCTTGACTTACTGCATTACGAGAATCCCAAATATGCTACCACCCAGAGTGTAATACAATCTTGTTTATAAGAGGTTGGCAAGACTAACATGGATGTTAAACACCCATGGAGAACGTTTTATAAGACTAAACAGTTGACTAAAAAGGCAGGCTGTGTCCATGGAGTGTCCCTGCAGTGATCTTCAAAACAAAGATGATTTACACGCCCAGACAATTGTGCAGAAAGTTTGCAATTGATGTCTTTGCATTTCACACATTCTCCATTATACTTGGAGATCTTACAGCCATACAGGGCTCATACAGGACCAGAGTTAAAGAGGAGAGAATGTAGAAGTTAGCACGTCCCTCTGTGAGGGGAATGACATTCTCACGGTGCACGTTGTCTACACGTAGTCTCCACGTAGCAGAACAAACATAGTGAAGACTCGTGTGCTTGTCGGTGTGTGCTTGTCGGTCGTGTCATGGGACGCTGTGCATAAAGGCCAGCCACTCCTGGCAAGCCAAGGCAAGTCGACTCCTGTTACGCTAAACGAGGGGATTAGAGGGCAAGCCGTGGTAGCTAGAGCCCCGGGGTTTTATCACAGCAGGCGAGTCGTGAATCCCTCTCCTTCAGTCTCCGCTTGACTTGCTTTGTTTGTGCTGGCCCTTGGACTGTCCCATGCAGACAACTGGATGTCCCAGGCTAAGAAGACACCGCCATGCAGATTTGCCAGCCTTGAACACACCCCTATATGCCCTAGCGAAACTCTATCCCATCTAGTTCACAGTAGCGAGTATGACCATTGATTTATAGGACAAGGCCCACCCCAGGCCCCTTGCAATACACAGGGCGAAAGAGATCCATGGGGCAATGGACTGGCGGTCCTCCCCTGCCCTCACTCATCCTCTATCTGATGAGATGGCTTCTCGCTGGATCATGCTAGCCCCCCATGCAATACACTAACCAAAGACTCCTCTTTCAGGGAAGAGGCCAAGCATTTGTGGCCAAGCATTTGTGGCCAGTTGGTCAGCGCGGAAGTTCCTGGAACAAAGTCACAACAAAGCCTCTCTTTGGGGTTCCTATCCACGCCACACAGACACATGAGTGGGGCATTCCGTTTACCTTTTGTTGGTGTAATTGAATTCTCCCAATGGCCTCCCCCCTGCCTAGCAGCACCTACCTGCCTGTTGAACCTCTATCATTATTTCATCGGGGCATGGACCTACTATTTTCTAATTAGAAATTTCTAAAGAGTTTTGAGACGTTATTCTGTTTACTATTAAAACAAACATTTGTAAACATTTAGTTACTTTGACTTTCGAGCAACTAACTGTATGGGAATGCAGGTCTTTAAATAGATCTAGGCCTATATGCAGTAGGCCTAATAGCTAATAATCAACCAAGTATTATCTCATAATCAACCAAGTATGCTTTGGATTCTCGGGATATCTACAGATTCAAGTTTTATAAACTCTCAACTTTGAGGTCTAATTTAACCTAGTGGCCGGTCACGGCCGGTCATGAAAGTTACATGGTTGGCTAGCTAAACATCTCAACAATCAAGAGCATGCATCGTGATCTTTAGGAAGTGAACGGCTTTTTTACAATTTTAAGTTATATAACAACAAATTTCCTTACCTTTTTCCGACATTTTAGAAGGAAAGTTGCTGTAACTGCCGTTTCAGTTGTCATATCATCTTGGGGAAAAAACGACATATCTTGTCCCACTGCCAGCTTCAGAATGACATATGAGCGCAACATGACAATTTATAATATCATATTTTTCTTTTCATGATGCAATATTCATATTTATCTGCTATGTAGCTGAATGATAAGAGATAACCTGGGGTGCGGAAAATCAGAACGTTACGCACATTGTACATCAAAGGGGTAGCTCTCGGTGGGGGGTAATTAAGAATTTCGGGCCAAGTTTGACTGAATTTCTTTGATTCAATTACTGTGTATTACGATTTATTATCGGTGTCAAATTACAGTTTGGTGTCCATTCAGATAGTACGTCCATGATCGGGGCAAATGAATAAAACATTAAGAGGCATTAAGGCCAGGTTGGCGCCCCTCACTTAACACTGGTTGGACTTTGTTATGGCTTCCAGGGCTTGACCGGTGGTCAGAGACTGACCAGTCAGTCAGGGTGACAGTTCTGGGGGTGATTCTGAGGGTGCCCATTGGAAGGACAGATGATGTACTGGCTGCCACACTTGGGTATCTCCCGCGTCACGCAATTGTTCTCCGGGGGTCGATGAAATTGCTACTTGTGTCCAGTGCACCAGATATTGGAGATATGCGCCAAATTCTTTGTGTTAATTAAGGATTGTGGAACTCAACAAAGAGGCTAAGCCACAAGACAAAGCCCCATGCAGAGCCATGGACGCGTCTCTGAATAGTCAATTGCAACAATATTTGGGTTCGTTGTGGTACCAATGACCCGACGGGAAAGGGTCACGGAGGTTAGAATCTATCAGCTTCCGTTGGATGGGCGGACGGCCGGTTGACATTGAGTCGCAGCGAATCACACGGCTGAATAAATAGTCATCAATAGTGCGGCCAACAAGAGTAAAAACCATCGATTACATCTCGGCCAGTGGAGCTGATGCAGGATCCTGTGCCATCATCTGTGCTTGGAGATTCGCTTCATCACACCCTCAGCATCTCCTCCTCCTCTCCCTGCCTCAGCTCCCTGCCTCAGTCTGCCTCAGTCTGCCTCCCTCTGCCAATGATGACAAATCCGAGGGATGCAGAGGCCTCTCGATGCAACTTTATTCAGGCACCGCATCCCCTGCCACCCCACACCATCCCCATGCACCATCCCCGTGCATCCAAGCCAATCTAGGGGTTAGTGCTCAGGGAGAGGAACTGGAGAGACGACCGGGGCTTATTGAATGCCATTCCATCCTCTCTCTTGTTTTGTTATTAACAACCACAAACGTCGTCTCAATCCCTCGATATTAAACTTTTGAAATGCCAAATATTTGTGCTGATACACTTGCCCGAAGACAAGCTGGCATGCCTCTCATATCCTGTCTGCGAAATACCCTTCCTCATGCATCACTCATTTTGTTCTGCGTTTCTAACTACTAATTCATGAGGTTGGGAATTTCGAACGAAACACACTCTGCATTCAAGGGATGTTTTCTCTTTAACTTGTGCATAATGTTTTGGAGAGGCAGCAAGTTATGAAAATGCCACGTCGTCAGTTCTGATTAGTTACATTTATGCAAGCTAATGACTCTGGCAACAGCACACACGAGGCAACACACGACTTCTTTTAAATGCAATCGAACCAGAGGAACCAGAGGAGCAGAAACAAGCAAGTGCTGTTGACACTCGTATACATTATTGCAGCCATTTGCCAGGGGAAATTGTGACGATCTGTCACCCGATTTTCATCAAGCATGGCTTCAAACGTGGAAATTGCCGACTGGCTTGTTAGCTGCTGGCTGGCTGGCTCTGGTGCCATGGGAGGGAGCATTGGAGGGAGCAAGGACTCCTCTCATTTTCTCGTCTTTGTTGTAAATGGGTCGGTGGAGAGGCAAACAAGCGTCGCAGGACAGGAGAATTTAGCTCTGGCTTAATGAATTAATATTTCATCAGAAAAATATTGCGGGAAGCCAGTGTCATCAACAATGGCGTATTGACTGGGTGGCTGGCTGAATTGGCGCAGAACAAGGCGTTGAATAATGCAGCAAGAAGCATCCATCTGTTGATACAAGCCATGGGAACAATTAAATTTACTAAAAGGGAAGCAGGCGGGCGCTGGCCCAGCATAATGCGGCCATGAAGCGTCAGGCCACGGAGCACAAGGCATGGAGGCAGGAGAGGAGGCAGTTGGTCCACGGATGCAAGTCAGAGCTGGCTCTCTTGCTCGTGCAGTGGGGCTGTTAAGCGCTCTTCTTGGCTGTTGCTTTCTCTGATGGCTTTTTGGCATGCCGTGGCTTTTCAGGGCTGCTCAGCAGCAGTTAAATGTAGCAAAATGAGATGTTATTCCACGCACCCTCGCAGCAGATGCCAGGAATCAAGCGCCTGCTTTTGTCAATCGCTCAGCTTTTAGGGACCCAATCGACTGACCCAGCGTTGGCCCAGAAGCAAGCTAGAAAAGGGCCTGACTCACTCAGTTGCCAGAAATGCAGGCTGCGGATCATCTCACCACAATATTTTAACGAAGCACTGCGTCTTGCATGGGACCGCTGCCAGCCTGCTGGGCCAGAAAAGTGGTAATTAATAACAGAGATAGGATCTGTCGATTCGTCACACTGCCTGCCTTGTGACAACCTGTGACAACGTGCCGTGACTGAAGTAGCCGGTTTTTGCCTTTATAGACTCTATTCTGTACATTTGATTCAGAGGGGTCGGCACCCAAGACAATATCTGAAGCAGCGATCGGTGATTCAGTCCAGCAATGAGCCTGCTTATCAGCCAAGCGTTGCCTTTTCCTCACAAAAGCTCAGGTCTGTGGTCCGATTAGCATTTCACTGTGAAGGGGCGTTGATAAATAACCAGCAGCCATGACCATAAAAGCCTTCATGAAAATCTGCACATGGTGACTGCTTTGTGGCCCTGCACCGGAGTGTGAGTCCGCGGCGAGAGAATAGAGGGCCTTGATTACACGTTGTCAGAAATAGCAATGCCAGGTATTATGTTACAGGAATAAATAACCACGAAGAGATCTGCTATAGTATTTTTTATCTGCAGCATCATCTCGAATATGTCATTTGCTTGGATGCAACTTTTGTCACAGACCCACTGGCTCTGGCAGCCAAGAGTTAGAAGGCAGAAGTGGCTGCAATGTGCTGCACTTTGACTGCTGTTCCCCAGGGTCTGAGCTTTTGCTTTGTTATGCACAAAGAGCTTTAAAGGTGGGGACTAGTGAAATGCATATGGACAAAGGGTATTGTTGATAGCCCCATGGAATACATTGGAATAGGGCTTTGATTGATTCACCTGTGTAATTTTCCTCATTTTATTGAGGATTGATGACCTGTGTCCCAAAGGGCAGTATGTCCAGTGGGCTGCAATCATTTGTTGCAATTGAACCATAGGCCAGGAGATTACAAAGCCCAATTATGACTGCATTTGATGGCTGAGTGGCTTTACTCATTGATGAGCTATTGAAAGCGGTCCGTTTTGATGGAGGGCTTTTATGGGAGGGATCCCTGATGTAATGCTGGTCAGTCATTGGACATGCATGGGCTACAGGGTGGCATCTATGAGTTAAGTGTGTAGTGCATCATTTATATATGACATGCATTAGGTGGGAGGGAACTATTGTGAATCATTTAGAACCAGAGTGTTGATTTCAGTCGCCAGGGAATCTGATATTTCTGTTGTATAAAATCACGCTGATTTCATTGCAGACTTCCTGATGTGCTTTTCGAATATGCATGATGCAGGCATAGAGCAATACTTAACCTGCCAAGGATGCCACGAGATGTCATTTGTCATTGGGCGTCATTTGATAATTCTCACATGAGCTGTGTTTCATGATCGTGTTTCTTCTCGAGCATGTCTTCCTCCCTTTCCCTTCGGACCCAAGGTCAGCTGAGCATGTTACACCTCCAAGGTATGCTGGAGCATGCTCTCCTGCAGCTTTAGTTACTTGTTTATTGCTCTGCTGCTGCAGCTGATGGGTCAGAGCATCCCTGCACATGGCCGCATCACATGAGCTGTGTTGCTAAAAGCTTTAATTGCCTGCTATTGTTTCCTCAATGGGCAGCCTCCAATTATTGCCTGGCGAGGGCCTAATCATTTAACACAGGGCCTGTGCATGTCTGGTTAAGGTGGCTGCTAAGACATTTGGCCAATATCAAGATCCTTTGTATTCAGCACCTCACCCTTCAGACCTGTGGCTCCATATCACAAATCTCCAATATTAGGACTCCGCCTATATTATGAAGCATTGCAAAAATCTAGGTTCTATAAATATAATTCTTCACAAGGTCTATAAATTATATATTATAACTCTGTGGAGTTTATCATCCGAGTTCAAACAAAATTTTGGTAAATATGATAGAGGAGGTATAGGAAAAAGTATGTTATAATATGTCAGTAACAGACAACATAAATTGTAGGTCTTCCCGATATGTTTACGATGACACAAATTGCTCACCCTTGCACAGTACTTTTGCATGGAAGAGCAGACATTAATTTTGCACTGTGTACTTGTATACAATGTATATATGCTGTAGCCTGATTGGAATCTACATGTTGCTGGGGGTGCTGAAAGGGCTGTATAACTGTACACACAGCTATTCAACTGGCCGTTTACTGTGTTACAACTGTCTGTTGAGTGGGACATTTCGTATGCAATCCAATTCGCTGAGATCTCAAAGAACTGTTGGTCCTATTGTGCGGGGAACGGCACTCAGCTCAGTGGATATATATACAGACTCCTAGGCCTATAGTGCCAGTAGTACAGAGTACAGAGGCAGTGGGTAATTTGCGTTGTGTGTGGAAGCCATTCTGTCACATCCTGTGCTCCACACAGATAGAGGAGGCGTCAACACTCGGTTAATAGACGACAGACAGGTCCGCATAATCGCCGGGATCTGCGGCTCTCAGTGGCAGCCTATTGACACATGTGACTGGCCTGCCATCCCTGCCATGCCAAGGAAAATGGAAAGTCCTGCGGGTGAATGCATATTTGGAAAGCTGAAGAGCTGGATAAACATTTGGAGAGAGGAAAATAGAGTAAGGCGAGGGACAGGCACGCCGCCTCAGTCTTCCTGTCCTTCTGTGTCTACTCTGTGTCTACTCTGTGTCTACAGGAGACTACAGAGGTCTACACAGTGTCTTGATGCTGTGTCTATGCAATTCAGGACTCCAGAGGCTGCTAGGTCTTTACTCGACCAATGATCTGCCATGATCTTCCCAGTGACCCAGGTGGCCGTGGGATTCCAGGCCTGTAAAGACCTCGTCGCTTACTGTAAGGTTTTAATGGGCACCCTGTGAGACCTTGTGTAGATTCTAAAAGGTCTGTCAGAAAAGCTGCAGGTCCCACGCAGACCTAATGCAGGGCCAGACTTCTTTGTCAGAACATCCATATCTTGCCACATTGGCAAACATCGATCGTCAATAGAGGATGCGTCCATGCCAGTTCACAGACAGCCCAGTTGTGCTTATGGAAACCAAGCAAGACAAATATTCACTAGCAGGCAGCTGACGACCCAACTAAACCCCGCGCAAGATGAGAAAACTCGCTAACTCAGATAGGATGACAGTTGTGGGCCTCTCCTATTGGGCCCTGCTGTTATTATTGCCTGCCTAAGATAAAGTGGGCTATGAGGCTGTCGGGCGTTACCTTAGACAAAGGTTGTGATCTCTGACCAGCCCCGTCCCTCTGCTGCTCCGCCAACAGCCCAGCAAATTACCGTCATATGTGGCGGATAAAGGACTCGTAGTAACGAGATATACACAGTGGCCCAGCAGTATGGTCGTCGGTCCCACACTGCATTTATTGCTCCCATAATTCAAGAGAACAACACGTCCCGTCCCCTTCTCTGTCCCCCCGAGGGCTCTCTCTCATGGCGCGTGTACTCCTGTGCACAGATACAACTTGTCCTTACACGCCGACACAGCAATTTGTTTGACTCTTGCCTGACAGGTAGCAAAAATGGTGGGTTATTTGGCAGCAGGCATGGCATAATGAGTGCCCTTGAGTGGCTGGATTCCCTTTTTACCCGCGCATCTGTTGTTGCAAGAATGGACGCAGTCTGGTCCCCGTTATTGACGGAACTCTTATGAAAGACCGAACAGATTGAATGGGAAAGAATGCATTTAAAGGTGATTGTGTTCGAAAGCCGACTAAGGCGGGGAGCTGCCAATTAACAGGTTAGGGCACCGCTGAGCCAGGGCGGCAGATTTTGGCTCTCTGTTGGTCCTAGCGAACTCCTGTGGTCCTGTGGTTTCTGTGAACACCTCGAATAGACAGTGCTCTTCTGCTCCCCCTCGCCAATAACACAAGATTCGACAGAACAAGCAGCAGGCACGAAGTAGACTGGGGCCCTCAGGACAACGGTGCCTGCTTGCTTGTTGACTCTACAGATGATCTTGCCTCCAGTCCGACTGGGCCTTCATGCGTGCATTACATCATAATGCCCTCTGCATCCGCCACTCAGAGATGCGAGGCCATGGCAAGCCCGCCAAACTAGAGGACAGGCCCTGGCTGCAAACATGCCCTAAATATACGCACATGCTCCGTATATATGTGCTGCCATGAGGGTTGGGACCTCGCACTATTGTGTGCACATGGGTGAGTGCTAGTCAAGACTGACACTGCTGTGGGAAGAGGGTTTTGTGGTTTACATGCTCACAATATAACTGTCACACAAGGGAGTCACGCGAGAGTTGACTGCGATATCTAGCTTGTGAGGTTTTAAATGTTGAATTGTGTTCAGCAGCCAACATGCTGTTGGTTACCTATATATATACATGTGCAACGGAAGGCAATCTGAAAAGGTAATTACAGTGAAACACTTTGATATAGACACAATGATGATCAGTTCACTCCAAAAAATGCATTTCTTGACTAATGATAGCTGATGAAGTGTCATCTTCTCTACTTCAACATGGGAAACATGAACACTGTTTGATTAGTCATGATCAATAGAAGGCCATTTGACTTGTCAAAACTGATTTCAGAGTGAAAATCAGATACATAATCCTTTCGTTTGGCTGTCACCAACAAGTGGGATAAGTCTCCTTCAATCAAATTAACATTGAAAGTATTGGGCTTGATCATGACAAATCATCAGTATGATGACACACGAAGTGCCATTTTCACAGTGCCACAGTCCACTCTATTTCTATATCAAAGTGTTTCACTGTAATGTGTCTGTACAAAAAGGTGATATAATTGAGTAAGGATGCTGATATATGTCTGTTAATTTCCACTTTGAAGCTATAATATTATGTGAAATATATCTTTATGAATTTTGTAAGAACTGCATGAGCTCTTTTCTTATTGGGTCACAATTTATGTTCTTAAAAGCGCCTACTTAAGATTATTAATGTCCAATCTGAGATTGAGATCCCCGAGAGCGACCTTGGGCCATCAATCTTGGTGCAACACGAGTTTTTGCCCAACAGCTTGCTTGTTGTCTTCTGGGCTCCTATGAACTGCCTGGCTCGTGTGGGAGAGGAGAGGGAAGGAGACAGCTTCGACTAATGAACCTCTTGCACATTCACATGTCGTAGTTGCCCACGTTGGAGGGGGACTGGCTCGTCTAGATGTGGAAATGGCAAACATTCCATCGGAGGAGAAGTAATTTAGTAAGGCAGGAGGCTATCAGTTGGCCATGGTCGATACAGAGCCTCTCATATGAGGCAGCTGAGGGCCATGCATCGCATTCAAGTGGCCAGCAGGTCTCACAGCATGCAGCCAAGAGTCCCATCCAGCCATGTGAGCACTGCAGGTATTTGCTACAGCTATTTGCAGTTGCACTATATTTGCTGTGTCTCTTTGCTGTGTCTTTTTGCTGCAGGTATTTATCCCAGAACTGTCTGCATCCTTCGCCTCAAGAGATGCAGAGAGATGTGCTGCAGTCAGCTGCAGTCCCCGCTGTCTCCACTTATCTTAAGAAGCATCTAACGTGGTCAATATTGGGGGAAAATAGCAGTAATTTAGGTATCAGCGATAAATCTGCGGGGATTGGCCTGGATCTGCTGGAATTGCCAGAGCTGGCACAGTGACGTTTATTGAAAAAACTGCTCGCCCTTAACGCCCAAGTTACTATTGCTACCATCCGCCTGCGTAAGTACAGGGCTTTCGATCAAGCAGTCCCATCTCTCTCTGGATCTTCTGCTATTGGAAGTCAGTGAGTGAAATTGGTCATGCACTGCAGATAGACAGAATGGCAATTCATAAGCATTACATGGCATGGTGTCCTTTCGTGTCCTATTATCGAGTGCAGATCGTACAAATAGATACACAGCCCTGATTGACCTCAATATGTCTGCCATATGTCAGATTCCTCAGCCGGAGAATGACAGGAAAGGAAGCAAGAGAGAGTTGGCGGTAATTGAGGCCTGGGCGAGGGAAACTCCAGAGAGACGTCAATTGAGATGGTCAATCAGGAATTTGCAGGGCACATCCGAGAGGCATGCAACACTCCATCAAGCTACAGTGAGCTGTGAGACCCTGGGCTGTGCTGGGCTGTGTTGGTCATCAGAGAAGGGCCGGGGGATGGCCAAGGGATGTCCAAGGGATGGCCATGGATGGCCAGTGGAAGGGTAGCGGCCAGAGGCATGTCTGTCACAGCGGCACATCACAGGACCCAGCTGACCCCCTGCAGGCCATCGCTCAGTCAGTCCTCCCTGCAGTCTCTGCTCGGCTGTTTCTCCTTTGCCGTCCAGTCTTCCTCTGGTCAGTTCACAGGCACAACCACAAGCAGCCCTAATCACCAAACGTTGCTGGCCAGTCTGCTGTCCTCAAACACAGCCAAGCCCTGCAGCCCACTGCCTCCCCGACCATTTCCTATTTCCAGTCAATTTGCTCACCAAAAGTTGGCCCTATTGACGAAGTTGGCCTGCTAAAATGAGCAAACAGCGGCACATCCTCTGTTAAATACAAGGCATTTTGGAGAAGTCGCAGATTCCTGAAGGCAATGCTTTTCAATGGCTTTCCATGTTCTCCGGCTACAGAAGCAGTGGGCTGTTTATGAGCTGTGCAAACATGGCCATCTCATCTCGGGGATTGCCCTGGGCTGCAGATCTGGATGGAGGCCACAATTGACTGTATCTTGTATCCTGTGCAGAGAAAAGCTGTTTCTATGCTGTATAATACTTGTGCAATTCTGTATGGCCAATGCTTCCATGCCAGTTTTCCATTTTTGCAATCTCGAAAATCTGACAATTGCTCCTGCTCCGCACATTCTATGGGACATATTTTACACTGTGGTGCACACGTCGAAAGTTTACACTGTATTTTTGCTGTCCTCTAGTTTCAAACTTGTATAGTTATACAGCTATAGCTGTCTCCACTTGCATCCCTTTGAAAAATGTGATTAATGGTGAGAGATGACAACCACACGTCCAGTGACACCCACTAGGACAAAATTGCCTATCATTTGTCAACGTGTAAACGACATCCCTGGTTTATTTGTTTTCGTGGTCATCCGTAATTATTAGGTGTCACAGCTTGACGTTTGCAAATCGTAATATGAAAAGTATCCAAAGTGCTGGGATATTACATTTACTGCAGTTAAACTGTTGCATTTATAATGGATCCCCATAAATCACCTGCAGAAAAAGAGAGGAAGTGTAGATTGCTGACTTCTGATGACTTCTGAATGCAAATACCATAACATAAAATAAAGTGGAGGACATAATAGGGCAGTAACTCAGCCAAGTGTTGATAGTTTCTAGCAGGACCGGCGAAAAACTAGTTTTTATTCTATTTTAAGTTATTCCACCAGGTAGAGTGAACAATGATTAGATCTAACTTCTGCCATTGTTAGTCATATATAATGCAGTTTCCCTCCGCAATTGATTACAATTTGAAACAGAAGTTTCCATTGGTGTCAGAAATAAGACCGAATGTATACGTGTACTTTGAAAGTTCTGTCAATATTGGTAATAGCAGTTTGGGATACCTGAGGACTGACTTTGTCTCTAATTTATGGTTGATTGTTAGTCTGGCATTCAGCTAGCTGCCAAATGCTAGACTGTGTTTGTCACTGTTAGTTAACAGGCAGCAGTTAATGTCAGTGTATAGTCTGTGGTTATCGATTGGGTCAAGTGACTGAATGATTTCGGAGCTGCTGTCAAATGGACCTTGATGCCAACTTCGTCCTAGACTCAGCAACAATAGACCAGGAAGTGGCAGCCTAGAGGACACGGCCATTGATTGGTCACATGGCCCATTGTTTGGTCACGTGGGTGATTGTTTGCAATGATGTTTACTGTCCGTGATGATACCGAGGCTATGATGACGTCTAACAATGGCGTCAGGTCGGCTCTTTTCTCACACCTTCTGTTTAACATCCAATGTCCACGTCGTCCATTGTGGATCGTTGGTCATCTGGCTGCACTTCCGCTCTGACCACGCCTCTGCTCGACGAGGTATTTGCTTGCTACAAAGATTAAAGGAGCCTCAGTTTGCATGCTTGTCCACCATCAATACAACAAGCAGCACATGAAATAGATCTGCCTTAAAATGATTTCTGCTTCTTCGTACTCCTTCGCAGTTTCTTTTCGCCTTCCTTTGTCCAAATGCCAAGGAGCGCTCCAGCCAAACACGATGGATTCCGCCCCAGAGATTTCAAAATATCCCGAGCATCAGATCGCCAAGTGATGTTTGTGTTAGCCGTCTATTGCCGGGCAGCGGGAAAGCAGCAGCAGCAACTTGCCCATCTATTCAAGAAGATGCCTGGCTAACACACACTGCCTTATTGTCTGTATGATTTATCTGCCAGCTTCAGTCTTATTATTCTTTCATGCCAAGGAGCTTGGATGTGGCTGAGCGAGTCAATACTCCTGGCTAAAGGCAATGCTCCTTCTTCCCACAGCCAAGCTTCTTTCAGCTTTTTGATAAGGCCGGCAATTAGCAGCAAACCATATTTCCCTGTGCTAATTGAGGCAAACTATCAGAAGGCATTGTGGGCATCAAAGATACAGGAGTATGTTGATGGGTCTATGGTGAATAATTGATGGTTGACAACAATACTATACAGTTACAGCCTGGGGTGGCTGCTGTGCCAAGGAGACACACTTTGCCCTAATCCTATTTGCTGACAGCAGAAGTGCCGTATGGATAGTGAACATGGCAGGGGACACAGGCAAGGAGCTTGGAGGAGCAGGGGTCAGGGTGCTGGTCATCTACTGGTCAACCCACAGTCACCCTCCAGTCAACCCAGTGGCCTCCCAATCTACTGACCTCCCAGCCGCCCTCCTGCACTCCTCTGCTCTTTGCCCTCTCTAATGGACTCAGTCAGCAAATCCCTGGGAATTGAGGACCCAAGGCCCCCACCAGTTGTGCCATGTTACTGGGCATATGTTCCTCCCCATCAATAGTCCACTGTGACCATGCTTCCTGGTGCTCTCTCAAATGCTCTCTCAAATGCTCTGCTGCTCTCCCATAATCTCAGGGAGCACGCCACCAGCCCAAAACAACACCACACAGCACATAGAGGCCTCCCCACTTGGATCCATACTCCCATGGCAGGAATATCCTCGCCTCTCAATAATAATGACATTTTCCAATAGCTACCCATTTCTTTACTGCTGCATCTTATCTCCAGCATGTGGATCTTCACATGGTCCCATTGAAACAGCTGCTAAGGGTTGCATGCTAGCTGCTCCTCAATTTCACAGTGGCAGGTATTACTTCTAGCAATCTTGTGGCATGGTGTTAATTGCTGTCTCAGATACAAAGGAAGTGGGCCAGTGTTAGGAAAGGTCAGCCTGTTTTATTGCATTATACGTTGCTGGTTCTAGTGGCAGCTAGTGGCCTGCCTATTGCCTGTTCTGCCAGTAGCAATTGGAAGCACAGTGTATTCAATGGCTTTAGACCCGAGCAGATTCAGTCCCAGTGCATATTCATCGCCTTCATCGTATGCTGGTCCATATCTAGCGATTTGGCGGTATTTAGGGCAGATGCTGGATCCAATAAAAACGTCCTCCTAGTCCAGTAAAGTCTGTGCTTGCTGCCTGAATGATATGAGTTGAAGTATCATCAGCCAAGGCATCAATGGAGGCCGCAGAATCATACATGTGTATATGGGCTTATGGTCTGGCTTCCAGAGCAACATCGATGCAAACCAGTTTAGTCGGATGAGATGGTTTCTTCTGCTTGTTGGTTGTGCACTCCCCCTAACCCCTGACATTCATGCAGGTAGACATTGATCAAAGTGTATAATTCCAGTTCATGTAAACTGCCTCTGCTTCCAATTAGCCCCAAGCACCAGTTGGCGAACTGAGTTATTTCTGCCGCTGCACGAGCTGTGTTATCAGGGGAAAGCAATGGAACTCATCCAAGTTGCCTGTCATATAGCATTTGACAGGCGACCACGGCTGAATGGCTGCCTTAAGATTGCCCTAATGAAGTGGTCCACTTTCAGCAGGCGGAGGTTGCCACAAGCTCACATTGGAGGAGCTCACGTGCGGTAGATGAGCAACGTTAGGTTTTATGTCTCATTTTACAACTCATCCCAACGACATAAAAGTCACAAGATGCACCTATTAAACTGAACTGTATGTGTCTGAAGTGGAGCCTCTGCAATTCAGCCCAGTCGTAGTTGTGGTCCTCCTCATGACATCCCCTCCACACAGCAGCACGCTGTAATCCTTGAACAAATAAGGAAACTCGGTCTGTTATTTCCCTGTCTGATGCAGTTTTGTGTGACACAGTTGTGAGGTGGTGTTTTTCTTGGCGCTTATACTTTTTTCCCTGAGTGAAGAGAGCAACAGCTCTGCCCAGAACGTTGCCCGCGACGTGCGAGTGACGTCCCAAAGGACTTCCTGACGCGTCTTGACGGTCGCGACGTTCTTTTGGACGCACATGGACCTGCGTCACCCGCCATAAGCTCCGACATCTATCTTTTAATATCATTACAACCACAGAGATATAAATAACTCGCATGGAAATATTCCTCAACGACAATCTCGAGTCTAATTAACATCAATTCTCACAGAATGAAAGGAATAACCCAAACATAAGAAAGTTTGAAATAGTATCTTCAAAAAGAAGTTTATTTCATAATATGAGCATCGACACACAATTCAATCCCACAGTTCTCTTTAGAGGCACGTCCTGGTTTAGCCCAGTGTCATGTGTTCTGATATATTTGAGTTAAATCCAAGACGTAGCAGATATTATTGCAAATGGACGAAGAACAGTTTTTGTTGTTGACACGAATGGATAGCAAGAGGGAACAAGGTCTTTAATTGCACACCCAGCCTCATGTTCTTTGGTTACACACTTTTTTATACTTAATTTTTTGCCATCATATAAAATATCAGAAATGTGACTTCACTGTATAACTGAGCTTCCATTCAGTATATGTACATAAGAAGTGTCCCCTGCTGGAACGGTTAGTGTTTGCTCGACCATATTAACGAGGTGGAAGGGTAAATATTAACAGGGGTTGCTCGGTGTGCCCAATCCATCCACCAAGAAACTGTAAACAAAAGGCCCAGCAACTTGCTCCCCACATCCATCTCTGTGCTTGCTCTCCATTTTCCTGCTTTTTTCTCAAGGTCATTCTTCTTTGCTTGACCTCTTCAAGGTCACCCAGGTCGTTGGTGTCTCACTTGATGTTCGAGTAAACATTGACATCTACTTTCCAATTGGAAACCCGATGATTTCTTGTGAGCCTCTTAAGTTATGGCCTGCAATGGAGCTACATTTCATTGGGTGCGGCGGTTCAAAGGGAATTGGGCACCCACACTGTAACAAATTGCTGTAATTTGTACAGTGAATTACTGTAGAAACTACAGTAAGCTGCTGTACAAGTCTGATACAGTAAGCTACTGTAGAAGCTACAGTAAACAAAACTCTACCGTAAGACTTACTGTAAATTTTACAGCAAGCTACTGTAAGCTTCATATTACGGCAAATTGCTGTAGATTTTACGGCAAATAAACTCTACTGTAAGCCTTACTGTAAGTGTTACAGCAAGCTACTGTAACCTTCATATCATGGCAAATTGCAGTAGATTTTACAGCAAACAAAACTCTACCGTAAGCCTTACTGTAAATGTTACAGCAAGCCACTGTGAGCTTCATATTACAGCAAGATGATTTTACAGCAAGCAAGCCACTACTGTAATCCAATATCACACTACTGTAATAACTACATTAAGCCATTGTACTGACAGTTCATTCCTATTAAAGGGAATATACCAAATGTGTCATGTCCACAAGCAATGGCTGAGCATTAAGTTCTAATTGGAGATATTATATTGGAAAATAGCCATCCCTCATATTTATGTTCATGAAATATGTTTTTAAAATCATATCAATATTGTTGTAGACTTACATGTATTCGTATCACAATGTTCACCCAACTATCTAGTATAATACTTGATTAAAAATATATAATTATTTAAAATGTGGACTATATAATATTTAGGCTTTTTTTTATTATTCTCTAAAATATATGAATTTACAGATTCAATATGGCAAATTCATTTATAAAGATGAGATACATATGAAAATGACTTTGAAAAATCTGTATTGTGTGGCATTTGATTGACAAATTAGATTAGATTATTTGTTTTTTTAAACTGTACTGTATTACATTTGTAGGATGTTCATTTATAAAATTGCTAAAGACACTCTAGATAATATCTAAGGTCTAAATGGAATAATATCAAACTATACACAATTGTATACTAGTAGTAATTTCTCAGGAATACCACAAGGTGTCACTTTGCATGCATATTATATGAGTATGGCATCAATTAAGGGGTAATTAGAGGGGTAATTAGAGGGAAATCACTGACGCAGAACTGTGACCCAGTTACATAAACTGAATTTACTGGCAGTATTAGACAATTGTATTAGAGTCATTCTTGGACAGTTATTCAAAGGAAGAGGTGGCACTGCTCAGTGGCTCCATGTTTATTTCTTGTTTTAGCAGTGGAGTTGAATAAATATTGACTGGGTAAGTGTGTTGAATAAACTAAGTATGTTCATTAAACATTCAATCAACTGATTCTTTATTACTTGAATGCTTCATCAACTCTAATGATTTTCTTCTTTTTCAGGAGTCCAAAGGACCAGTTACATGATATTTTACTGAAGTCTGAAATGCTGTTCAAAATTGTGGAATTTCTTCTATTTTAACTGCTGTTTCCATTTTAGCATCTCATCAAGTTCATTCTGTTCATGGACATGTTTACCAATTATCTTGTTTAAATAAAATTGTCCCTGCATTTGAATGAAGTGGTCCCAATAATAAAACACACCCCAAAAGAACTACAGTATAGAAAAATCTTACTGTAAAATCTACAATAATCAGCTGTAGTTAAAACTGCAGTACAAGGTCCCCTTCCTGTAAAAACTACAGTAATTTACCGTAATGCTTATACAGTATGAAAATCTATTACTGTAAAAACTACGGTAAGATGCGGTTTTCAAACTACAGTAAGATATATTGATTGCTGTAGTTTTTACAGTAAGTACTGCACAGCAGAATTACAGTAGTGATTTTTGTTGCTGTAAAAAACTACAGTAGTTGCCGGCAAGTGAGTCTGCCGGTAGTTACTGTAGTTTTCTACGGTAAGGTTCTTACAGTGCAGGCATTATATGCTGGCAAATGAAAAGGTGCCATGGCACTGCCATGTGCTTTATGGGTTCAATAGAGGTCCGAAAAGTCAATGGTATTTCACTTGGGCCTATCAATTGGCATTTCAGAGGCATTTCAGTTGGGAAGACCACGTGTTGCAGGTTCAGTCAACGTGAGTGGATCTGCATATGTTGCCTGAAGCAGCTGGCTCAGGGAATTCCCCCAAGAGCTTTTGCTTATTGGTCTTAGGCAGATTTATAGACGCCACTTTCTGGGGTGTCACATAAACACAAGAGAGCATCTCTGGAGAGATGGGTATCCTGCCTTTCTGTCTTAGTTGCTGTATGTAGCAGTGCCCTTGTAGCAAATGCTGTTACCTCCCAGTGCTATATCTGTACCGGAATCTGTACTGGAATCTGTACTGGAATCTCATCTGTGCAGTCTTGACTTCCTGGTGACTTCAGATGTGACATTGTAGCACAGTGATCACTGAGTGATGCATGGTGGAGCAGCCCAGCCTTTGCTCGGCACCAGAATGTGTTGATTCTCTGATCTTTGCTGTTACGACCATAACTCTCGAATGGCTGATGGATGGCTGCTGGTTGATAGTCTCCTCTGATAGAAGTTCTGCTTTGATGGAATGTGCTAGACACAGGAGACCCTCACTGAGATTGCATCTTGCAGATGTCATGTGAGTTAACGCAATTGCAGATGTCTGACAGCTTCAGCTAGCTCCTGCTGCATGTAAACTAATGGTCCCTCAGTGGCTTCCTCCAAAGAATTATTCTGCTCGATTTGCTCACCAAAATATGGGGGCTGCACGTGGGCCCTTGGCAACACACATGGCGACAGAATGCAGTGCGCGTAGCAACCAGACTTGGGATTAATCTGGCAAAGCTCAAACAATCGATGTCCTGTCTAAGGATGACCAGCCGCAAGGCTTGACCACTCCTGCATAGCAATGCTGATATTTGCCCACTTAGTGCCTTACTGGGCCTCCTGGCTGGGCCTTGCTAGATGTGCCTTGCTAGTGTTGGCAGAACTGGCCAGCTGCTCCCAAACACCCAAGACACCATGTTCTCCCACCCACCCAAGATGCTGCTCCTAAAGCAAACAACCTGTATGCTGCAAATGCTGCCTATAACATCAGCTGATGGGTTAATATGAACAATTCTTTGGCAAGAGAGTCCAAATCTAAAAATGCAATAATTGAGTTGCCTCACTGTTGTTTTTAGAAAGTGGTCCAATTTTCAATAAACTGCCTGTATACTGTCAACGTGTCCAAATATATTCATTTGTGTCCAAGATAATTTTTAAAAACGCTGTGCATCGAAAAGCTTTTGAAAGCTAAATTCTGCTTTGCAAATGTGTCAAAAGTTTCATCCCTATGTTTTATTTTGCTGTGTAGTCGGAGAGCTCATTTTAGTGTGATAAAATGTCCATTAACTTAATTATTGTGTGTATTATTGATCAGTTGTTCGAAGTTGTATTTGGCTGTCAATAGCATGTACTGTGTCATTGGTGTGTTGGTGTTGATACGATTTAAACAATTTCATTTGAGTTCAATTGGTCCAAGGTTTCATTCCAGTGCTGTGAATTGGTACACTGTAAAATTTGAAATTTTGAGTTAGCTCAAATGATTGAGTGAGATGGTTGCACAATTTGTTTAGGCATGATAGCTTGCTGTTTTGAGTTATAATAATCTTTATGTTGTTATAACTTGCAAACAACAAGCTATCTTGGCTCAAAGGAATTGTGCAACCACCTCACTCAATCAATTAAGCTAATTCAAAATTTACAGTGTATGTTTTGATCCGATGTCCGAAACTTCATTCAGATGTTTCACACGCATGGACGAGTGTCTGACTTTCACTGTCCATATGCACAGTTGTGTTTTGATAAGATGTCCCAAACTTTGCGGACTGAAGATGGATATGATTATGAAACCGGTTTGGGAAGCAACAACTGAAGATGCCAGCACAAGGAATCCGACAGAAGCAGGCCACCACTCTGTGCTGAATGCAAATTTAAATCAAGTGTGTTTTCCACTTGTGGTTTTCAAGTCGTGCCTCTGGCTTGAGGCAGCATCTTTGGTTCTTGTGCTTCTGGCTGCAATCTTAGCTCTGGTCTAATGGTGGCGGATTAAGATTTTCCAGGCCAGGGAGCACGATCTGCAGCTGTGTGGTTTGAATGCACAAATGTCCAACTGTCTAAGCTCTCCTCAACATAACGTGCACTCGCAAATTGTTTTGAATAGAGAAAACCTAGTGTGTGTACTTCTGTCAACCTATAATACATGCACTTGTAAATTTGATATCAGTCTACGGACTATTATGTGGGAAGATTCTGAGAAATTTTAAAAACTTTGGAAAAGACCATATTCATGATACTGCTGTTTAAGAAAAAAAAAAGAATGATCCCCATTCATTTGTTATTGCCTGAATGCTGTCATATATTATGCAACACTTCCAGCAACCCTTCGTCTGCTAATGCTGGGCCACAGCTCGGGGAATGTGCCTGCAGAGAGCAACATGCACTTTCCTCCCAGATGCATGTTTTGAACTTCTTCATTTTTTACAGTTTTATTTGGATTTTATAGTTCATGGTTCAGAGCTAATTAAGTATAACAAAGGCAATATGATCTTTTCAAAATTCTGTCCAGTGTTGGCCAATTATTGAGGCACTTCTTTGCCATGATGATGCAGGGCCAAAAATGATGATTTGTGTGTCGTCAGGCTCCTGATATTGAGAACCACATGGTATAAATTCATGATGACTCCAATTTTTTGGTGCACTACTTTTAAAATTCTTTGGCCAATGTATACGTGACGGGTATAAGAAAAGCAAGGTACGAGAAGGCTGGACGGATACTGTTTTGTATTTCAGCAGTGGTTCTAATTATATGGTGCGTTGGTTTTAGGTCCCTTTATTACAGTAGGAGCATTGGTCCTGTGTATACATTGAGGTCTGTTCTCACATGGAAGCCAGCAAGGGATGTTTGGAGCATATTTCTGCAATAGTTCCAATTATGTGGTACATTTGTTACCAGACCCATTTATTTCCTAAGGACCAAGCATCTCACATGTCATGTATATACGTTGCCTCCATCTCAATTGTTAGAAAGCAGCCAACGTCCGTATGCTTAAGCCTTGGCATGCCCCAGTGGCAGCAATTAGAGGCGAGCAAACTGCCCATTGGTATTCTATGCAAGAGAATACTGGCGTCTGGTGCAGCTGCTATCGACTGGTCAGCTAGCCACTGGCCATACACGAATGAAGGCAGGCAAGGAAGCAGTGCTGAGGTGCTCTGCAAATTGCTTATATCATAAACAGCTTCCGTTGGCTGACCCATTCATTTGTTATGGCCTGAATGCTGTCATATATGCAACACTGCCAGCAACCCTTCGCCTGCTAATGCTGGGCCATTGCTCGGGGAAGCCGCCCGCAGAGCAACATGCACTTTCCTCCCCGATGCTGCAGACAACTGTCACATTTTATTACAGCAATCCTGCATCTTCTAAGTGGAGTTTATTTCGTTTTCCACTCTTCAAAAACTCCTCGATTGACTTTTATGCTCTGGAGCAAAGGGAATTATCACGCGAACCCTTCATATTCCCAACTTGTGACAGTTTCCTTCATAACGAATCCCTCGGGATCTTAATAATGACACATTTCTGGCATATGAAAAAAGTACGGCTATAATTGAATCCGTAATGAATGGAATATGTGAGTAATATAGCCGGACGTCTTTGCGTGAGCACCAGAACTGCATTCGGTCCAAAGGGATCCAGGAAAAGGGTCCAGGGGGATCCAGGGGAATGTGGATCGTTCATCTCTATCAGGGCTCCTGGCAGATTGCTGCATGGTCATGGGAGCTCATGAGCTGGTTCTGGAATAATTGACTCATGTGTAGGATCTGTGATCAAAAAAGAACTCCCAACCAATTTGTGGTGTGGGAAACTGAGTCATGTATATCTGTGCAAATGTATTATGTTGTTTGGCTCTGTTGGAAAACAGTTTGTGACACAGCTATCACATGCATGACTTATAGATGAAAATGGCTTGTTGGTGAGTATGGTGAGTGTGCAACGATACTTAACTCCCCACCACTATACATCACGAATCATTCCCGATCCCATTAAAAGCTGCGATGGTTGACCACTGTTATGCATGCCCCATGGACCTATTGTGCCCCCCCCCCCTCCTAGGGCCCTGCCACTTATCCCTGATGAGTCGGCCGGTGGAGTACTCCTGGTCCGTTTGTCACATGTCCCATCGATTTGCCATTAATTGGTGAATTGCCGTCCACCGTATTGGACACAGCATCCCCACAATATGTGCAATGGTGCAGGACAAATGCATTTAGTTTTATGCCTGTCTCCTATTTCCACAATGTAATAGGCAGACATTACTTGATGGATGGCAACATAGTCTATATCATGTGTTGAGCGCTTCTCTTATCATCAGATAAATAGGATGAATGGTGGCACAATTGCACACAGACTCCATGGAACCGGAATATAAAGGCTTTTAAAGGCTTTACATTCGTATACAATGCCTAATAAAACGACAACTACCTCATCAAATTATAATCCTTTGTTATCTTCCATTTTTTAACTTTCTTCCATTGTTGCTTTCATATAATATGTCATGCACAAGTGAATCATTAATAAATTGCCCAGCAAATGCTGCTCCCAACGATTTATATGTCATTATATTATATATAGGATATCTAAAGCACTGAATAAACGACCAGTTGGTTGGATGTGAATCAATTCGCTTTCTCTAATTGGCCCCGGATAACTTTATGAAGCGATATTCTGTAAGCAAACCGTTTGTGGCTGTGAGTGTTTGAATTGTGATATTTGCATTTCCATGAAATCTACTGGATCCCATTGAGTGGAGACAGACTGCCGCCACAGCAATGGGGAGCGACTAATCGGATTTGATTGAATGATCATTAACTTGTGGTTTGTCCTTGGCTGTATTTTGCCATGCCTTGCTGTGCCTTGCCATGCCTTTGATCACTACAGCGAAGCAAATTCTGCAAAAGGTTAATTTACTTCCTAATGGCAGTTTGTGCTGCCCGCCATGCATGATGACATTGCTTTTTCACATTACGTTTAGTTTGTGATCACTGGCCCATTCCTCCTCTCTTTACTTTTTCCCTCTATTGCTCTTTCACTGTTTTTATGGCTTCTCAATACAAATGTATTTGGACTCAACTATTGACAGAACGACAGAGCAGTGTCAATAGTAAATAAGCACACATCTACACCCACAGTAGCTCAACCAAACGCCACAATGATGGATTAGCTATTTCTACAGTGCGAGGCAATTGCAGTGTATATACAAGCGGACTCGAAGGAGGTCCCTGGTTTACACCTTGAATCTCTAACCCGCCAGGGATGGGCACGAGTACATGCCAATGTACTCGAGTACGAGTACAAGTACTTTGCAAGTAACGAGTACAAGTACAAGTACAAGTACAGCAAATTACAAATGTACTCGAGTACAAGTACAAGTACATTTTACGAGTACAAGTACGAGTACCGAGTACTTTTTCAAACCAGATTTCAAAAGTATTTGTATTTGCATCAAAGTATTTGGTATTTACAAAGACTTTTTTCAAATACAATGTCTGTAAATGGAATTAAAGTCTGCATTCCTTAATTTAGAAACTGGATATAACTAGTGTCTCCATATTTAAGTAACAATCATTTTGAGATTTTTGATTACTTTTTACGGTTTTAATATTACATTTGAAAGTGTAACTTTTTAATGTGTATCTTAGTTTGTGGTCTATACACTAACAAACAAGTATGAATCAGAGATTATCACTATCTCCGTGTTGTTAGGTTTGAAGTAATTAACAGTAAGTCAGCAGTCTTACGAACACATGAAATACAAGTCAGCTTCTGTCCTTTCTTAATTTCCAGTTAAAGGAAAATATTTGTTCATCACAAGACACAAATAAAATATGCCGGGTTATCCTCTGTATGCACCCAGCCAGAGAATCTACCCTGGATGAATCCCTCCAGAGTCGCATATTATCATAAAATTTTACGTTATAGCGTCTCAGCCAATCTCTCCACTTCAAAACTTTACCGGCGATTTGCGTCAATACTATTCACTTCTCAGAGACCCACGACCTATCATTTTAAAGGTCTCAGAGAGATCTATCTATCACAGTTATAATCGTATCTCTAAAATATACGGACGTACGTAAATCGACAAAAACGGCCTCATTTGCATAACATGCTTTAGAGCCTGTCCATTGGTCAGTACAATTAGTTCAGTACATATTCAGTACATATTCACCTGTATTATGTGTACACTTACCTATATCATGTGTATATTTCCTTCGACAAAAAGGCACATTTAATAGTTACAGGTATATATATCCTGTGATATTGTCTAGTAATATGAAATAGCTCAATATTTTCTTGACATAACTATCATTCATTTTGAATGTTAACTGCTATTCTGACACTATAGCCATTGTCTCAATTGCTATTCAAACACAGTCATGCATTGTATTATCAGCTTACAAATGTTTAACCCACCACATTTACCGGACCTCGATGGTTATGCATGTTCCATTGGTATGCAATTATCAGACACACCATCCAATGTTTACTTGCTGCTGTTGTCAATGGTTGCCATGTTCTTCAATCGTTATATTGAGATGGTACTCTTCAGAAAGTATATTCTATCATTGTAAGCCTTTGGGTTCTGACTTACATGTAAGCTGATTACCAAGCTGCTTCTTGGAAAGATATAAAACTACAATGTTGTTTAAATTGTGTATACCTTTCTGTTGGTAAACTCACTTTATTTCCTGTGCTATCTTTTGATTGTATTTTCCCACTACAGTCTTGATTTGATGATGCCCTTATGTCTATTGTTCTCTTTTCTGTTATGCTTAAATTCATATTTTCCATGGTATAGAGTTTCATCAATAATGCATCCATGTGTATTCTATCAAACCATCTAAGTCTTGTATTCGAGTCTTGTATCCGAGTCTTGTATCCGAGTCTTGTATCCCAGTCTTGTATCCGAGTCTTGTATCCGAGTCTTGTATCCGATTCTTGTATCCGAGTCTTTTGTCCGAGTCTTTGTCCGAAACTTGTGTCAGAGTCTGCATGGTACCCGAGTATTGTATATCCGAGTCTTATACATCTTGCATGTTTCACAATGTCTGCCTACTCGATGCTATTCCAGAACCATGTCTACAATGATAACTAAAAAGTAAAAGCATGGTTATTCCTGTGTGTTTTTATTATTCTCAATAATATTATATATTCCAAATATTCCTTTTGCTTTGCAGATGGGCGATGCAAGTTTCCCAGAGAATGGAAAGGTCGTTGGTACCAAGGAGGTCTGGGAGGGGTTGTCATCCGCTCCAACACCATCACGAACATGGGCAGCTGTGTTGAGATTAGCAAAGGAGGATTCTACCTTGTGGAAAACAGGTCGGTGCTCTCATTATTGTACACAATGTGCCAATATTTGGCAATAAGCAAAGGTCTGTCTTGCTCTTCCCCACATTGCAATTGCGCCAATTGCATCAGCCGAACAAACAGCAACATCACCAGTTTCATCATCAGCTGCTTCAGCAGAAACAGCAAGCAGGCAAGCAAGCAGGCAAGGAGATATTGTGATGACAGAAGACAAGAGCATAATTGCACTCAAGGAGGAACGGCTTGTTGCCACACATGAGGCAGAAATTAAATCCCACAAGTGAAAAGCGACCGCCTCCATTTTTGCCTCCCACAAATCTTAATTGAGATTTCAATATTAATGCTGACGTTACTTTACCTTGAATCATGGCATGCCTTCATGAATTGCACAACCTAATTATTGAAAATGATTCAATCTCTTGGTGTGTAAGAAAACATTATATTAATACCAATAACCCGTCAGCTTGACAGATTGCATGCTGCCTAGATGACCGTGAGGTATTAATACGGGATGCAAGCCAATTCCATGGCAATTCATCTGCAGGGTTGTGTTTTCTCTTGAATTTTATTTACTCTATAAAACATGTGTCATGTGGACTCGTGTGGTAACAAGTGAGACAGGCCACCCACAGGACGAGCAAACAGAGCATGTTTGAGAGCATTGATACAGTGCTCTGTTTGTTCAACAGCCAGGTTGTTGTCAGTCAACTTGAGCTAACATCTACTGGTGTTTGACTCTCAAACAAGCACATACAGCTGCATATACTTGCAGGGAGCATATGACGACATGTACTTAGTCCCAGTTGCGATGCTGTGGTACAAAGTACAATGATAGAGAAGAGGAAAATGGACAAAATAATAAATAGTAAGCAAAAATATGGAGCTAAAAAAGGCAGCCGGTAATTGCTATACTAGGGATATTCCTGACCCAGAGATGTTGAACACTCTCCGAGGAGAGGACCTGACTGTGAATACAGTTGTCAGTGCAGCCAACTCACTTCAGCCAACTCACTTCTGGCCATTGTCAGTGAAATGTAAGACACACAATGCTGTTTGTCCAAGTGTAATACATGGATCTGCTCAAGTTATACGACCATTCAATGCAGAATTCCTCAAACATTAAAAAAGCCTTCTCAATACTGTCCAACCCACTTCATCTCGAAGTCTCATTGAATTGCATTCAAAGCTCAAAGTGCCCTCTTGTGTCTCGAATTTTGGTCACACATTCTGAAGTCTCAAGTGGTGTGAAAAGTGGATTTAACTTGTTTGACAAGAATCTTACTCTAGAAAGGAATTTCCATATTTTTTTATGAGTCAAAACTTCTTTAAAAGGTTATTGAAGCCAGCATGTTTTGTCCACGAAGAATAACAGTTCATCTGTGCCATGCTCTGGCTTCATCAAGAGCTATAAAAATGCAAGTAACTGTGAAATATTGCCAATTTACATATTTGCTCATGAATTTTCTTCAACTGGGACATGGGAAAGGTGCCAAATTTCTCCCCAGAGTGTTTTAGATGCAAAGTGCAACTTTCAAAAGGCTTTCAATTCAACTAGTCTTTCTAGACTACTGAAACTTGAAGTTTGTTTTATTAGTTCATATATTGAGGGCTCAGAAATTACTTGTCTATTGAAAAAGAAAATAACTGCATATCCATGCACCTGGGTAGTTATCTAAGCCATGCTTCACGAATAGAGTGAAAAGGAAAGTAACTACATATAGGAGTTTCGTGTTTAGCTATTGCAGTTAATTTAGTTGATAATCAGTAAATGCAGAATGATTTTAGGACCAGAGCGATTCATTATGAATTGATTTATCACTTAAGTCACATGTCTCTTGCAACCACGAAGTCAGTCTTGTAGGACAGGCCATCATGTACTTAGGGCAGATGGGAAGGACCAGCTTGGCAGTCTATTTCTAAGTTGTACAGATTGCCTAACGCAGCAAAGTGACCATAAGAGAAAATAAATTGGAGCGAGCAAGGTCCGCCATTTACCTTCATTTGCCTTCATGGCTCTTGGGCGGTCCGCAAAAAGCCCGTCATCTTGTGTAAACACGCAACATATGTTTGTGGAAGGAATTCACTGGCCTCGGACCTCAAGTCTAGACTGGAAATTCAGAGTAAAAAGGTCTTTTATAGAGATATATTAGCAGGCGCAGAGTGGAGCAGCCGGACAGCGGCGAATGGCCACCGTCGTATGAGAGTATTGCAAGCCTGATGAGGTCACGGCAGGTCAGGCCATTACGTTGGCCGACAGGTGGCGGTCTCAAGGTCAGGGAGTCTTCCAAGGTCATGCATCTCTTGCAGTGATCCCCTAAGCCACTTGGAGCTGTGGAGGGGGAGAAGGCAACATCATTTGCTCTGGTCCGGAGGCAGAAAAACCAGCCTTGAGAATTGGCAGTCATTGTTGATGCAGCAGCCCTGCTTCCGTCTTGCTGGCCTGGCCTGGCCGCCTCCTCTGTCCAGATTCTCGCGCCCCTCGGAGCCAAGCACCTTGCTTCCGGTCAGCTTATCGCCTCCTGTCCGTCACCCTGCTGCATCGCTGCTGCCACACTATACTACCAGGGCCAACCAGGACCCCACAGACCTATCGCTGGCAGCCACGCCTCTCCCCACAAGACCCAGCGATGCTCCACTAGCCCTTGATTGATGCTGCCCAGCCATGGCCACGGAAGGCCAACACATGTGCGATTCATGGCCAAGATATTGCATTTGACCTGCGGCGATTTCTGCTGCTCCAGTTGTAGAGGGACATGTCATTGCACTCGCACTTGGGGGAAACATCACCTTGAGCGGAGAAATACTCCCAACCGCAGCAGTGGCAACATCAGTGGCAAACCATCAATGTCCTGCAGCTGCTGTCCTCTGGTCATTGCCATGGAAACGAGAGGACATCCTCGAGGCAGAGGGCAGGGCCAGTGGTGGTGGCAGTGGTGGGTGGCAGGGGAGAAAGGCTTGTCCGCCTGTTTTCATTAGGGCAGCGCTGGCGTTTGGCATATGAGCGATCAGACTGAGGACCCGAGGGTGAGGCCCTATGACGGCCAGGGCCACCCAGATATATGGCAATCAGCCCGGTAATGGGGCAGGGCAGTCTGGGCAGCATGAGCAGGGGCGGTTGGACATATAGCTAGCCGCCGGTGACAAGGCCCTCATGCACTAACCATGAGCTGCTTTCTACACATCACATCCAGTGGCACTTCACCTTTGCCCGTTCGTCTTCATCAGTCCGGCCAAGCGCCTGCCTCCCCAACAAAATTGGCCAGCGCATCAATGCCAAGCAACCGTCACCTATAATCTGACCACTGATGGACGCTTATCGAGGCCTGCTAATAAAGGCCACTGTGGCTGCTGGCTGCTTGCGACTGACTCCACGACAGGAGAAGGAGCAGGCAATGGCACCGGGGGCAGACAATGAGCGAGATGGACAACCGTGGTCACTGCTGGTCACTGGCTAGTGGTCAGTCTGAGCAAAAGACCCCACAACCTCTCATCTTGCTCCCATTTTAGCCTCCCGAGCACTGACAACCACCGGGCAGCCGAACAAGCGGCTGACACAAGTGGTGCTATAAACAAAGCCCTAAGTGTGATAAACAACTATGTGCCAATGCCTTCAATCTGCTGGGTGGGAATTATCTGGCGCTGCTCTCTATGCATGGGCTGTAATTGGCAGAGAAGAAGATCAGCCGGCTGCCGACCAAGCTTGTTTATGCGGCCTATTAGCGCCAGAAATGCAGATGACACTGTTCTTCTGATTGGCAGCCATATTATGGGCTCAATTACTGTATTTAAAGAGTCTTGATTTCACCTATGAATTGAGCGGTCTAGACAGTCTGGCAATGGGCTCAGTGCCTCGGGCTAATCAAATCTTCAATTATGGAGGCCGAACACGCTGTCCCCATTATCCATCACATGTCTAGGATTTGACCTGGCCGGGCCTTGGCCACACCACTTAGTGCAGTTTTATGGAGCAGGCTACACTCGCCAGTTAACAGAGTCCACTGAGGCGCAGGTCAACTCCGTGCCTCCCAAGATAAGAGCCCTGCCGTCCGGGAGCCGCGGGTTAATCCTTATTTATGGCCACACCCTGTTTCTTCACTGCCTTAAGGTAAAGGCTTAAAGTAATCCCCATTATGAGTAATGCGATCGTTATTGGGTTTAGTTAATGCAATCCTCCAAACATAATGGCCAATTCCTCGTGGCTGATGCGCCGTCAAGAGTCACCAACATTTATTGCGGGCTCTTTAGACTGTCCTGCTCTCATCCAGTGCAAACTTATCACTTTACCATAACCTCTAGTACTATAAACAGGGATTGGATGGTTAGCTCTTCGTATAGATCAAGTAGGATCAAGCTGGCAGTCTTTAGCCGGACCACACAAGTCATTTGTTACCCGCAACGAAACAGGCCGCGCATTATGGGCTGTACCTTATACTAGATGTTGGTTCTGCGGGCATCAGATAGATGAACGATAGTCTGCTTAGCCTTGCTACTTGCAAGTTGTTTTCTCTGGTGGTCAACTTTCAATTGCTTTCCAAATAGTCTTGAGTAGAAAGGCATAATGGAGTTCCCAGCAGAGCAGACGCAGCGGAGAAGTCCAAAGTCAATTGAGAATATGAGGGATCCAAACGGAGCAGGATGTGCAAGCTTTGAAGAGGAAAGGAGAGAGAAGGAGAAGAGAGGGAGGGAGAGGGAGGGAGAGAGGCTGCAGAACTCTTCAGGAAAAATGCGTTCAAAGAGGCGGCTGCAAAGCCAATGGTCCCGAATGGAATGGCTTGATAAAGACAGAAGCTCACAATTACAGTATAGATGAAAGCTAGAAGCTACAATTACATCAAAGCCACATTTAAGAAGAGGCTTGACAGCTACAGACTGCCAACTTAAGCCCTGCGGTGGCAGAGGAGAATTGCTCAGTGGCCAGGGACTTTCCCTTTTTTCTCTGATGCTTTGCTGGCCATCAAACTCCCACAGAAAATGTAGCAGAATATTTGGCAGAGGCATTAGGCTGTCTCCCACCCGAAATTGCTACTTTCGGGCTTTTCTGTTTTTGTCGAGCGGTTAAGTGCGATACCTGATATGTTTCCTGTCCCCGGCCATTTTCCAATTTACGTACAACCCGACAACTTGTAGGAGATCGGATGTTTTAAAAAAAGTAGAAAAAGAGAGAGTGGAGGGACTCGTGTCTGGAGAGAGGCTGGATTGTGTTGCATCATCTAAGGACATGAAGGATGCTGAGGGATGCTGACTGTGGGTTATCAGCAGCATCTGGCATCTGGCAGGCTTCTTGTGAAGCAGAGATGCTGGGCTGATGCTCCCTCAGACTACAAGATGCAGAGAGAGAGGGAGAGAGAGAGAGAGAGAGAGAGAGAGAGAGAGAGAGAGAGAGAGAGAGAGAGAGAGAGAGAGAGAGAGAGAGAGAGAGAAGGATGGGAAGGTGCCCTTAAAAGCAGACAGTCTTCAAGATGCTCCAAGGAGACGGTGCACTTGGTCTCCGCATTCGCTTCATTGACCTGACTCGTCCTCCTTTACTGCCAGCAGCCGACTCCAGCAGCTGATGGCAAGTGTGCTGTGTGCTTTACTTTCTGTGTGTGCCTTACTTCCACAGCCTGTGCTATGTGCCTGCTCCCTAATGCCTGTGAGGCCGAGACAAAGTAAAAAGTCATGTAGCGAATTGCGTGTGTACAGCAGAAGGAATTTTCTTCCCGAAAAGTATTTGGCAGCAGCTATATAGACTGCAGTGGCACTGCATAGCCTTTAGGTTACCACTCTGGGCTAGCCTTTTAGCTGGCCAGTGCATGTGTGCTTACAAAAAGCAAGACGGTGGTGGGTGGGCATTGTGCCCTGTTTGGCCGGATGAATGTCAATTAACCCCTGAGAGTGCCTGTGTAATGGGCTGGCGTGTGTCACTGTGCCATTGGCTTTGCTCGGTCCTTGTGCCATAGGTGATGCCATTGGTAGCTGCCATTGGTGGTTGCCATTGGTTGGTGCCTGAGGTAGTGGATGGAGTTACCGTCCCATATATACTGTGACTGTATTACGGTTTGTGGTTGGCATCATGGTTTGCGGCAGCATCGTCCAGTCTGTTCCGGGAGGGAGGGATAGCTGCCCCCAGCCCATCAAACGCCTGGATTAATTCAATAGGTATCGATCGAGCGGTGTAGTCACAAGCTAGCCGCCCAGCGGATGACAGCATGCCTGGGGCCCGGCGTCCTTATTGGCCGCTCCGTTTGACTGTTTGTCAGCCTACCTTTCAATTATTTCCTTCTGATCGACATAAACAAAGTGGCAACATGGAGTTGCAAGCACGCTGGTTTACCCTCCAATAAACTAGGCACCCTGAAACATCGATGCTCTAAACGATTAGCGACATGTACCGCTGCTCGAAAGGGAAGCATCTGCTTCGCTCAGAGCAACAAACTGTCTTCCTCACTTCCTTCACTTCCCATGCAGTCTCCAATTCCAAAAATTGTCATGAAATGCTCGTCTTGTCTGTGTAGTTTAAAGAAATTGTACATTTCCATAATGGATCCTTCAGATATGAATGACGCCTTGCGTTAAGATCTTGTGAGACAACTTCTCCAAACAGGAAAGTTACAGACTCTGTTTAGGACCGCTGCTTAAGTGACATGCAAACTGCGCTGGGATACATTGTGCCTGAAAGGAATACTTTCTTGCGTTGACACCCGGAATGCACGACATTTGCAAGTCTGACGAAAGCACATTAAAAATAAACCAGATGTGCTTCGGATAAGCTTTCAGCTTCAAGTGTGAAGGAAGAGAAGACAAAAATCAGTTGATTCTGGATGTGAGACAGTTGAAACTGGTCCAGCCCTTGACAATTGTTTTCTGAGCTTCTTCTTCCCCTGCCTTTGTCAAAGCTAGATGCTTAGAAATTCCAACAGAACCGGGAGAAAAAGACTTGGAGGGCATCCAACAGACAAGCAACAGACAAGCCACAGACAAGCATGCAGGCAAGACCTGGACATCAGATAGGTCCAAGGGAATACTCATTCCACTTCTAACATTTCTAGCCTCTGTTCGTCCTTCCAAATGCCTTGAGGAAGATGAAATGGATGGAAATGCTAGACAGTTAGATTCTCTATTCATGTCAAGGCAAACCTCCAAATGAACCAGGTACTTGAGGGAGATGATGTGCAAATTGTGTGCACGGTGATACATCATTCCAGCCATACTCCGCATAACAGTTTGGAGTATCAATATTTACTCCATCATTTACTCCATCGTTCCATGCAGCGGTGACTAAGCCAGGAAGACACGTCTCGTGAGTCCAAATTCATTAGTATAGGCAATGAAGTACCTCGCTATACAATTATTGTATCTGGCAATCCTCCAACAAAAATGTCTGCGCTGTCCAAATGTATTCCTTACACAACCCGACAAATTGCCTTCCGCCATGGGCCCCTTGTTCGTCGTTATGAAGGCCAATCGTTGCCCGTTTTCCTAGATTGGTATTCTGCTGCCAACGCAAGCCGCACAGGGATCTATATATATCGTGTTTGAGACACAGACAGCAATTTGCCAGCCGAGGAAGAGTTGTGACTATCATATTGACAGGAGTGTTGTTTCTCAGGAACTATGCTCGTGCAGGTCATTATGCTGGGAGAATGGCAGATGCAGCTGATGAGACCATGCGATGTCCCAAGTGCTGCATGATGCTGCTGCGGAAGCTGATTCTGCTGCTGCTGCTGATGCTGCTGCGGATGCGGTGCCAAGCGATGGCTACTGATGGCGATTTGTCAGAGATGCACAGCAAAATTCCCCATAAAGCATTCCGGCCATTGCACACAAGGTCATTAAGAGGCCTGTTGTCTTTCTCCCGGCATTCCCTGCGATTCTGCTTGTCCTTCAAGACTACTCATGCACAGTGCATTTCTCGATAACTGCCAAGTGTAAAGCCATAAATTGTACCAGTGATTTGTTATCAAATGCCAGATACAATAGATTATCTATTGGATTTGCTGCCATTCAGACCTGATAAGCATCTAGCACACATGTCCTCCTCCTGTCGAGGGATTATCCTGCTATCATTTGCCTATTATTTGCGGTTAGTGGTGTCATCCGAGAGATGCACATTTCCTAAAAGCATCTCACATCAGCAGTATCGTCTGACAAAGAGTCCGGTGTGTTCCTTGGCAGAGGTTTATGTCACAACTGTAACTATGAAGATGCACGGAATTTTGCTGTTTGAGACCTTTTGTGATGGCACGGGCCTTTCTGCATGGCCACAAATGCCACTTCAATGTTGAGCTGGCATGCCATCTCTTTACTCCAAATTCTGCCTTTTCCCTTTAAATCTATGCCTCCATCTTGTTCATTCAATCTCGTGGAATCCCTCCTCTTCACTATCTCCATATATCGTGTCTTACTATATATTCTTCCACTATATTTATGATCTTCTAAGCTCAAGGGATGTTTCTATATTACTTCGCACATCCATGTTTAAGCCTCGCCATCCTCCTGCCTGTCTTGCTCCAACTCCAGTATTCTTTGCTCATTCTCTAGCAACCCATCATTTTTCAGTCTGCCGTTTGCACTCATGCCTTGGAGAACACAATTTCTCGTGCAGTAATTAATTAAACCGAAAACAATAGGGAGCACTGGGTCCTGCTAATGAGCTGCATAACATTTTCGGTTGATCAGATGGGGCACGGTGACAGACCCCTAATGCCCCAGTTTGATTAGGGTGAGATAAACACGAGGATTGCTGGTTATAGTTCTGGACGATGAGCAAGAATGGAGCAGCTGGCTGGACACGAGTGAGGCAGTCATACAAAGGGATGGACAGATGCAGGAGGACATTACTGCACCATCAATGGCAAGTGGAGGAGCCACCATTGGCCACCAATCCCATCATCCCCTATTGGATCCAGCAGATCAGTTGTACTAGGATCATCCGCATCTCAGATGGCTTGGCTTCAGTATGACGACATGTGGCCAACCCCTGCTCCTCTCTCACTGGCTCTCTCACTGGCCACATTCCTCAAAGTCTTGTCCAAACTTGTACCGTGGTTTTGTGCAGCAGGCCATTACTTGCAGTCGTCCTTCTGAAATTCCAACTGTGCTAATAAATTGTATATCCATTGTTACTCCCTTGCACGCAAGCTTGCAGGGGAGGACACACATTTGGCGCAGGCTATTTGATGTCAGTTGATGTCACATTTAGATGCTATCTTGATGTCTATCGTATTACCTGAAATCCAAGCCCCTGGATCATAGATGGATGTCTGCCCAGTCTTGTGTGTGGGCAATACCAGAATACAGTCCATTAAAGGGGCGACAGCGGGTGACAGGGTGAAGAACCCAGGTCTTTGCAAGCTTCATTACCCCACTATAGTCACCCCCTGTGCTTCTTGATAGCATCTTCATTTAGTCCTTCAATGTGACATTTACTTACCCTCGGGACCACGGTCAGATAGTCAACTACTGAAGCTGTTTATGCAGTTAATCTTTTGAACCTGGTGAACAAAAAGATCAAGGAAAAGATCTTTCCACAGGATATATTGCACAGTGTCCCATTGCCTACAACTCTTCTATGGCTTGGCATTACCTTCTTATAATTGCAAACCGGTGAACTGCAAGCGAAGTTAACACAAAGGCAGTGCTTATTGCTCATGCAGGAAAACCAGTTGGGACAATGTCTTTGCAAAGAATTCCGAGGAGGGCTTTTTTCCTATCCATCTCTCTTCTTTTGCCATCCATCATCTCCGCTCGGGACGCCGCTCACCGACGTATAATTGCACGCTTTGAAACAATAAAACCGCTTGACGTGCGACAGCGCATGCGTCTTCTGTTCCATTGTGACGTCAGTTGATGTCGTGTGCATTGAGAGAGTGTGCTGTGTCTTGCTGTCGTGTGTCGGCGATGCTTCTGCTCAGTCTGCTTATATAATTAGTTTCAGTGGGGCGGTGAGCAGCATCCTGACAGGACCCACAACAAATAGCGTTTTACGACTGCAGGAAGCCGTGTACTCGCTCATTTCCCGAACCACTAGAGTAGCCGCCCGCCGCACAATCAATACTGCCTTGTTCACCAGACACTCGCGCCTTTTACTGTGATAAAGAATTACCTACAAGACGAATGACACACCTTGCCCATTAAATCTTGCCTTGTACACAAAAAGTGGGCGCGTAAACCAAGGGAACTGGCTCTTTGCACATTTCACTTAGGGTGATACTGCTCCTCTCTGTGCTGGCCAACAACTCAGTGCAACCGCTGCACAAAGCTCTCACCTCTCCCGGTCTCCTTGAAGGGCTTGCCAATTCTGCCATTACACTGTCCAGCCTATCAATATCCAAGGGCGAAGCTATGATTTTCTCTTGGCTAACTGATCAAAATGCTCTCAGGGACCACCCTGCACATTTGTAGAGCAAATTGACCTGGGTTGTACAAGGACATGCTAAGCTGGTTCTCGGCATCTCTCGATACATTGCATCTTGAATAATGGATACGAAGGTCATATTATGGAATACATTTTGACCCATAATCACCACATCATAAAGCAATGATATTCACACTGCAATATTGCAACTGAATTGCATTATAATACCCGAATTGTGTGGAAGTGTTAATGGATGTCCTCAGGCTGGGGTCCAATTTTTCACCAAATGTATGCAATTGTCAAAGCATTGTGTATATATGGTGGCCACATTACGAAACATACAAACTATAGATATATTTATAAAAGTGGGAATATGTGTATATATAGAAAAGGACAGGTCAAATGAGTTCAGTGAAAGAAAATATTTTGGTAATGTATCCAGGGTTTAAGAGAACCCTGAAGAGAATAAAAGGGCTATGTGGGTTTATAATAATAGCTTAGAAAGCTAAGTAAAGGAGGAGATGTAAGGAGGGGATGTGAAAGGACATGTCTGGAGGGCTGCAGTACAAAGAAGGGTGAGGGGAGGGGAAAGGGAAGGTCAAGGTGGCCCCCTGGACACTCCACTGCACTGGTGACCATGGGTAGTGAGTGGACAAGAGCCATCCCTCTTCTGACTGCTGACTGCAAAGGTGCCACTGGAACATCTCAAACCTTCCACTTGACCTAACCTGTCCTCAGCTCCCCTCCTCCTCCTTCTCTAGCCTCTGCAATCGTCTCTGCTTAATTTGATCGCCCTTTAAATCCATCTGGGTCATCTAGATGCATTCGCTGCCTATCATGGCATGCCCAAGGTAGCACAGGAAACACTTGTGTCGAGAGCCTCCTTAAAAGCAAGCCGCTCCACTTTGGTTCATTCTCTTTCATATACTTATATGCTGAACGTTTTCCTCTTTTCAAAGCTCATAAGTCTAGCTCGCAGGCATGGCTGTTCAACAGGCACGATGCATTTATCACTCCCCAGCAAGAGTTACCAGGCAGGCTCCTGTTGAGTGGGAAGGTGTCTTTAAGCAAACCACGGACTTCATTTGGGGAGATGGGCAGATTGCTCACAGGGCCCTGACACTCATTGGCCCGGCAGTCCCCTCCTATCGACTGGTGACCATTAAAATGCACAAAGCCAGTGGCTGGGCAGACACGCACACAAGACTCGGCAGGTCTCTGAGCAGGTCTCGGAGCAGGTCTCTGAAGGTCTCGGAAGGTGGCTGGTTGTGGAGACTGGCTTGTTAGTAGGGACCGGTTGCAGGCCATCGATAAGGAACTGCAAGCTGAGACCAGTTAGAAAAACCAGTTAGAAAAACAGGTTGGCGTCGGCTAAGGGCAGAGGGTGGGGGAACTGGTGGAGGGCTGTCAAAAACAAACATGCCGAGGACAGGGGCCGCGACCCTCCCCTCATTTCCAGTCATGCTGCATTTTCATCAATCCCACTTGTGTGTTTCGCCGTATTAACAAATTCATGGAGTTAGGTGTGGTGCAGAGTTCGCCGCATTATGCATTATGGGAGCAGTAATGTGGCGAGGTGACAGGGCCCGGTGCTGTTGACAAGCCCTCCGTCTGCTCGCTGGCCCCGATGCCCTCCCCTGCATATCTGCGGCAGAATTGCTACTGCCTCTTTTGGATCAGACCTCCCTTTGGTAGGGCTGGCCAGGTCAATTGTATAGCAGAGGCATGAATACATAGCACATTCTAATGTGTGCTTCTGTTATCGCTGCTTCAAAAGATATCCCTGTCCCGAGTGACCTGCTTTAATGTCCCTCGTCTATAAATATTAGATTCACAATATGACTGCCATTTGGCTAACGCGGTGTTAACAGACTATCTCAGATGTCAAAAGAATCGACACCGTATAGTAATTCATAGCCTTGGACTGTCACTTTGTTTTACCAGCTGTGAGATATATGGTAGGTGCCACGCCGTACTCAATCCATGACTATTCTGGTGGCTGTATTGTTGTTTCCAGTGGTGGTGGAGTCAATTCTTCTCCAGTCCCTTCGAAAAGATCCATAACTTGCTTCTTCTCAATCTTAGCTCTCATTGCAAAGTAAATGTCAGTGGCAAGGAAGTCGTTAGCTCACTCTCAGCCATTATGTGTGATTGATAATGGTCAACTTCTGCTGCCTTTATCAAGAATTCCCTTTTCACTTGGCATTAGAAATAAAACACGACATCAAGGAATTTAGACAGACGCCCTGGCAAGGCAACATTTGCCCCGAACAAAGCAGCTGTCCTCAGAATCCTCTCCTCAGCATTCGCCAGCCATGCATCTGCTGGGGTTGCCTCTGGTTGCTTCCTTTGTTTTGAGGACATCACCCAAATCATTCCTTGATTTATGTCCTCAAGTGTTGATGGAAACTTTCTTCTGCTGTTTGCTTCCACTTTCTTTTCCATGTAGCTGTCCTTTGTGACTTGTATCGCTGAGATTTGCAATTTCTGCACAGCTTCCACAAATCTTGCACATATCTTGCATAAATCTTGCCATGCACAATTTTTCTCAATTTCTTCCTCCAACTTTGTTGCGTATGTATACATAGGGGAGCAGAGAGTGGTTAGGCGGAAGTGGGGCTATTAGGGTCTATCAGTATTCTTGGGCAGGCCTTCATCCCTCCTTACACGGCCTGGCTGAGCTGTTGCCTTAAATTACCTCCGACAAGCAACTCATCATAAAAAACAAGATGGCTGGCCTGTCTACAGCACACCCATCTTGGCCAATTGTTTTATAGTTTAGACACATAGTCCCCCTGGCCCCACTACCCATTAGTCTCTTGATTGACGCCCAGTGTCAATGTTGCCCGCCTAATTGCTCTAATGGTCCACGATAACACTGTTTAATACCACCACATCGTTCCATATATAAATATTTCCACAATCAATTATTGGCAATTGCCAGTTATGTATGTCTTTTTGTGCCATCCTGAATGTGGCATGCGATGTGTCACTCCGTTTATACAATTAAAATTCTTTCAAATGGAACTGCTCGAAATGTGCAAAACTGTTCCAGTTTGCGAGTGATTGGAGATAATATTCTTTGGAGATGTAACCCAGATATCCATTTATGTATATGTTCATAAAGCTTTCAAAACATGAAATGTGTTTTTACATGAAATGTTTCTTTTCTTTGTTGCAGAGATAAAGGCTGCTATAAATGCTTACTTGTGATGGCCCCCCATGAAAACATCCTGCAGTACAAAGAAAGTGAGTATCTGAGTAAATGCTTGTCATACAAAATATTCTTGTGTGTATATCTCATATATGTGTATATTATACTTTGTTTCTTTTTTATTTAAATAAACATTAATGGCCCTGCAGACACATGATTGGGCAATTTTGCAAAGTTAATGACATGAAATATTTGTCCCATTTGAAGCGATGAGAAATTATGTGTGTGTTTTTATGCAAATTATGTGTTATTTTGTAATCGGAGTGAATTTTAATGAAGCGTTGTTTATGCACAGCAGTATTTCATAAGAAGTTGGTGTGATAGGAGAGATCAGTCACTGTTTTGTGGCCCCATTGTGACGGACTGTGTTGGTTAATGTTCTACTCGGCTATTTGTATACTGACAAAGGCCATGCAGGGAATTGCCCGAGGCATCTGCTGAGAGCAGGACTGGTCAAGCGAAGTGCCAGGAAGTGACTGACCAGTTGCAGGGGATGGTAAGCTGCACCACTTGCCTCGGCAACAAGCAACAGCAACAGCAGCAAGCAACAGCAAGCAAGCAAGAATGGCAGAAGCAGAGACAAGAATGCTGAGAGGACAGGGGAGGGTGGGAGGGCAGCATAGCTCTGTCACAGGGCCAGGAAACGGAGGTTGATAAAGTGACAGGTCAGCCCATTAGAGCCAAGGGCTTGCTGCTTCTCTGGGCCACCCCTGGGGACCTGCTGGGGACCTCCTGGCCCTTCTGGGCTGTCTTCCTAATGACCTGCTGGCCCCTTGACTGGCCCTTTGGCGGAAATGCACGCGCCCTCCATGAATACTCTCATCTGTTGTCTTCCTCCTGTTCCAGGAATTACCAACCTGGCCAACTCAGGTCCACACCTTGCCACCCCACCCTGCTTCCTGTAGACAACCTCAAGTGTCTTCCTTCTGTGTTTCCCCATCTGCCCCAACGTCCTCCCTCTCGTACTGTGGCATACTCACATTGTACTACTTTACGTGGTCTGCCTCAGAATCCGCCACAACCTGAGACCAACTGATGGCATTACCACCAACACTGGTCCAACAGCCACCAACGGCCCAGTCATATGCAAACTCCCAAAAACATTTGCCAGCCTCGTTCTCGTCATTAGCGACACCAGTGTAATCGGCCCTTCAATAATTCACACCGAAGCCACCAGTTAGCTGGCTCCGTGCATGGCTTATGAAGTTGTCCAGCGCATTGTGCTCCGGCAAGTTGGTAAATGTCACCAGGTCTGCTGGCAACCGGACACACTTAAGGCAGATTTGGGGAGAATCGAGACGTTTATTTCATTTGCCAGTGCAACCAGGACACGTCCGAGGGCCTGAGAGACATTCCAAACAAGAGGGTCCATTGTAATCCAAACCAGTCCTCTCTTTTATTGAAGCTCCGTCAATACCATCCAAGGTCCGCCTCCGCTGACTTGTGCACGAACATGAGGCAGAGATATCGACGAGCAGAAAGGAAGAACCTGCAAACATGACAGATTTTCTGCTAATCCATAGTCAAAGATCGATATTCACAAATCCATATGTCAAAAGATTGTTATGCGTATGGTGCATCGACTTGTGCCAGCACGAGGCCAATTCTCCGCTGATTACATGTTGACTTTTGGAACACGTTCAAGTCGCAAATGCACAATGTCTGGAGGGGGCGATAATCAAACTACTTCCTGCCAGTCGTCACCCAGTTCACTGCCGCGCACCTTGAGTGTTGCATTTTGGCACATTGTGTGAAATATCATCAGTTATGATTAAGATTGCCACCCTCTTTGGCAGATAATGGTGTGTAGCAAACAACATGACACATGCAGGGTGTGACAAACTAATGTGCTGAAATATGAAGTGCTGCTGGATTGCCATTTGATAGGATTCTGGGTGTAATCTAGACAGATAGAAATAACAATAGGAACTCACAGTCCGATGATTGCTGCAATTGTAGCAAGACTGTCTCCATGGAGTAATGGTGTGCATTATTACATTGTGTCTGTGATGTAACTGTGGTCCATATATTTACATGTATTACATGTATGGGGGATAGTGTTATGTGGGGAGCTATAGCTGGATTCGTGATGCATAATTGCATATATACAAGCCCAATTTATTTAGTTATTATACATGGGTTGAGAATAAGGGTTGCAGGGTCCTATCATTATATGCAGTACAGCAAGCACCCAAGATGCAACATCACTTCCATAATGATTTGCCATGGGTACAATGATTTACTATGAGCAAAAACCTCTTAGGTAATTGATGCCGGGATTAATTGCCAGGGATCTAAAGATGATATAGCATTAATGCTCGTAACCACATGTGCCTTGGGCCTTGGCATAGATCTTCTTCTTGGCATAGATCTTGTGGCCCAGATCTGAGCTGCTGAGACGTCAGAGACGAGCAAGGAGCTATTGTTGAGGACACAGCCGGGCAGAAGATCATCTGAACATGGAGGGCGTGTGATGAGCGGTTGCTTTGTATTGACACGAAGTGCTAGGCCCTCGGCAATAGAACAGAGATACCCACAGATACGTGCTGCATCAGGGCTGATCCTCCATGGCAGATCAACAGCAGGGTCTACCATGCAGCAAAGAGTACCAATAGCCTTCCCCATCCCTTCCTATCATGCCACATATCTGCTGTGTCTCTTTCGGATGCTGCGTGATCCTAATCAATAGAGCAAACCATTTCTGATCTATTTCTGATCTGTTTCTGATCTCTACCTTTTCTCTTCCAGGCTACTGCATGGGCAAGGATTCCTTGGACCGAATTTGCTCACAAATCAGAGTCGAGACTCCGCTCTACACGTTAGTCAGAGGTAATACAAGTTATTTGCATTTTTATGAGCGCATGATTCGGCCTAAGTGTATTCTGATGGTGTCATGAACTGTTGGGGGTCTTGTCGTTCCACTTGTATTGTTTGTGATTACATGCTAAACCATTGATTCGCCATTGCCTTACCATTGCCTCACATTCTGATAGGGTTGTTACTAACGTAAGAACACTGCTTACCCAGTAATTGCTGTCGATGACTATCTAGGTGTGTGCTAATGAGATCCACTACAAGCCAGAGACAGGACAGACAGACAAATAGACGAACAGAGACAGGAAAGACAAAAACAGCTGACGGAAATTAGCTTTGACAATCGGAGAATGACAAGTTTGCAGACATTGAAACCAATCTTAGCCACACAAGTGGGAAACATGAAAAAAGCCAGAGCGATAATGAGAGATAGAGAGATAAAAACATAAGTAAAAACAAAGTCAACTGGGTAATATTTGTCGTAGGAAATGAAGGGAAGACAAGCCATAAGGACAACTCTGAATCAATGGTTATGGGAAAAATATTGTATGAAAACAGGGTATTCATTTCCTCTGCTACATTGCTATTTAGAGTGAGCCATTGCATATTGCAGGCACATTGCATAAGGATGGAGATATATATCATTGAGGCATAATTAGATTCAGCAGACAACAGGCGGCTAATAAGCACGACAGCTGCCGGATAATCCTATGTAGGCTATGCATACCCTTAACGACCATTATGGGCTACTCTCCTCCCTGGCAATTTGGCATTGTGCATGGCAGGATGGGGCAGGATGCATCGTAGGGCAACTGCTTCTTCAAAGGACCGTGAGCCATGTTACTATCATGAGCTATCATGTATGATCCTGGTGCTGTAAAGATGGCGTTTTTATGGCTGTGAATGCAAAATCATTTAAGCCCCGACATGAGGGACACCGTGGCCCAAATTGGCCTGTTTAGCTGCCATGATGTCCCCCAGTGCTCACAGTGGCATGCTAAAGAGACCCGAGTAATTAAGAGAGAGACATGTGTACAAGAACATATGGAATGTGTAGCTGGTAATTGCCAAGGATGCCAAGCAGTATGTAACTAACCTTGACATGTTGCTGCAATTCTGCTTTGAGTACAGTTTTAACAACGTCTTCAGATGTGACTCCTTTTTCGACAACACAAGCACATGCACGAAGCAGGCCAAAGAAATTGATGTCATGTGTTTTTAACCCTTTTATATTCAGCAATGACCTCACAACAGGCCCTGTCCATTACATTGAAATGAGCTGTCAATTTGTCATTCAGTAACTCGTTACCTCATTGATGAGTGTGCTGTCACTGTTTGTGACTATAGTTTTGATGGCATTGAAATTACAGGATATGACCTCACAAATTACTTATGGGTCATAGAGAATAACGTGGCATGGATACTGGATATGACCTCACAAGAAACATGTATACAAGTGCAATTATGTAAGCACTTGTCATTCGACGGCTGCAAGAAGTTGCCTCTATGGCCTTCGTTGGTTGGTGTGATATTAGGGTCAGGTTCAACGTTTTTCACATAGGAAGGATGAATACCTTGTGGCAATTATGGGCATCCAGACAAAAATGTTGCTTGGGTGGCCTTTTAACTTCCAATCCACTTGAAAATCTACCTGAAGGCATGTTGAAAACATGGTCCCTAGTAGATCGTCTTTCCTTGCGACGTGAAATATGCAGATTGATTAAAAAATATGCAATGCCTTTGTTTCATTACCAGGTTTCCTCAACCTTCTGATCTTGCTATATGAGATATTCAGTTAAAAACCTGCTTAGATATCTCTTGTTTGAATGTAATTTGAAGTTCTGCCTGTTTTCCCATGGCTAGGACCTGGAGGGAGAAATGTGAGCTGAACATGTAGATGAGGGGATGATCTGTATGTAAATCGAGTTAGCTCATTGCAGCTGTCATGAGTGGAAGGCTGCCTCCTCCATGCCATAGATGTCACGCACAAGGCCAGGGTGAATGCTTCTGCATTTGTTGAAGTATCAATGGGATGAGGGATAAGTGGAAGGGAGCAGAGGGAGAGGAAGAGAGGAAGCAGGGGGAGTAAGGGAGAGTATAAGAGAGGAGTAAGGGAGTAGGATAGAGGATAGGAGAAGAGGGACTCATGTGCAACCAGTGCAGAATTACTGAAGTTGCTTGCAACCTTGAGCCTTGATCACTTCGATTGACTGGCAGTGTCCAGAGGGATGCTGTTCTTTCATGAGGACTCTTCAAAAGGTGCCACTGCAGCTGCTGCCCCCGGCCACCCCCATGCTCCTCACATCTGATGCTGAATGCTGCAGGATGTTCTGCAGGATGTTCTGCAGTCCGCTGCAGTTGAATTCAAGTCCAGTCAGCCTCTCCCTACAGCAGCCTGCAGTTTTGTGCAGGGGATGATCACCCTGCGGCCCATTCATATGCAAATCGTCAACTCAGGAGCTATAATCGGGCTGACCTCGTCGCACGACTGCGAGGCCTTTAGCACAGCCCACTAGCCCTTATTAGGCCCGGCATCTCTGGTGGCGCATCAAAGTCAATCAGGCAGACTGAGAGTAGCAGGTCGTTGGTAGCCAGGCTTGAGAGGGAGAGACCTGCTTAGGTGATCTCATGCTCTGCTGATGGACGAGACCTGGCCTCGGTGTTGCCTCTGTGTGCCTCGTGTAGCTGAAGGGCTGTGGCGATCGCTTCGCCATCTGTCTACTGACGCAGGCAAGTGGTGTAGGCCAGTGGTGTATAGGTCAGTGGTGTATGCCAGTGATGTAGGCAAGTGGTGTAGAGAATCTAGGGATGTAGCTAGGTTGATGCGGACTGATGTAGAGTGATGCCGGGTGGGCGTGGGACTGGCCTTTATTCACTTGGTTGCTGCAGCTGAGACGCTGAGATGGAAGGAGGGCCAACAGAACTGCCGTCTCCCACGGTCCAGCTCAGCATGCCAAGCCCTCCTTCTTCATAAAGAACAACTCTGGCAAGTCTCCTCCCAAGTTGAGCGCAAGTCTCTTCAGCTCTTCTGGCAGGGCTGCCCTGTCTGACACACGCCTTGGTGTTTGCTGGCCGTGTCGGGACCCTCGTTGTTGCAACTAATTTGTTTCCTCAAACAGCGGGGGCTGTACGGGCTGTAGGGTCTGCATGGGACAGGGTGGCAAATTGCTAGAATTATGCGACTATCGCCAGTGACTTCTGATAGATACCTGCCTGGCAGCCTTGGCCCCTGTCCCTGCCAACAATGAGGCTGCGCTGAGCTGACTGATTTGCAATGCAGATGCCCTTTCCACTTGGACTGGATAAACGCAGCCATTATTAGTCAGCCCTCCAGAGAATCATCCTCCAAAGATTGATACTGATAGAAAGGCCCACGTTATAACACCATTATTCATCCCTCCGATAATTATTCGCTGCCTCCGCTTCCTTCTTGTTGTTGCTGCCACATTGTGTTAGTTTCCAACTATGACACTTCATCAGCCCAACTGTCTGCATTGTTGAACTTTCATTCACACGTTTTTATGTGCGGACACTTTAACCCTCCCACATCAATCCGCTAATCCTTCTGCAAACTTCAAAAGTGTCCTATAACTGCAGATTGTATCTCGTGCCTGAAACTGATGCTCGTCCTATAAATCATGTTTATCAGAGAAAAATTGTGAATTTTTTTTATTGCAACTGTTGAAGGAGGGGGACACTAAGTGGCCAATTTGATTGTTGTGATGATGGAAATTCTATATTTTGTGCACTACAATTTGAATATTTGCATGTTCCATGACCTGGATCGTGACATTTCATGTATTTGATGGGTGCATCACTGAATCTAGCTCTCTGCATCAATATGAGATGGCAACTGAAATGAAGGGAAAAGTTTATCAGAATCAGACTGAACTCCAAGTAGCCCTGGAGTTTTTCATTTTCAAGTTACAAAATGCTAAATTATTTGTCAGCACGTCTTGATATGGAAACATAGAGCATAATTTACAAGCAGGGAGTAGCACCCAGGCTGCGTGGTACATTTTGTGTTGGGAGATTGCAGATTTTTGATTCAGGGGATTGATTTGTAGTCACGATCGACAGTCTGCAGGGGAAAGAGGGGGGACTGGGACTCGTGTTCTTTGTGAGGACAAGTCTTTCTCTGTGGATTTGATTTGCATGTTGAGTGAGCACATAGTCCTCTCCTTCTGGCCTCACACTTCTCTGTGCTGGCTGCATGGACTCAGAAGTAAGGGCTAGCACTCATGCAAGGGCAGGTCAGGGGTGGGGGCAGGGGCTACTCGGGGCATGGGGACTGACCAAATGGCACAGCTTAAGGCTTACTGCAGATGGAGTGCCATGGCATCATAGATTGCATATTAATGGAGCAATTGATGAAGTATTGATGGGTCACATGCTGTACACTTCAGCCTCACAGCCTTGTACAGTCGCCACAGGACAAAATATGCTGAGGGGAAGACTGGTCACAACTGCAGTTCCTGCATGACTTGAGTCATTATGTTCAGATGACTCAGTGTTAAGTGTTCTGTGTCGAGGTTATTACTATGGTCTATGATGCCAAGGCTGTATCTCGATAGAATAAAGTGATTTTACAAAGTGCATGCTTCATTCTTCTTTATTGCAAATATGGCACAGTGACATGTCCACAACTATACTTCCTATATACGTACGAACACCCTCCACTAGATTTCCAAGCCTTTGCCAACCCCTTACATGATTGATGTTATGTAAAGGGTATGCTGATAATGCTTTTGCTATGCTTATCCAACTTCTTCAAAGTGGCAGATGAAAAAACTAACATCTAAGGTTGCTCACCAGTATTTCATCTGTAAGAAGTTCTGGGGCCAAAGGTTGGATAAAACATGCAGACTGACACTCAATCACCCAGAAATGAATAAGCACCCCTTCAACTAACTAATCTAACAAATAAGCTGGCTGCATAAGATTTAAATAATTGAGGCAATAACAGGGAGGTAATGAATTAACTGTCAGAATAGTGCTGTAAGCTATGCTATCTTTTTACGAAATGCAAACTGGAAAAAATGCAAACAGCAATCTCACAGCTGCAATGGCTGCTTCCTCTCAATAATTAACGAACAAACTGTTCGGAGTGCAATAAATCTTTCTGCTTGGTGTTTGTAATTAAGAATGTTCTAAATCATCTGGGTTGAAAAGAAGAGCTGGATGAGCTGCATGGGAACAACAAGATTGTCTTTGGAAATGAAACAAGAGAGAGACAAGAGATAGTATGGTGTGTATAGTGTGCAGACAGACAACTGGGAGGCGGGTAGTTAGACAGACATAGACAGGCAGACAGACAAACTAGAAACAAATATAGACAGACTAATAAGGAGCCCTATCGTGCTAATTCTTATCTGAGTTTGAGTAAGAACTTCAGACACGATAATTTAGTTCTCAAGTGACACGACACTTTCCCCCAATCAATGAGACTGATGTTGCAATTGGTTGCTGATCGAGATCTCCTCCTGTTGCCCTGAATGGCTTAGCTCAACAGTCATCCATAATCACAAATGACTTACAGGAAGATAAATCAGAAGATGGCAGGATGGGACGGGTGTTGCTTCTGACAGGCCAGTTTACTGGCGAATGATTGGCTAGGAACTAGTAGGAAGTCAGCAGTGCAGCATTAATACATCAATGAGGAGATAACAGTACCTCACTAACACACAAATACAAGTCTGGACAAGATCTGGAGATCAAAATGTCACCCTGGATGACAAAGAGCATTGGCTCCATTGACAAACCAAATACAATTTCACATCAAATAATCATAAACTGCCAACGATACTTCAAGAATGAATGTCGAATTATCGATGACAGTTAGAGATGCCGATGACATTATGAAAAGCGTGTAGTGACTGTAGTTCATCCGATGACACAGAACTTTCAAACAGTCATCACTAATTCACTATCACTGCGGAATTCCAATATGGTGTGATAAACTACTAGAAAAGTCTGTCTGGTTCATTATGTGTTTATCACATCCCAATATTTGATTTTGCACTATACTATAGTACTTGAGTGAGTTTAGAACTAAGTTTTTAATACAGCTCCAAGTTTTAATAGAAATGAGTAGAGTTACATATAGCACTACTTCAAGTAAATCTATGATAGCTATCATGTTATTTGCACGACCAATCGAATTGTGCAATGTAAGTGGGAGTATATGTATTTGCACAGTGTGAGAATCGGAGGGACTCATATAGGAAGGGAGGCAGCATTACGTTTAGTATTTGCATGCATATTGAATATTGTGGAGTGGTACTCTGCCTCTACCACCCCACCCCCCCCCCCTACTGCCAATTGCACCAATTGCATCACTGATGCGCCTACAGAGGCAGAGGAGAATGCTGACAAGTCTCTTTCTGCTTCTTTGGTGATTGATTGCATAAGATTACAAATATCTTGTCAGTGGCCATTACTGTCGCCATTGTTTCCCTTTTTATCCATCTCAGATCAGCCAGCCATTCCTGCCCCACTTCCTCATCCTCTCTCGGCTGCTGTGGCTTTAATAGAATCAACACCTTGTAATCAATCCATTGCACCGTTTACTGCGGTGCAACCAGAATGGCAACCAGAATGGCTTCGTCCTTCCCATTTGCATTCAGTAATGGCATGAAAGCTAGATTATGAAATGTTTTGATCAATTTAATCCTCGTCTTCCCAAATTCAATTTAGTTGACAGCGCCTGCCAGTTATTCCAAGATGTATAAATGAATGGCGCAAGTGTTGAAATCAACGTCGTTCCGCCAACGACATCCGTCTCCGTCTGCTCACTAATGCATTCTTTCTAATTAGTTAAAAGAGATTCTAATCAGAATTGAAGTTCCATGAAGTTCCTTTGTTAAGCAAAGCTTTTGGTGATAACCATTTCAAAAGACAGTCTCTGCGAGGCGACAGGATTGACAAAATGAAAGATTTGAAGACTGATTTACAGACAGAAATGGATGGAAAGTTTGATTAAGATGTTAGCTTCTTTGCATTAAAATGGCATTTAATAAACGATGGAATGTTGGAGCAAACCATGGAACACAGCAGCAACACAAGCAGAATTTAAGCGAGAAGTAATGGGAAAACAGATGAACCCTGTGGTATTCCATAGCAGAAAATCTGTTCTGAAAGATGAAATCATTTGAATCTGTCGACCCACAAAGTTCATGATGCCATGAGAGACCATTATCATCATTATCATGCGTTTAATTAAATTGGTATTATTTCTTCTCTATTTCATCGGCTTACCCTGAGGGCTTATGGGCGAATTAGCTTCTAGAAAGCTCAGGGCCGTGTGAAACTCACATATCCCGATGAGAGCGGCCCACGAGTGTGGCCCATGCTGAGGAAGCTCAGAGAGGCCGATTGGCACTCTTCTTTATAGCATCGATTGAAAGTGACACAAGGATGTTTGTGATTGCAGAATCCCATTACCCGTCCCAGTGCCCCTTTAACGACGCCTATTACTTCAACTACAACGATAATTTCTACGACTTCTGTGAGAATGCTATCTCCTACGCCAAGCCCTGCGCCGGGCCCTCCAGGTTCCGCTTCCACTTCAAGCACTGCGTGGACATGGCCTACCTCAACGGCAGAGGTGAGTAAGCCTTTCTATGTTGTATCTGAAATCCAATATAAATTTATATCAAACATTATCAATCATATTCAATGGTATTACATCGTATTCAAGTATATTTGTGAATGTTATTGAAATATTGAACATGTTTTGAAATTACAAATTATTTATCGCTGATGCAAAACTGCCAATGTAGTAACATTGATGTTTCCATTGATTGAAAATATTAATTTCCTTTGCATGAATTAAACTTTCAAAAATATATAATTACATCAGCATCCTTTGTAAATAATTTATAAATGGTTAGTTTCACTTGGACGGACATCGCCATGTATTGGATGAAAAGCGTATTGCCTGCATGCACCTTATTTTGTGTGTATACCAAGTTTATGAAAAGAAGCATAGCCTCTTCTCTCTTCCTTCAGGATTTGTCAGAACTCCTCTCATGAAACATTGCAAATACCTTGTTTGTCATTTCCGAGTATTTCACAGATCACAATTCATAATTCCCCGTAAGCCTATTGCATTCACCTGGATGTTTCACGTGGCGTGCAGGACACTTTTTGTCATTTGGCGAAGAAGGCTAACCAAATATTGGCAATATGGTTTCGCTGCTAAATACAGTTCAGCTCATTCCAATATTTCTGCCTGCGTTATTGGAATCCTTACTTATTGCCAAACTTCAGCTCAATATTCTAGTCTATCATCTCATATATATTCCGTTTGCAAATGCCAGACATGAATTTTTAGGCAAACACCTCCAGGACTGAACTAGTTTGCCACATTCTCATTACGTTTGACCTCATCGCGTTTGTATTCACGAGAGAAAGCCGAGTGCGGCGGTGTGCAATTTGAAAGCGTGCGGCTTCCTCACTTTTGTTCACAATGTAAATGCTCGGAAGAGACATATATGCGACGGTTATTTCTTGCATGCCCTGCAGTCTCCTGCCTACATACAGATTTGACAGAGCAAACAAAACACATTGATTTGAAACATTGTGGAAAACATTGTGTGGTTGACAAGACGTTGTTTCTGCTGAAGATGATTTGCCACTCCTGCGGCTGTTCAGAGGCATGCGATGAGGACCTCTCTCCTCCAGCCATTGATTCACACATTCAGGCTTCTAACAGATGCTCCTCCACAGTCATTTAGCCTCCCTCTAATTGGGCAGTGGGGGGGGGGGGGGCTGGTCGGGCAGCATCTTGAGTCCTGTGTCTGGGACCCCAGTGAGTCAGCCCCATCCCATCACGGCCATTGAGCTGACAGACTGCTGCCAAATGCATGCTGAGGGGTTTTGTGTGCAGATAACACACGAAGAGATGCAAGAGTGAAAAAGGCCTTTGATTACCTGATGCAGCTCCTTTGCGGCCTTAATGCCTTGGCAAGAGGAGAGAGGTTGTGGCTGTGTGTGGCCATTCAGTGTCATGAACCTCGGCCGGACAATGCACCTCTCAATCCACCTCCTTGCAATACCCCACTCCGCTCTCTTCCTCTCACACCTCTAATTGTTTGTCACGGGCTGAGGCGGCAAAATTCATGTGCCAGGCTGGCAATAAAGCTGTTGTGTAGGGTTGCAAAACCTGCTTTGTGGCCCACTAGGTCACTTTGAAGGCAACGGATGAACCCTCTGACAGCCTGATGATTTCTGCGAGGCCATCAAGGCGATTAGCCGCCAGTCACCCGACATCACTTAGTGAGGTGTGGTCAGCGACGCTCCTCTGCTTCCCGGATACCCGGATGAAGACCACGTGACCAGCTTGCATTATGACGTCAGCCATTGTAGTGGTGACAATTGACGTCCGCCATCCTGAGGGTCTGTCTTTCTGGAAGGCTTTCCCATTGTATCTATTGTGGACAAGGTGAGCCACTCTGTCAAGGAGCCATGCTTGCCATAGCAAATGTCATATCTTTTCAAAACAGCCCCCTGCTCTTCTAATGAATTGCTGTCATGAATTATGCATCACGGTGGCACTCATAAATGCCTAGATGTCTACCATTATGCAATGTTGCAGTATGAAGGAATACTTAGCAAGCTGGAATTCTCCCAGAAGCGAATCTGGTGACAGCAGCTTTATGGCTCACTTGATGCCCTGCAGTTAGTGGTTGAAATTTTTATATGTCTTTGTTTTGGGAGTCATCCTCAATGCCATCATTTTGTCCTTTTGTGCTTTGTTTGTCTACAGCAGCCAAAGCCACTTGGTGCCTTTTTGATGAGGATGTTGTGGTTTTTGAGTGATTCCTGATGGACTGTCGGAGCAGCCAATGACATCGATCTTGGATAGAGGAATCTTGTAGGACGACCGGCTGCATCGCTGGCCAATGTGTGTTTCTGTCATTCGTAGAGCACTTGTGTAGATTTATGTATTGGGTGGAGGGCTGGAGATGGCCTGCTGGTCTGGCCCTGCTCAGATGACAAAGGTCAAGCCGGTCCTCGGACAAGGTGGATGTTTGCAGGAGGTTGGACAAACAGGGAAAGGGATTGGGCGAGCGATCACCAATGACCGAGAAGGAATCAAGAAGGAATCGGGAGGGAATCGAGGGGGAATCGAGGGGGAATCACGACTCTTGCTTGTGATATTGACCAGAAGAAATCGATGGTTTGACAAGTCATTTCTGGACGCAGAGCTGGGGAGAGGGGGTTAGGCCAGATATAGGAGATGTAGGATGGAGCTTTGTTGGTCTATGCAGGTCTGGCAGCGGCGGATGCACAACCCTATTAGGTGCAACTTGAGCGCATGGTGTTCGCATGCAGGGGGCACACATGAGGACAGGCCTGGCACACTGAGCAGATCCAGCGGAGAACGGAGAAGGAGGAATCAGGATGAATGTTCACTTGGCGGTGGATGTGGTTTGTGGGCTGCGAGGGAGACATTAGCTTGTGATGTGGTGAGGACAAACACAAGGCGCTGGCCGATGACTAAGATGTGGATGTTGTGTTCTGTTTAAAGGAGACAGGGAGGAAGAGGGGGAGGGCAGGTCTTGTGAGAAACATGAGAGAGGAGCGGACGACCTCATCGCCAGGACAAACAGTCTCAGCTGCGTTAATCGCGCCCATTGAAAACCCTCTCCATCTACAAGGTTTGCCTTTTTTGTGACAATAGAAAAGATGTGTCCTCCTGGCCCACTACAGTGATGAACATCGCAGGGTAAATACTGCGACAAGTGCCTAATTGTGCTCCAAATCACCCTGGCGATGGATTGCAAGGCACAAACTTTTTAGGCAAACTGCGGAGCGCATCATCCATTGAGATAGCGCATCCATTGAGTGCAACTGATGCGTTGGTGGAGGAGAGCTGTGTTTTATTGCGTCAGGCCCAGCTCGTTCAGCGTTGTTTGGGCTGCGAGGGTGATAAGTTTAGACGGGTGATTACTGCCTGTCCTGCAGTGGAATCCTGCAGTGAGATCCACGTGTTCATGGCTGCAGGATTAATTGGATCAATAGGACGTGTTTTTATTGGAGCATCTGCAGTTGTCCGCTTGACCTGAGGACGCAGGACTGCAGCGCTTATTGTCACCCTGACGGCTTTAATCAAGAGGAAGCGAGCGAGGACAATTTGTGGCCAGTGCTGGGCCAAGGGACATCCATCGTAGCCTGGCTGCTGCCTCCACCTACTCCGGCCTCCCTTGGCCTCCCCTGGTACAGGCTGATCTGTCCGCACCCTGTCTGCCGTGGCCTGCTCTCTCTCTCCTCCGCTCTGCTCTCTTGTCTCCGGCTGCCCTCCTCCCGGCCCCTTGTCTCCTTCTGTTCTGCTCTGCATCTCTGTGTTTCGTCAGTCTTAGCCTGTTCCACTGGCCATAATCTAAGTGTATACTGGGCTGTGGAACAGACTACGTCAGTCTCTGATGTCAGCCCTTCTGCTTCTGCCGGCGACTGCCGCTGATGCCTTTGACTTTGAGGCAACAAAACGCCAACTGGAGTCAAATGATAGTAACCAAGACAGCTTCCTTTCAGCCTCTGTCAGATGTCTTCTGAATGGAACTACTGGCACTGCTATACTTTCATCGATTGACGAATAAGTGTAGCCTTTGCATTTGGCCTTGAAATGTTCATTGGTGCTATAGTGGTCTTGCGGAGCCGTGCGAGGCTGTCCCGTGGGGGCATGTCTTGCTCTTGTCGCGGCGCCTGTGCATATGGCCGGTGATGTTCTTCGATTGCTCCTTGACTGCTGATGGCTGGCAATGGCTGGCAATGGCTGCCTTCTCCTGTGATCTCCAGTTTCTGCCGGGGGTCATTTTCCTCCTTTGAATCATTCATGGGGATCCCTGTGACCATCACTGAGCACTGCCTTCTGCTGCCCACATCTTTTAGCGCTCAGAGGACAAAGTATTGCCATCCAGTGCCAACCACAGTCACCTCAGCCAATGGCTCAATTAGCAGAAGGCGCAAAGGCCCTTGCTGGGACACCTGACCTCCGCCAAATGAATGCTGCTTATTGATGCTGATGAAGCATTCACTTTGTCAATGAATCACCATCGCATAAAGTGCTCTGCTCCTTTTGCCCAAATACACGGCTATATTTAGTCCGTGTCGGGGGCCGTTGAGAGCACCGCGATTGCTTTCTAGAGACTGTAAAGTACTCCTTTCTTCACATTCATGTTACGGTGCACTGTTGCAGGCTATATTGTCCAGAAGTCTATTTTGCAATTCATTTTGCAATTTTCTTGTCTAATCTTTCCTTTGTCATCCTCCAACATCTCTTCTTGCGAGATCTTTTTCTCCTTCTTCCCGCAATTAGAGGAATGTCTTGGCATGTAAAGACCCCAGAGCCCTCCCCTGCCCAATCGGCTAGGGCCTATTAGCAGTCATGGCTGTTGCCTATCTCCTGAGCACACGCAAGTATGTCATAAGCAGGCGGAGAGACGCGCCTAATCCCAACAGATGATAGTTTGGCAGGCAGCACTCCTGGTGCGACAAACAAACTGCCTTTAAGTCTACAAGGTGCGAGGGGCCATATTGACCCTGGCCATGTTTGGCTCTCCTCTACAAATTGGCAGGCGAAGAGGAAAGCTAAGGGGACTGGCCAACACTAGACGACAACGGCATATCTGAGGACATAAAGGGACCCCGACCATAAACAAACTATCTCATAATTGACTTCATGTAACAGAACGAGCAAGGATAACAGGAAAACATCCCTAATAATTGTCTCGTCGTGGGCCAATTCCTCGTCATGCAATTCCCATCACCATAACCAGCCAAAGAACTGCGTGCTCTTTATAACATCACGCATTTGCTGTGTAGCGGAGAGGACCGCGTGCTTCCTGATGCTTGCCTCCCGTTCATGATAAGAACCCAATTTCTCCTTTAATCCCTCAGAGCAAAGGACTGCTGAAGCCAGTTGAGTCAGTGTTCATTCAAAGTCGGCAACTTTTTGGCCAACTCCATTAATTGGAGTGAATTGAGCAGAGTCGCCTGTCACCGTAGACAATGGGGGTTAGAGCGAGCAGCCCTGTGGAACCCCGCACCGCCAGACCCACCCTCCTGCTTCTCTGTCTGCTTCTCTGGCTGGTCTCCGCCTGGCCCCAGATCACTCCATTGTAGTCGTCCTTCACTCTGCGAGAAGCAATCAATTCACTGTCTTTATTTGTTATCGCTTCAGTGACACTCTGGCCAAGTGTTTCTGTAAAAGAATCCCTCTGAACACAGACCACGAATCGGATAGCCCATGCTGGAATGCGGCTGCTTCTGACTCCAAGCTTGAGCACTGGGTTTATCGAAGCAGTGGGCTTTGCAGGGGGAAAAAGATTCAATTGGACTTGTTTAAAAGGCTGTTCATCTGAGCGGAGGTGCTAGCAATGATTCATGAGAATAGTACTCGCAATAATAAAGCCTCCGGTGGCTGCGCTATCAGTCGAGTGATCTTTGTATTGACTTCTCTTCGATGTTTCTATTCCAGACCTGGACTTCGAGTGCATAGCCAAATGGAAGGATGGATCTGACATGTACTTGTATGGAAAATTCTCTGGTCCCTCCATCATGTCTCTCGACAATGCCTACAGATGTTTTGTAAGTATGGACAAAACAGAAAAGAAGGAAATAGAAAAAATATTATTCAGAATAGGATAGAAACATACAAATGTATTTTCAGACATGTCATTGGATGTACAGTGTGTTTGCACATTATTCATCCCTAATTCCCTAGTCAATTAAAATATGCTAATTATGGATCAATAAAGCTTTAACAACCCATAATAATCATTGATTGAAACATAGATAATTGAAAATTATAATTGAGAGCACCGGTATGACAATACGCTGTCATAAACGTAACATTGTGTGCGATGGTCTCAGTGGAACGCTCCTATTGATTTGTGTGAGTGTAACGGTCTAAACACTCGGTGCTCTATGAATTATTAAAAACTAAAATATTAGCCATAGAAGCCAAGGCACTTATTTTGCATTGCAGAACTGCAAGCTGCCAATACGAAGGATGTAATGAGTAAAATTGCTGCAGCGTCAGACACTATAGACAGGCCAGTTGGCTGCGGGTCCTAATATGTTGTTTCACAGTTGTCGTGTTGTTTTGGTTGCAGAAATACCATAAATATGGGGGCGAAGTGTATATGTCAATGTCAGCAGACACCACATGCAGAGGCCTCAGGTCCTACTCCGACGGTCCTCTCATCATGAGGTTTAAAAAAGGTTCGTCCCTTCAATTACCGACTGCTCGCCAGCCATAACGAGCTTCCTCGCTTAGATCCAAGGCGAGGCTCAAACTGATGCGGTCTTGATGCGGTCCTGATGCTGTCCTGATGTACCAAGTTACTATTTTTAAACTGACTTGCATCATGCATCTGGCTGTCTCACTCAATAATGATCTAGTGTGTCAATATTACCAGTCATGGAAGCATACAGTCATCTATTTTTATTAACACTGATAATTGAGGAAGATGTAAATATGCTATACAGTATAAAAGTACTTGTAAATATGGCCTTTTAAAGTTAAAGAGGTTGTAAATTTGGCCAACAGATGTGTCTTTTATAGAGAAAGACACTTGCACAAAGAACCCCCGGGGAGATTGCTTGCTAATTTTGGAAATCATGAACAGTGTACCTGTCTGACAGTCAGCTAATTTATTGGACCAGTGCGTTATGCGTCATCCCCCCTGGTACTTATGATTGATCGTTGTCACTTTCCTAATTTGGCGATGTCCTCTGTTTAACAGACCAGAACGGCTGGGCGCAGGCGCGATGCAACTTTCCCGAGTGGATGACGTCACACACACAATGGAGGGACATGGACAGTCGTCATTTGTTCGATGTGGAAGAACAGAGTGTCCAGATCAGTAGTCGGAGAAGACCAGACGCCAGGGAACATCTCAAATATGACGTCAGATGTGTGGAAACCCTGCAGTCCATCCCAGAGGCCCGCTATCACAAGCTGATCAGCTTCACCTCTCATAACTGGTATGATAATGATCACTGAATCACCCTGCAGGACCCCCTACAGGCCTGCACACTCCCCTCCCCAGGGTTTCTCAGTTACCCTCAATCCTAAGCATGAATGTATTCCTCCCCCTTCTTTAAAAATGCCCCTCTGAATCCAGGCCAGGGTAAAACTCACACCCCTCTTGCAAATCAAGTAAAATACCCCAAATTAATCTGGAAATTGCTCTTTTAGAAACAACATCGAAGCTGAGTCGTGAAATTCTAGCATGGCAACCTCGGATTGCAATACTCATGTTTAAACATGGCTGCATTAATCTGTGTTGAATCAAGACTTATCTGCACATGTGGCCACGTATGCCTTCCCATTATCACAATGTTGTCTTCTCATCCTTTCAGCTTATCAAAATACCAGTGTGTAGTTATTCAAGAAATTGCTCCCAACCTCATCATGATACGATTAGGTGAGAATATTTTTACTGCCTTCTTTCTAAACATGCAATTTGATTCTTAACAATATGATTGCTGATTATTGTAACCCACGTAAAATAAACTTAAGCTGAAATTGAGATGATCCTGTTCCTTTCCAGGCACCCTGTTGGAGTATGAAGACGCCAAGGAGTGTCGACAGACAGACTTCCAGGACATGTATCTCCTCATTCGTAAGTTCTTTTCATCTCCGATTGGTCCAGCCAAATATTGTTGAATGATTCTGAAATCTGATGGAAACTTTAAGCAGAGAGAAAGCAAGTTGAGAAGTCCATCAAGTTGACAATGTGGAGATTGTTGACGGTTCTTTGAGACGACGAGCCCTTCGAACAGAAATTAAATATTGCACACAAAACCGAAAAATCATCAAAGAAGGACGTTCGATTCTCATCAAATTAACAAAACGGACTTTTTGGCCAAGATGTTGTTTCAGAACGGGCCAAACAAAGAGGAGCTTGTAATCAGGTTTGCATGGGATGGCGTGAAGTTAGGAATTAGAAATCCAGCCCTGGTGATTGGAAATTGCGAGGGGGTGGGGTTGTCATTCCTCTCGAATCAAACACAAAACGTGTCCAGGGCCTCATTAAAACGACGTAAACAGGGCTAAATATTATTAAGGTCATCAATTATCGCTCAGATGATCCATTCTGGGCCCGAGGGTGTGCGCATGCATCCTTGTACGCTGCTGTTCTCTGTTGTCCACATGTTCAGTTCATGTGCAAAATCAAAGGACCTCTCTACACACCCCCCCCCTCCTCTCCATCCCCGGATCATCTGGCTCTAGTGTGGCCGAGGGGTGCTTGGGTGTGGGGTGTTCATAATTATGCACCTCTAATGTGCCTCAGATTATTCGCACTGGGAACACACTGAAAGCGAGAGCTGTCCTTGGTCTGCCTTATTCATATGAATCATTTGCAGAATTTGCAAGTTCAAAGTTATTGATGTTTTCCCTTCTAGTTAGTTAGTCATGAGTGCAGTCTGCAGGAGGCAGGCCACAATGCCTGGCCATCGGCATCCACGTTTGTTTGGTGATCTAACCTCGACAATTACATAAGTTGAAGGGATTGTTTGGGGTCAGCTGAGGGTGAAAAGTTAACCTTACCCTGGGGGAACAACAAGGGTCCTCCCACTTGAAGGTGATAGGGAACCTGGGTGGAATGCTTTCAGGGAATTAAAGCAAGCAGCCAATGCAGCCTGATGCAGCCAGCCATCCTGCTTGAATCTGCATTTAACTTGCGCTGGCATTTGAGTGAGTGGCGAGAAAACTGTGGGCAGAAGATGAGCAAATCTAATTGAGGACTGGAGTGAAGATGCGGATGTGAAGCTGCTGAGACTGGCCAATTGATGAGGCTGGCCAATTGAGGGCAACAGATGCCCCAGGATCAGCACGAGGTGGCAAAGTGACTGTCAAGATGGCAGAGTGTGACTGAGTGTGACTGTGAGTGTGTGACATTTTGCTGACAATATGACACGGTCTGTGACTGTCTGCCAGGCGAGGAGGCTGCAGGCAAATAACATCAGAAGACGTGATAAGGGTTGGATTACGTGGGAAGTGGGGGATTAAGGGAAAAGCCAACAAACGCTGCTTGCCATGCTCGGCCATTACTCATTAGACAGTCAAGGGAGCAGAGTGGAGCAGAGTAAAAATGAAAATGACTCACAATAGGGCCTCCACGCACAGTCTGCCATCAGTTGCCATAACTTGCCATCAGTTGCCACAGCCTGCCATGCTAGTCCCTCGTGCCTCCCAGCTGTATGTAGAGCAGAGAGGGCCTTAGCCTGCAAACGCTGGGTAAACAAAAATGAGGTGATTGAATTTTTAGTGCACACCCTGGGATTGGGCAATGTTCCGGTGCAGTTCACAAGCAGTCATTAGGAGAAATGAGAACATCAGTCATGAGAACTGCTCGGCAAGGAGTTAATAAGTGATTATTTCCTGTCTCTTTCTCGCCTGCTACTCAAGACGAATCACCAGCACAAACAATGGCCCTCCAGCCTCATGCCACATATTCATAATCAAGGCATCAGAAGCAGTCTTCAGGCAGAGCTGCAAACCACAACAAAGACATGCCTCAGATTGGGGAGACTGTCTCCGAAGCATCATCACCATCCTGGGCTTAATGACGCCACATTCCATTGATATTAAGCAGCCTCTTCGTGTATATCACATATGCCATTCATCAAATTGGATCCACATGGCACATTTCCGTTATTAGCAAACCTCCAAATTAATTGTTTCAGTTTGAGCTCTGCTTTTACCGGTAACAATGCATGGCATTATTGTGTTTCTTTCTTTCTTTTTCGGTTCCACATAGACCTGCATGTAGCCAGTTCGGCTCAGGATATCTCAGAACTTCTGTAAAATTGTTGTTCTGTCTTAAAAATGTCAGCATGAAACAAAGCTGCAGATTTAAACAGAGAGGAGGAAACCTTTTTTTTAAGTTCACCAGGGACATGATATAGATAAGCCTAACTATGACAAACTGCACATGCGACTGACAATGCACGCATGCATGGATGTAACTGTTACGAGGGACCCCTGAATGAGCCGATGGGCGATATTGGGGAACAGCAAGTCTCGTAGGAACACTTGTCCAACGGGAATAGGCATAATGGCATGACTGGGGAGGGAGAGGTCCGGAGCAGATGATAAATATGTTTTTCGTGATTTGTTGAGTGGTATTTCTACTTGTGAGCAGTCGGGGCTGCTGGGTAGATGGCTGGGTGCAGTGGATGATTGGAAGGGTAGGACCAGACTAGCTGGGCAGGGCTGGTTGAGATGGCTAGGCTGAGATGGCTTGGCTGTGGGGTTAATACGGGTGACTCAGAGCTCTAGGACGGGCCCTTTGGCAGACTTGTTTGTTGCCCTCGGGACCCTATGAATGACCTAACTGTTGAAGATACCCCGTGAAGCGGACAGTCCCATATAGCCGGACAGGTTCATAATAAGCAATGCATGTCCACCTCTCGCTCTATTAGCCGCCTTGCTGGGCCATTTTCTTGGCCATTTGCTTGGGGTATTGCAGGGAGTTCACTGAGGCCTGTGTCTGCCTCTCTAGTCTTTGTCCGCTGGCCTCGCTTCTATGGGTCACTGACTATTACTATAGTAACTATGCAGTCTTTATACATATATAACTGTAGGAAGTTACTACTGGCAATATATACTGTAGACTGATTTAACACAACATTGCCTATGCATGTTCATGAAGTAGTATACGTTTGTATTTGCTATATGCAATGTTTAAACTACAGTAATCGCAAGGACACAGAACACGCGATGGCTGCACGTTTTTGGTCTTTGAAGTACTTTGTGATGTGTCTGTATTGAGATTGTTTGCAGTCATATTGCATCATTTGCTTCAGTAGAATACGCGTGAGTCCCTATGGTTGCATTATGCATGTGCCAATATTTAGTTAGTGAAGATAGCAAACATCAAACTTCAACAAAATTTGAACTTTTTTTTTTACGTGCGCAGGTGCTCACTGCAGGCGAATACACAAGATTGAGATTCAATTACTATAGACAGCCAATTCGCTTTCTGAAACATGTCTTGCCTTGGAAGTTTATCACTGGTGGCACAATTCTCTGTTTCTCAGTTGTCATCTCTAAATATGCTGTGAGCATAGATCAAGAAACCCAAATCATTCTCTTTTTGTTGAGTTTGAATTTTAAGAAATAACCACTTTTTTCAGCATTTTTCAGTGTGTACATTCTGTAAGCAAAGTGTAATGAGTTTATTTATTTGACTGAGTCCGATTGACATCCATAGAGTGTGAAAGAGATCTATGGCAGAGACCATGGCAGTGATGTAAATCATTTAATATCTGTGTGATGTATGGGCCAGGCTGCCTCCCTCTGGGGATTAATGTGGGGGAGTTCATATGCAAATCCATGAATCAGTTTGATCGAATCCTAGACCAGCTTGCACACAGATAATTCTTCAATCTTGTTTCTGCGATTATATTGAAGTGTGCAGGCTCCAGAGGTGTATATTCATGAATGCAAATGGCTGCATGTCCTGCAGGATGGCTGTTTTTGCAGATGGCCAGACCCCAAAGGAAAGCAGTAACATCAGTCTGGGACATAAAAAGCAATTTGCACAACGTCTATTTGACGTATCAGAGGACCGACTGCATTGTTTCCCACATTTGTTGTGGCCCATTCGACGGGTCCTATGACCCTGTAAAAGCAGTGATGACTGGTATCATGACGATGTGCCTGCTCCACTAATCTAATATGGCGGGCGCCAGACTAATATGTTATTTACAGCAGACAGAATAGGTCATGAATGGAAAATGAGATGTTTGCTTACATTTTAGGAGTGTTGATGGAACTGTTACTGATTGTCACAATGATGTATGGCTATTTGTGTCTGTTGACAATTCCATTATTTTATGATCTGTCTGCGTTACTTAAAATTCAAAGCAGTGTCAGAAAGCGCAATTTACTGGGTATGGAGGCTTCGGTCGTCAGAACTTATGAAAGTGCTGTTCCCATTGTGTTTCGTCATTGTTCCAAATGGAAAACAAGAATGATGGAGAAATAACCATTGTTGTGCATTATTAATAACGTCATATGATACAGAAATCATTGTTCTATCTACAACTTAATTAACTTGCAAATTACACTCAGTTTTGCGTCGTGTGCAATTTCGATGGAGCAGCTAAGACTTTTTTTCCACAGACACACATTTAAACCAATTTTTAAACGCAATTTGCTCAGAAAGAAGTTTTCCTCTGGTTGAGATGCCATGTTTCAAATGACCTTTTCATTTTCCAGCTTCTTCACACGAGGGCAGCACGTGTCCTTTCCCCGGGCGCCATGGGGTCCTGTACGGAACGGCTGACTGCCCCGGGGACCTGCAAAGCGGATGTAACGGCACCGATGTCATCCGTCTCAAATGCAGCGCTGATGAAAATGGTAAAATATTCAAATGTTTTAACAAATATTTAATCATAATTGCAATCATAAATCTGCATTGTTAATTCCATCTGTGAACTTTCCAAAGTAGCCTTACTCGTGTCCTAATTCAAACTTACTAAGAATCCTGTATACTTTTCTATTCTGTAGGCCGGTATACTCTTTGGTTATACAGGTTTGCATCAGCCTATGTGTGCATCTAGTGTAATCGTAGCAAATGAATTACTATAACTTTAAGGTTTGCTTATATTAATTTCATTATATGGATGTTATAAAGTTTCTTTCGGGATGGTATTTAGAAAACATGTTGTTCCTCTTAGGATGATAGTACATGATGAAGACTTCCTCTGAGGATGGTAGTATCATAAGTTCCTTTAAGGATGGTAGTAAGAATGTTGTACCTCTAAGGAATGGTAGTATGATGATGATTTGCAGTTTCTTTGAGGATGGTAGTAAGAATGGTGCGCCTCTGAGGATGGTAATAATCATGATGATGACTTCCTCTGAGGATGGTAGAATGATGATGACTTCCTCTGAGGATGGTAGTATGATGATGATTTGCATTACTTTGAGGATGGTAGTAAGAATGATGTGCCTCTGAGGATGGTAGTATGATAAGTTCCTTTGAGGATGGTAGTAAGAATGTTGTGCCTCTGAGGATGATAGTATGATGACAAGTTCCTCTGAGGATGGTAGTATGATAAGTTCCTTTGAGGATGGTAGTAAGAATGTTGTGCCTCTGAGGATGATAGTATGATGACAGGTTCCTCTGAGGATGGTAGTATCATAAGTTCCTTTAAGGATGGTAGGAAGAATGTTGTACCTCTAAGGAATGGTAGTATGATGATGATTTGCAGTTTCTTTGAGGATGGTAGTAAGAATGATGTGCCTCTGAGGATGGTAGTATGATAAGTTCCTTTGAGGATGGCAGTAAGAATATTGTGCCTCTGAGGATGATAGTATGATGACAAGTTCCTCTGAGGATGGTAGTATGATAAGTTCTTTTGAGGATGGTAGTAAGAATGTTGTGCCTCTGAGGATGGTTGTATGATGATGACTTCCTCTGAGGATGGTAGTAATATACAGTTTCTTTGAGGATGGTAGGAAGTTTGTCACTAAGTTGGGTACCTCCTATTTAGTTCCAATACTGAACAGTTGTGATTTGTGCTTGCTTTATTGCCTTTATTTTAGTCCTTAATTTATTTATTTCCAGTGATATCCAAAATCCAATGTGTGACGTCATGGAGGCAGGAAAATACAACTTATGTCATTGCACGTAATCCGCGTGACCCTAATGGTCAAGCTGGTTGCATGGTAGGTTCTGCTCTTCAAAATGGAATTGTCAAACTTTTGTTTTTTCATTCAGTTTTGATTGTTTACTGATGTTTATCAATTTTCTTTTCAGAGTTTCAAAGAAAAGGGAGAAAACCTTGAGTTTACCACCGAATGCATCCATAATATGCCAAATATATTTCCCCGTGAAATGTCGCTCACAATATTAAGAGAGCCAGGTTAGTGAATACTAAAGAGACTGCATAATGTGAAAATTCAATAACCTTGGCAAAAGCTGAATATGTGCTGGGCTCACTGGGACCTCAATTTGCATAGCTAGGATGTGGCCAGCTCCTGGGATTACATGGAAATTATATCCTTGTGGCTGTCAAAAGCATTTACCAAAAACTAGAAAAGAGCCAGAGAGAGGAGTTTAATATTTAAGTGGCTCTTAAGAGGATGGCATGCAAATTAACTCAATATAGTATTCAGACGTCTGTTAATTTCTAATATTGCCTGAATAAATAATGGCGATGCTAATAAACCAATATCACTTGACAGTTGCCTCAATTTTGATAAATTAGTCTGGAAGATCAGCTCTTTTAATGCCATCCTCTTAATGTGTCTGTTTAATTGGTTTTCTTTCAAAAGTTTGTTCTATGGAATTAAAAGAACCCACAGGGATGCTAGTCGAATCAAACAACATGATTTGATGGCCAAAATGTAAATTTGAGTAAATGTGACGTGGAAATCATCTCCAGGAGGATGAAAACATAAGTCTGAGCTAAGAAATATGAGATCAGACAACCATTTCTTGCAGAAGAATTTGTTAAGTCAGCAGAGAGTGAAGTCAGACAAGCATGGTTTTGGTTGTCAGAGCCATCTAGTGTTGAGTAATAAGGCGACCTCTAGTGGAAAGAACCTCTTCCTTGACAGCAAGGACGATTTTGTTAGGAATAGCTATTCAATGCTCAAGTGTTCCTCGAGTCATAAGTTATTTAGACAAACATCACAAGAGAGTTCCGGTTGGCAGTGAATGTGCTACTGGAACATGTAGGCCCACTGGACACTGTCGTTGGTCTTAATTAAAAATGCTGCTGCTCCAATTGGAAGTAAGTTTGAATCAAAACTGGAGTAGCCAGCGACGTATCCACTTTCACCGGCAACTATCTTGTGGTGTTCGTTAGAAACTCTGGACTTGAGTATATCAAGAAATGCTCGTAAAGTTTTGACTAAAATGTCGGAAGAACCTATACATTATATGAATATTATCACAGGCTAAAAGTAGTAGCATGTCTAGATAAAATCTGTTAAAGCTAATACTATCCAAAGTAGTAACTCGAGTAATCAATGCTTATGCAAAAGACCAGTAACGCGGGGTCAATTTAAAGTTGAGCGATGGGCATCACGATCGACCATCACCTCAAGAGCTGCGGCAGGATGCGCCCCAGATGCTCATACTCAGTGATTAAAATGTATTTTCCGTATTTAAGAAGCAACAATTTCTTCCGAGTACAACTTAATTCTGTAAAGAAGCTCTCTGAAGGGCCTCTGGGGCCAACAAAGTAAATTGAGTACTAATTTGTGAATGTGTTTCTTTTGCAGGTGAATGCCTACCTGAGCCTCCAGAAGTAGTCAGACCTGTGCTTAGTTTAGACACGAGTGAGAGTGGAGGGTCGGCCACAAAGCCGGCCAGTGAGGACAATTTATTCGAGAGACCAGGCGGAGGGGAATCCTCAGTGTCTGATTTCGCCAATAACCACGAGGGGCAGTACCAGCACGTGGACCAAAACGACCCCAGGGGGAAGGAAGGGAAAGCTCGCCAGGGCCCTCCTCCCCAACCCAGCCATGAGAATGAGTTAACCCACGAAGATACAGACTATGCTCATTTTGAGCCCAGTTCTAGTGGGAACAGCTTGACATTTACCGGAATGTTGCTTTTCTGGACAGTTTTGATCCACTGCATTCGGATCAACAGATGAGGCAACCGGTTGGAGAGATTACTCAAGTATTGTGGCTGAAATGCAGAAGTCCTGACAAATTGCTGCTTCAATAACCCTTGAAAATTGTTAATAATGACCTGGAATTAACTTGGGACAGGAGAGAAATCTTTGCCATGTAGAAATCCTCTGCTGCTAGTCCCCATAGTTGCAACATAATTACGCTGACTGAAACTTACTAACTGTTGTGGTATATTTTATGTCTTTTGAAATTAAAGCATTACAAATTGTCTATACCTTCCAAGAGAGAATTTCAATAATAGGCCTACAATTGAATCAGTTGAATCAAATGAATGCAATCTAACTGTAATATACCAATAGAGTTATTGACATAGCAACGCTTCATACCTAACTTGCTACCAGCATTGCTATAGTTCAAGTATTGCTAACTCTAGTTCGAGTGGATATATATTTTCATGCATGTATTTGTAATGGCCATTAAGGGTTTAAGTCATGGCTCCAGTTTGACACTGGTGTCTCTTGTATTATTGACTGTTCTGCAGCAGAGCATTGTTTTGCCATATTGAAACAGTTGTTAGTAAATGTCTACAAGTGATTTGAATTGCAGTATTTTTAAGAAACCTGATCTTGCAAAAAATACATTTCAAAAAACAATATTTGTTCAGAGGATTGTAATTATTTTGTAACTTTTGTATCGATTAAGCGATATATGATAATATAATGTTTGTTTCACGAAAGTCCCAACTTTTACCATTATGAGATTAAATATTTCATAATTGCGTGCCATTCTCAAGTTTTGTGGCCTGTGTTTTTTACTCATTTGCAAAAATATCCAGATTTATTGTTGAAACCAAATTACTGAAATTAGATTACAGAGGAAGTACAGTTTTTGACTGATATGATGTTATTGTGACTCTGAATTTAACTACAAACGAATTTGCTGCTTCCGCTGAGCTCTCGTTGATGGCGTGGTTTCGTGTGTTTGTGCTGTGACGTCATCTCGTGACGTGTAATCGTGGTTTGATGACACCTTCGCTTTGTTCTTCCAGAGTTTCCTATGCAACCACATGGCTGTTTTGTGGATGATGCTAATAATGATGCTGTTTATTTACCTTGTTTGGAATGATTTCAGCAAGTTTGTTGTACACCCACATCACCCAAAGAAAGTGACATCAAGTGATACAAGCTAGGGTATCATGTATGTAGCTGTATTTTGTGAGGGCAGGGCTTATCAAAGTTCTTCCCATTTCATTAATGCCTTACTTATGCAATAACTGTTTGAAATGGTGTTGAATTGAGTTGGTCATGGATTTGTGCTTCTACAGGTCGTAGCTAGAATGAGGTCACTCGTTAAATTGCATCAAGACAATTTATTGTTCTTCAAAACATTGTAAATATTACATTAAACGAAACATTTTTTAAAAGGTGTACATTAAATTTGTGTTTTGTTGAACTTGCAGATGGAAGTGTTGGTTGGATAGGAATTGAATTAGATTGAATGAAATTTGGATTGTTTTATAAAAAACAAAATTAGATGATTTATTTGATTTGGAGTTGATCTGAAATTAGTAGAATTTTGAAGAATGTCTTGACAAAATTAGGATTGAAAATTGATGATTAATTTCTTTGACGTGATCTCTTTGGTCCAAAATACATTCCAGTCAGTGCATGCATGATCACATCTTCTATGCATTCCCTTGTAAATATATCATATCTCATACTGGCATGGGGCTCCACTTTCATGTGTATCATATGTAAATCAAGTAATAACTAGTGGAGTTCTGACCATGTATATATGTTACATTGGTTTTGTTCATAATATACAGAATAGAGTAGTTCTTGGCTAGAGGTCTCAAATCAAATGTATATTCCATTTAATGTTATTGAGAATTTATAAATAAAGGTGCTCTTCTGTTTGACATGCTCTCTGTGGTGTTCTGTTTCACTGTTTCACACTGCTGATAGACCTAACAAGGTTGAGGCTCTGGATGGGGTGTTATGGGAACAGGGAATTCAAAAGTACAATGATCAAAGGACAGTGAATTCAAAAGTAAACTGATCAAGGGACACCGGTGACATAAAACTGCATACAGAGGTGAGGGACAGGGAATTCAAAATTCATTGCAAAGGGACGAGGAATTTATAAGTAAAATGGCCAAGGGACAGGGGGACATAAAACCTCATCCAGAGCCACAAGATTAGATAGATACATTCTTATTCAATGAAAATTCGTAAGAGATACTTAGCTGTCCACATTAACGGAGGAAACGTGTTCAGGAACACCTGGAAATAAGTTTCTTCAAAAAATCGTATATTTTTTGTTTAAATTACATCCACGTTTGCAAAGTTCTACAGGCTCATTCTTTGATAAATCTTTATTCGCTGAACAACTTTCTAAAATTGCTGCCATTAACACCAGGAGTCCCAAATGCTCTGACTCAGGCGTTTCAACCGCCGCACATCGGACTCAGCTGGTTGCATCTGAAGCACATGGTGGCAAACGTCGTAGAATACTATGTTTCAACAGTCGCAACAGCTTAGAAAGATGTACCAGTAAAAGAAGGACAATTAGGACTGGATGTTAAACTTCGTTCTGTGTTAGAGTCTGTAAATGTATTTATTAATGCTGTTCTCTAAATCAAATCTCTGCCACATGCAGATTTGTAAGATATCACAGCACTCATGAATTACCACTCTTGAAAGCAGCTGTCCAGCTTTGGAGCCATCCTTCCGACGAAAATTGCTTGGACAGCTCATCCGGGCAATCTGCAGGTCAACAGGGTGCAGGAAAATAATTGAGGACTGGGAAGCCAAAGTGGGTTTATTATGGCTGGGTTAGGTTAGGGCTAGGATAGGACCTGTCACACTTCCTTTAAATGGCAAATGTTAGTAAATGACCATTCTGCCTGACATGGCTTGTCATCCTGCCTCTGTCACTTGGTGCAGTTTATTTCATGGTAGGTCTGGATCCAGCAGTAGACACAGAAACCCAACAGGAGTGCCACTCACTCAATTGGAACCCGGTAGGAGGATCCAAGTGGAGGTAGGAACCCGGTTCGGAACACAGCCAACCTCTTTGATTTCTTTTTATCTGATGGGAAACCGATAACTCCGCTTTGTTCTCTCCGTCATATTCGATTTCTCTGGGACTACTGTGTTTCACCCCTTTAATTTGGGATAGCCCCCACAAGTATCAGCCTCTGAATTGATTCACGAAATGTAATTAGTCGTAATGTAATTAGCTGCAAATGCTGAACGTCAAATTCCAAGCGTTTGGATGATAATAGGAGCTTGTCCCTCCCAGGAGGAGATGGCTCCATGAGGAATTAAAGTCAAGCCACAGCAGATCACTGCCCAATCTAAGCATAGCAAATGCCTGCCTCCCACGATAATTCAATCGCTAAGCAGCAGAATAATGACAAGACGCCACAATAACACCATTGTCTTGATTCATACCTGCATTATATCTCCATAGACCTCGCAATATCAATTTACTGTTGAATTTGCAAACGCCTTTTTAAAACTCACAAAACAATCTTGCATTAGGATGTCACATTTCCAGAACATTTCATAAATCATGCCGTGGCAAATCTAGTAAAATGCAAAATGAATTCCACAATTTAGTGTCAAACATTCTTAAAGTATGAGGAATCTGCGATTGTGGTCCAAGGATTGTGGTTTGGGAGACAATGGATGCAATATGCAGAATACATTGAAAAGAGTGAGATTCGCTTTATATAGGCCTTCAGAATAGGTTCATGACAAAAAGGTAAATGTCACATGTAATAATAGTGATGCATGAATAATATATAATATGGCACATTTTGCACCGAAACAGACAAACTAGAATGACACAGTGCTTTTGATATCTAAAACAGCAAGTACAAAGCTGATGCAAAGCACTTTTCCATGATGTGACAGCAATTATCAGAACAGTTATAAAAACAGGACTTGCATGAGTTTGTCACTCTCCTATGAGCCTTCTCTTCTGTCAACCTCATCTACTGAGTCAACAATGGTATTAAAAGGCAGTCACTCGTGAAGAAAATAGAACATTGCATAGCAATATCGCTCCGCAAACATTACTCCGTCATTATGGCATATTACAACACTGGGCTCATGACATCTAAAGCTAAATTTTAAACATCCGATTTCATTATAACGAGCTACATGGCCATGCATGTAATTCTTGTGAAAATATCATTACCCTGTAAACATACAGAACGATTTATGGCTCGTGTTATAATTCGAAGATTGAGGTCTTATTTGACAATTACATGTGCAGCAATGGCAGCCATAATACCGATGTGATATGGTTATCAAACACTAATGTAATAAATGTCCTGAAATAGAAAGTAATATTCGTGGCATTTTCCCAAATTGATCTTCAGTTTATGTCTGCACGTCAACTGCTGTGTGAATATTTGAAGGAGTTTCTTGGCTGTGAGAATTCTTATTTCAATGCAGCCTTTTTTTCCTTCTCCAGCCTTCCTTTCTTAATCAGAAGGAACAGTTTGACCAGGCCCCATCTCCGGGTCTCACGCCACTTGTCAATTAACAATGTATCAACTGATGAAAGTTTAAACTGTTTGGGAAGCTGCTTTGCTCACCGATAAATCTCCGTTCTTCACTTTTTAGGTCGAGCATTTGAAGTGAAGGAGAGGAAAGTGTTCTTCCTTCTGAGCATGTTTATCTGTCTGGGAGTCTGTCCACATGCAAGTAGCCAAGCCATCTGTCTGCCTGTCCGCTGGTTGTAACATTACGACTTATTGCTGGTCATAAATTAAGAATTAATTAAACAAATGGAATTAAATCAGGCCACCATGTAATGCAACAAAATTGGAATTTACTCGACTTTATGTCTGAAATACCATGAGTGTGACTCTTTCGGCATGCTGTACCATTTTTCAGCCAACCATCTGTAGGATTTTCTGTTCTGCATGTTGTTAGTCATGTCAAAAGGCCAGCAACCACCATTCATGTAGTTTTCTCATTTCGTGTATTATCCAGCCTGCTCTTTCATTTTCCATAAACACAAGCTTTTTTCTTAATTTTCAGCCAGTTTTATTCAAAGACCTTTGGCGCGCACGCCCAGCGAAGGCTTTCAACTTTTTTGGCGGAAGAAAACATCACGAAATTCCATTTGAAGTTGAACTTGCAAAGCTCCAGGCTGACATGATAAACTCAAGTTTGCAAGTTGATCAGATTATGGCCATGGTGATTTTCATAACTGCAGCTTGATGAGGAAATATTGCCTCTACTTTTGTTAATAATATCATTCTTGCATCCGCGTAGCCTCCTCCTAGCCGCACTAATTAAACCTTTTAAGTGTGAAATTTTCGAGATGATTTTGGGATCTTCTGTTTAAAAATGCCCCTTTTTCTTGTTTGTCTGCTCGTTGTCTTCATTTTAAGAGCTCTTCTTTCTTCCCCGTTCGTCTCTCCATCTTCCATGGGTGCAGAATGGCTTTGGTAAAAAGCTACGGAAGAAAAGAAAAGAAAAAGAAGAAGATGCTCCACATTATGAGTAATCATAAACACCAGCTTTTTCACAAAATTGCACAATGGTCTGCTCCAACACATGTTTTCCTGGGAACCCTTCTGGAGATAATGCTCAAGTGCCAGGCTTTTAGACTGAACGGTAAAACAGATTATCTTGCTCTGGTGGTGTTACATTGCGCAATGTAAGATGAAGACTGCATGTTGGGTCCGCTAAGAAACAAAATTTTGTCTTTTAGAATTATCAATTTATTTTGTACTCTGAACTTTTTTTCATAAAGTAATTGGTGAAGAAAAAAATTAAGTGTTGCCACGTTAGTCTGCTACTAACAGTCTACTACAATTACAGTTGACGAATGACAGTGCATGTTCAGCAGTCGGTGGACATGAATGACCTCACAACAGGCCCTACAATGTATACATTGCATTGCAATGAACAATCAAATTTCATTCAGTAACTTGTGGCCTCAATGATACTCTTTTGACGACTTGTTTTAATAGCATTGATAATATAAGATATGATCTCACAGATAGGTTATGAGTCAGAGAGAAATGCATATTTGGATGTTTCTTCCTTAAAATCTCCATCCTGAAAGCAAGAGGAAGCTGTTTGATGTCACAAGCTTCTTTGCACATGGAACATTTCAGTTAAATTCTGTAAGCACTTGGTATTCGTCGACTGTAAAAACATACAGTTGTCTCGGTTCACCAACATGCAGTTGTCTAAGGTCATACAATCAACATTTGTCTTATTTCCCGCATATAATTTGCCAAGCAATGACAATATGATGTGGTTGTTCGTCTAATGCCATGACACCCATGGTTCGAGGAGTATATAATTTCTTTCTGCAGTTCTGCAGTTATGCAGAAAAAAACTGCAGAATTCTACAGTTTAAAAAAAAAGTGCAGAATTCTGCAGTTCTGCAAAAAAATGCAGAATTCTGCAATTTAAAAAAAGTGCAGAATTCTGCAGTTCTGCAAAAAAAGTTCTGCAGTTCTGCAAAAAAGTGCAGAATTCTGCAGTTTCAAAAAAAAAGTGCAGAATTCTGCAGTTCTGCAAAAAAAAGTACAGAATTCTGCAGTTTCGAAAAAGAAAGTGCAGAATTCTGCAGTTCTACAAAAAAAGTGCAGAATTCTGCAGTTTCAAAAAAATATAGATATATGCAGGAAACTACAGAATTCTGCAGTTCTGCAGCTCCCTGCATGATTTCTGAACCTCTGTTACTTCCTCCAGCTTATTGCAATGCATCTGCAAAGTTCAGACCTCGTTGACTTAGGTCTTGCTGCTTCAATGGGAATGTCAGTTTTGAGGTAGCGTTTCACTGCAGCATTTCTGAAAAGTTTCTGCAGCAAAATCTGTAATTCTGTAGGAGACATGCAGTCTGGGAGGTTTATTTTGATACAACAGGTTGTAAAATGATATTTTTGCGAGCTGACCGATCGCCGAAAAAAGTGCCGTACGGCAAAAAGAAACAACGACGGACAAAGACTGACAACTGTAGTAAATAGACCTGGTTGCAGGGTACCCACCACTTTTTTCAGAGTGAAATTTGGTTGAGAATTGACCGAGCAGAGAGGCAAAACGTCCATAGCAGTTTATTTTGAAGCAGCACCTTGTAAAATGACATTTTTGCGAGCTGACAGTTCGCCGAAAAACGTGTCGTACGGAAACAAGAAACAACGACGGACAAACACTGTCAACTGCAGTCAATAGACCTGGTTGCAGGGTACCTGCAACTTTTTTTCAAAGTGAAATTTGGTTGAGAATTGGCTGAGCAGAGTGGTAGAACGATGACCAATCCACAAGAAAACAAAACATGAAGTGCTGCTCCCCACAAAGTTTCAAGTTTCAAGTTTTTATTAACTCTTCACCACAACTGTGGTATGGAGTACAAATAAACATATATACATGATCATGAAATAACTAGGAAACACACTCACAAATTAATGCACAATGCAATCTTAACTCATCTGTCAAAACTGGGGGAGGATGCACACCAAAAGAAGAAGAAGAAGAAGAAGAAGAAGTCCATTGACCTCTGCAGTTGTTGTGTTGAAATTTTATTGCAGAATTGCAGAATTCTGCAGTTTCCACCAAACTGCAGAATTTATTGCAGAATTGCAGAATTCTGCATTTTCTTCCCAAACTGCAGAATTTATTGTAGAATTGCAGAATTCTGCAATTTCACTCCCAAACTGCAGAATTTATTGCAGAATATGCAGGTGCAGGAAGAAATTTAAATGTACTGCATGGTTCTCATTGGCCAGTAAACCCCTGTTGTGAATACAACTAAGTAAAATCATTAAAATCCCCGGAACAGCAAGCGTTTCGAAAAGATTCTGCAAAGAAACATTAATTCTATTCCAGAAATTGTACTCAGGTCATCATGACAATATCTTCTTGTGACATCAAACAGCTTCCTCTTGTTTCAGGTTGGAGATTTTAAGGAAGAAACTTCCAAATATGCATTTCCCAGAATAACTGATTCGGAAGATAAAAAGAGTCGAATCAAATACCAGGGCACGTGCCCAAGATGCTAAGACAGCCTCTCTAATCATGTACACTTCTTGACAACTGTCTCAACAGTTCCTTTTTTCTGTCAACTGCTTCTGCTTCTGTTTTGATCACGTTGTTCTATGAAGAAGAAGGAACATTGTGAACTCCTTTCTGTAAGTTTCAAATTTAACTGCCAGCCACTGCCAGGCAGTGAATTTCTAGGAGATTGTGTCAACTGCTGGCAGCAAACATGTGTAAAATTTACCAACAGCATCTGAAATATAGTTATTCACACATTTGGTGTTATCCTTCTGGAAGTCTTTGATTGCACATATCTCTACACATCAAGTAGAGTGAAGGCTGTCTACAGCAAAGTTACACAGTGTAAATTTGTAACATTCTCTCAGTCACATCAAAACACATAGCTCTTGATTCTACAAAGACAGAAAGTAGAGGATTGTTTGAGTGATGGAACTGTGAAGTGGCTGCAAACCAGTGGAATAATAGGAGCAGTATTGCTAGGGGAGGCCAAGCATCTAATCAAAGAATCCAGTGGCGTGTAGCCAGTCATCAGCCATTTTCTGCGCCATTGCACTAACCAAAGTCAAACTCATTAGGAGCTTTCTCCTCCACACAGGCCCACCGAGGCCCAGTTAGATGTATAGATAGAAATTACAGATCAGTAGATGTCCAATGCCATTCTGTGTGTCAATCGCCACTTCATAGCTCTAATCAGCCTTCCAAGTGCTTTCATCCCTCCTTTAAAACAGAAAAACCACCGCAAACAATCATATCAGTGACTGATAATTTCCAGAAGATAAAAGAGGATTTTAAATAAATGTTTTGCTTTGTTGTTTCCAATGATTTTGACAGTTCCAAATTGAGAACATTGCTTTTACCATGAGGCGGGAACTTCCAAACTTCCATTATTATTTGCCAGCCGAAAAGCGAAAACCTATCTCGCATGCCCTAATGAAGTCAAACAGCCAATAAGGGAATCAGAAAATTAGACAGTGATTATGAATGGGGTCGTCGGAAGATCGGGTTAATGGCACCACATGATACGCGCTACTAAATGTCATTTCGGTGTTCATGAAATCCTGGTATAAACAATTAGCCTGCTTGGTTGTTTGCTTGAATTTGTGGGGGTGGTCAATCAAGCTCATTGGGTCACACCTCGGAGAGGTCTTTCACTTTCTCCATTTCTATGGAAAACAGAACTTGAGACTAAACCATCGCCACTAAGCGATAGGATCATTAAATGGCTGGGAATGATTGCGATCAATTTTCTGCTATCGTGTTCAATTCAAATTTGCCTGACCGCCCTCTAAGCTATTCTCCTGTCTAATCGATAAAACATGAAACTAAAGACTGCAATGGCAAGAATCACCCAACTCTGATTTAAACGAACGGAAGAAGGGCAATAAACTCTCCGCTTTAATTCGAAAATGGCATGCCACCCGGAATGCAGCCATCTTCCAGGAACAACCGGAAGTGACGGCTATTTTATTCAGGAAGTAAACATTACAGTCACCCAGACGAAATATAAGCAATCCATCTGACTGACGTGACTGGTCATATGATGTTTATGGGGTGACAAGGGCATTTGACAAGTGCATTTGAATTATCTGAATATCCAAATGTCGATGCATCGAGATGGCACATTAGGATGGCACATTAGGATGGCACATTAGGATGGCACCTGGGGCATGTCATGCAGTAGTTTCCAGACGAAATCAAATCTCTCTGCTGAGTTTTCTCCTCCAGGCGCTTATTTCTAAAATTATACTTGTTTTAGTGAAGCAAATTGTGGACATACATATGTGAAATGAACACTAAAATGCCCCTTGAGGCCCATGATTTCTGAAACACTTCAGCTGTGCTTGGAATAGAATTGTGCAGTAAATCTGACTCTTCTATATGGAGGCAGTACCTTGCTTTATCCCTCTCTTCCTTGCCAAATCAAGCTTTAGCATATATGGATTTTATTGGATATGTGTTATGATCTAGACCACCATTAATTCGACAATAAAGCCAGAGCTGCATATTTTTGGGCTTTGACATCCATCGATTGGCTTTAATAATCAGTTATATTGTTGCATTTCGGTCTCTAAACAGGGTTAATGATCATTATGCTTTATTACATGGCGTTGTTTGCAGGGTAGATTCAAGTCTTATTACCATAGAACAATAGCAACCACCTGTATTATTCCTGTAATCAATAGAGAACTGTAAGAATGGAGATTATGGGAAAATGCCAGACATATAGAAATGGCACAAAAGCATAAACGCATGAGGATTATGAATGGGAATCATCACTCATTGTTATGTCAGCAACTCACAATAGCTCCCAGTGTAAAAGAATGGCTTGATTTATGGGTTTGTGACTATTACCAGGAAAAAATCTGTATTCACAATGAGGTTACCTTGCACTGGCTAATAATAGCCACGTTCTTTTTTTCTTGCGTGTGCACCAAGTCTTGTGACAAGTTTCTTACTCGTAAATGTCTTTCCAAAATTAGGGCAGATCTATAACGGAGTTGGTGTGATCTTGAAGTAACTAGCTAGTTACTTCAAGGTATGATCAGGTCACTTATTGTTTAAAAAAAGGCAAACCATTCGCCGCGACTTGGAGTGTTTAAACCACGCCTGTATGATAATGATCTAGAAATTGTGAGAATGTGAACTAGTTATTATTATTTATCAGGGCTGAAAGTGCATGGCTAAAGCTTCTAGTCAATAGTGAAAATACAAAATTTTATGTATGACTTGTTTATGCCTCCTAATTACTGTAAAATATAATTATAAATGTACCAATTGTACCATACGTGCAGTGTCAACCAATTGGCATAAAAATATGACCATAATTTTGTGATGTCAATGTTTTGTAACGGGATTTGACTGCCAAAGTGACAGATATACAAAAGTCAAGCATCCCTTTAAACGGATCTGACCAGTGCTTATTACCTTCCATGGTAATATGGTAACTCCAAAGAACCGCCTGGCTCCGCACCAGCCTCGGCGCAGATGTTTGGTTTAGTAATATGGATATTTTATTGTGATATTTGTAATTCAGATAGTTTATATACAGGATATTCGTTTTGCCCATGACTTTGTCACCATTCATGAGGAGAAGCAACTTCACATTTATGTCTTTTTCTTATTATTTTTTTTACTTTAAAAAAAAAACCTATAGATCTGGGTGCTATGGCCTGTATTCTTTTATCGGCCAATGTGATGTAATATACATGAAATAGATACTGCTATTAAAAGTGCTGCTAGCTTTCCCTTTTATGGGGCGGACAACCGTAGGTCCATCCGAAGCCCAGCGCAATTGTATTGACAGCTGTTTCGACCAATTTCAGCAGTCGAATGTTGACAGCCTCCCATTATAAGCAGTAGCTGGCTTACAAGTGGGACAATAGTGTCTTTCACAAAAAGCGTGACAATTTCCACTTTAAGAGGCCTAATCACAGGTTAGCGGGATGCTTTCTTTTCAACGTGCTGAGCTTTTCAGTCAGAAGATGAATTGAAGATTGTTGTGGAAAGGAGGAGGCAAAGGAGGAGGCAAAGTAGCTTTGTGACTCACGCGCTAGGTGTGATCACGAGATGCCAGGAAGGGCGGTGGGCAGTGGAGGTAAGAGGAAGGGGGAGGGGGGATACTGGGGAGGGGCAGGGGGGGGGCGATACATGGGAGGGGGGCTCAGGGGTCCCCTTGGAGGCCAGTGCAGCATGGATCTTGCATGGATCCCTTTGTGACGTAATAAGAGTTAGAAAGGGCATCAGTTGTTGCCAGTTTGCCATGCAAGGCCATTGATTGGAGTGCTGAATGAGTCCACATCTAATGAAACTAGGATCCAAGCCACTGGCCATGCGAATCACAGGATCCAAACAGGACTACTTGGCACCTCGCCACCCTGCCCCCTCCCCTTGCCCGCCCCTCCCTGCTTCTCCCCATCACTGCTGCCTCTGAAACATGTTCTGCTGTTTTTGTCTCTTTCGTTCTCCTTTGAACTGGCTTCTAGTGTCTATGCCCTGTACTGGCTGCTCTCAGCAGAAACCTGATTCAAACTTCTTGGAAAACTGAAACCTGCTCAATGCTCCATTCATTATCAGCTATGGCAATGAAGTTATAATCTATTTTTTGCTAATTAACCAAATTAAAGTGAAAACCTTCCCAATGCATTGGCAAAACTATCATCAGAAAGGCTAGGAATTTTAATCACCATTTCGAAAACCTCTAAACATTTAATGCTGGTGGACTGATATACAACTAAAATCGTGGATGCATGGTACATGGTTGCGGAAGGGAAATTGCAAGAGACAATACTTTCCTAAAGTGGGCAGAGAGGAATACAAAGACATTGGAGTTCTTAAAAAAAATGTCTTGAAACCTGAAATGTCAGCAGAGTTAGATATATTTGGTGATTGAGAAATATAAAGTTTTTCCGATTGTGAAGTCTTATCATTTGACAAGCTGTTTATAAGAAGTCCGTTTATTGCTGCTCTGCGGAAATTCACCTCTGATTCTCATTATATTGTTAGTGCTTTTTGTTTTAGTTTGTTTTCCTGAAAGAGTTGGCGTGGACTTCCGTGAAGCACAGGAAGAACTAATCGCATAGTGTACACATCGTTTAGTAACTATTTAACCCCAAAGGAAGTTTGTATATGAAATATAAGTTTGTTTGCTCTGTAGAGTGAAGAACTATTATGACACAATTCTAGCAGGTCTACCAACCCCCCTGACTTTGTTGAACATTTCGGGGAAAATGGATGTTGCCTGTTTTTAAAATGAAAAGTATCACCATGACAAGCCAGTTTATATATATATATATATATTTACTTTGAAACAATGGATGTATGTCGACCAACCCAGTTCCTATATCATTATAAGTCATCCCACGAAAAATCTCGAAGGAAGTCAAATATATTCAATGTAAAATTGCAGATATAGTCCAGGAGCTTATGGGGATAATTGTGCATATTTGTCTACAAGCATGAAATTTGGCACAAATGTTGCTGAGGGTATATAGATTCAAGTTTTTGAGGGCGCCGGAGCGGGCGCTCATCTTGGTTGCCATAGCAACAAATTCAAAATGGCCGCCGCTCGATATCTAAGTTTGAGTATAACTCAGTAACAAAAGGTCATAGGATTGCAAATTATAGCTCTAAATATATGTTTTTGATGCCAGGGAATCTGATTCTGCCATTATTTTTAATGTCAAACACATACTTTGGTCTATAGAGCCAAAATTTCCTGTATATTGGGGTTATAGAGCTCATTTTATCGAAATTCACCACTAATCTTCAACTCAAACTATTGCAAATTGTTCCTTGCAGCAATTCATCAAGTTTTGACAACAAAAATAAACACCAGCTTTATGTAATAGACATACATCAACATATCATCTGTACGATGATACCAAAGTAACCAAACAAATGTTGCAGAAATTGGTAGTGTCAATGCAGCTGCCTTACGCACACCTACCGGTTCTTTTGCGCATGCAATCCTCTCCACGAAATCTTTCAAATCCATAGCCCTACACGCTGCATGCCAATAATTTATATGGTATACTAAAATAAACCTGTTGCTGTTTCAAGTATAGGCCAGTATGACATCTATTATGTACTTACACTCTCCTGTTTTCCATCCCCTTCCATTAAAATCTTGGATTTCCTAAAGATACAATGGCGATTGATTTGAAGAAAGACTTGTTTGCAGTTACAGCCTTTATCTGTGCTCAAGCATAAATGATTCTTGGCCTGAGATCAGATTGCCTCATCCCAAAAGCACCACATCATAACTCTCATTTGAAATGCTCCAACGGGAAGAAGAAAAATAAAAATATCGTACAAGCGTAGCGAGCAGGCTGACGCATAGCGAACAGTCTGATGCATTTCAGCATGAATTGCAGTCCTATGAGGGGGGAGGGGAAAATAGAAAGCCAAATAAATAAGTGAAATAATGTGACGTTGCCAAGTTGACTGTCCGAAACTGATGTGTTCAGTTTCAAAGGGTGAGATTGGCGACTATTTTCAGTGTAATAATTTAATGGTTTTTATTAAAAGACTAGCAGACTATGTTCATTGCATCTTAATGCTTAATTGTAAACAGGTGTGACAAATTAATGACCCTTTCCTTTTTTTAAATTTTTAATCTTAAATGCTTTTTACATGTCATTAATTTTGTCATTTGTATGGTGTATCACTGTCTGATTTAATGGTTCATGGACAATTGCATAGTATTCTTCCTCTGATACATTGGTCTATTTGCTTTCCCAAAACAGACCGACGGTGGAGGTTTGTTTTCAGAGGAAGGGACTGACAGGTACAGTCTGTATCCAAGGGATACTACCAAGAAATTTTCGTTTCTACTTGTGAACAGACTCATGTTTCATTTTTGCCAACCCACATCCCACAAATCTTGAAATTATTGGCATGCAATGTCAAGACAATATTCACTTGTGGAGGATTAGTTTTCAAAAGGACCAAGGTGTCAGTAATTCTCCTACATGTAAGGTGACCAAGAATGCTGCTATTCCAATACCAAAGGAAAAGGAAATTCTCACACTGTAGATAAGCATGGAAGAAGGACAATACTAGACAGATATGGTAAGTGCAGCCCTCTAACCCCCATTCTGGGCTCACAAGGTTTGGTTGATGAGATGCGAGAGAGAGCGGGAGTCCTCAACATGTTACACATTTACCACACCAATGCATTCCTCTGGCCAGGCTCAGTTAGACACTAGTTTGATATGTACCAGTTTTAGTACAAAATTTACTAACTCAAATTTAAGTCAGGCCAAGTTCAAATGCAAATCCAACAGCATTTACCACCATTTGACTGTTTAAAATTCACACAATGGCTACTGTGTGACCTTCTGCATGTAGATAATAAGGAGTAGCCTCAATGTTCATTATTGAGCTGGAACATGCAATTTTAGTAATCCTTGGCAAGACATTCAAGTTCAAGTTCAAGTTCAAGTCTTTATTAATACCATTAAGGTACAGGGGCCTGACGTCATTCGGCGTATTTGGCCAAAAATTTCATCAAAAATTTGTGACTGACACACATGTGATATATATTAATAACAATTTAAGAGATAACAAATTTCAAGCTTAAGTAAAAGGAAATCACATATTACAGACTTAATAGGTAGTTTTTCAGACGTTTTTTCAAGACGGGAAGGGAGCAGCTGTAATCAATGGAGTTGCCCAGGGTATTAAAACAAATGACTCCTCTATGTCTTATGTTTCTCTGCAATTTTGCTGAGGTAAAATATGGAACTCTGAATAATGCTTTATTTCTAGTATTGATGTTATGAATGTCTTGATTTTTAATGAACATATGATTGATGACCGGAGGATGACAACTAAAGTGTACTTTATACATGAAGATAAATAGATTCATTGAATACAACTTATTGATGGGTAGGATACGAAGAGACTTAAATAATGGTGAAGAGTGAGTTAGTCTATTTGAGAACGTCATGATGCGAACCACTTTCTTTTGAAGAATTAGTATTGGGTTCATATAAGTTTGAATCATTGATCCCCAAACTTCTATACCATATGATATGTATGGTAAAATAAATGAATTATATAATATCAACAATGTTTCTCGTTTTAAATATTTTTTTGCTTTACTAATGATCCCGATCCCCTTAGCAATTTTCTTCCTGATATAACTTGAGTGAGCTTCCCATGAAATATTGTCATCTATCATTATACCTAGAAACCTGGTTGTTCTGACTTGATCAATCTGAACATTTGCTATTTTGACATAATCAGAAGGCATAACATATCTTTTCCTTGGTGAGAATATCATATACTGAGTTTTATTTATATTAAGAGAGAGCTTGTTTGAATCAATCCATGTTTTAATAAATTCTAATTCCAAATTCAATTCGTTTACCAGGTTGGTCATATCACTACCCTGAATAAAGACATTGCAATCATCAGCAAATAAAATGGGCAGAAGCGATTGAGATGCATTACAAATATCATTTACATATAATAAAAATAGAATGGGGCCAAGGATAGATCCCTGTGGCACCCCACAGGTGATAGGTTTATAAGAAGATGATACATTATTGAAAGAAACATACTGAGTTCTACTAGTAAGGTAGCTTGAGATCAGTTGATGAGCAATCCCTCTTATTCCATATTGATATAATTTATCCAATAGAATGCTATGATTAACAGTGTCAAAAGCTTTACTATAATCAAGAAATACACCTAGGGTAAACTTACTATCTTTATATCCAGCTAATATTTTGTCAATCAGTGCTATTATAGCTTGTGTGGGATTATGATTTTTACGAAAACCAAATTGAAATTTGTACAAAATGTCATTATCATTAATGAATTGGAATAATCTTTTATATATTACTCTTTCAAATAATTTCGACAGTGATGGTAAAATTGAAATAGGTCTGTAGTTTTTAAGGAATTGCTCATCACCAGATTTAAAAAGTGGAATTATCTTAGCGACTTTAAGTTCATCAGGAAATATTCCTTGAGACAATGACAAGTTAACTAAATGTACTAAAACTGAAACATATTGGTCATGACATCTTTTTAAAACTTTTATCTGAAGATCGTCATATCCTGGTGAGCTATCATTTAGTGAGGCAAGAATTTCTTTTACTTCCAAAACACTGGTTGGTCGTAGATATAGGGAATTTTGAATATTAACGTTGTGGAGATAAGACAGGTGAGAGGTGTTTGTTATTGGAATATTCTTGCTTAGATTCTCTCCAATTTTAACGAAATAATTGTTGAACCCATCAGCAATAATTTGATGGTCAGTGACAATCTTGTCATCTATCGAGAAGTGAGATGGAGTGTGATGGCTACTTTTGTTATTGATTATATTTTTAATTATCTGCCAAGATTTTCGTATGTTGTTCTTACTTTTTTCAAACAAGTTGTGGATATGATTTTTTTCAGCATTCTTTAGTAGGGAATTCAGTGTTTTCTTATATTTCTTGTAGATAATAATATTTTGTTCTGTAGGATGTTTCCTGCTTCTGATATATAAGAGATTCTTTGCTCTAATTGACCGTTTCAATGCTGCGGAGAGCCATGGTTTTCTATTATTATATGCAGAATTTCTTATTTTAATTGGATATGCTTTGTCATAAGTTGCCTTATAGGTATTATAAAACAAAGTAAATGCATCTATGCAACTGTCTGTTTCTAAAACATTTGACCAGTCTATCAAAGCAATATCATTAGTAAACTTAAGCAAATTTTCATCACTGTATTCTCTGAATTTTATGCAAGTTTTCGTCTTTGATTGAGTGAAATCTGTATTTATAATAAATATCGGAAAGTGATCTGAAATATCCCATGTAAATATACCTTGTAAATGATTTTCAGTCACAGCTTGGTTGCAGAAAATGTTGTCAATCAAGGTGGCTGAAGTTCTCTGGACTCTAGTTGGTTTAGTAATTAAGGGAAAGAATGAGAATGAATAAAACATGTCAAGAAATTCGGATGTAGGTAAATGATCTTCAGAATTTAATAAGTTTATATTATAGTCTCCCATGATGTAAACAAGCTTATTATTGCGGATTTTGCGTAGTATTTCATTTAAATGATTATTAAATATTCGTATGTCAGTATTAGGTGGTCTATACAACACTCCTATTATCAGATCTTTTGTAGTATTGAATGTAGTTTTAGAAATTTCTATGAAGATACTTTCTATTGATTCATTGATAATGCATAAGTCTTCCAGTAGCTTCGCCTACATTGGTGGTCCATTTCACATGACTGGAATAGTTTAGAAAGGACAATCATCAATTTAGCGAAAAAACGCTTTATGCCTTTCACCAATCAGTCCTGAGGTTGTTTGGATGCTGTTCACTGTAGTTCTTACCTAGGACAACTTCCCTTATGACAGCTTTAAGATGTTTGTTCGTCAATGTACTGGTAGGACTCTCCAAACCTACATTTTAGATGAGCAAACACAGGCATGGTGGGAATAGCAGCCAGTATTTCAGACAATAAACAAAAAGAGGTACACATTTTCCTGATGAATATAGAAGTCAATAGTTTTTATTTTATTCATTCTGCAAGATCTTGGTGACACACTATTAGGCAGCACTAATTTCAAGATTGCCTTGTCAAAAAAAATCTTCCTGGATCTTTCAACTCCCACTAGCTATCACTTTTGCACAAAAACCCTCTTCCCTTATCTAAGTTATCTTCTACAATCTACATGTAGCAAGTAATAAAACAGCTTGCCTACCACTCTACCAGTGTGTGAACTTCGGATGGTGAAACAGTGGTAGGCCTGCAACAGTCCCTGTGTTGAAGGACTGCTTCTTCTGCATGAGTCAGGCAGTCTCTCATGCACTTGAATTCTCTTGGAACTGGCAGAAACATATGTGACATCCCAGCAAATTAAACTTGCGCCGAACTCGGCCAAGCTAAATGTTTGATCACTTGGTATTGTACTTCATGCTTCATTTAGGTGAGACATGATTTTCCTTTGGTATTGCCTGTTGGAAAACAGTCTCCTTGGTCAGATTAGGAGAATTGTCCTCCAGTTACTAATACCATGGTCTTTCTGAAGAATGATCCATCAAAATTCTGTATTATTTTGACATACCATATTAACAATTTAATGAGTTCCCTGTGATCGAATGGTTTAGAGTGCTTGATAGTGCATGCACAGGTTTCAAGAGCTTAGGTTCGAACCCCAACCCTTGAACTCAATTTATTCCAAGCCCATGAGATATTAGATGGAGTGTTCTCTTCTGGGGCTACTCAATGACCCAGGACACCACTGGTTTTATAGCATGACTCCTAGTCCTCTCATCAATCATCATGCATACAGCGATCACCAAAAGTGAAGGTGCTATGGCAGGGAACCTTGAGCAATGTTCTCTTGTCCCCTACCAAAGGTAACTGCACTGTGGCTGCCCTGAGCAGTGCCATTGTTGGAAGGCTCTCCGCAAAGTCCGTGTGCCACATGTCGGATCATAAAAAGAAACCCTGACTGACAGCAGTCTACTGTAGAGGCAGGCGAACTACATGTAGCAAGGCTGCAGACTGAAGATATTCACATCGAATTTGGTATGGAATTGGCATCTGAGGCACTAGTGCAGTTGCCTTTCAGGTCCACGCTCAGCAGAACTCCGCAGAACTGTGCTGGGCTGCCTCAAAAATTCATGTATGCTTACATGGGCATGATATACAGTGCCTCTACTGAAATGTTTTAGCCCGCTCCCTCCTGTCGCAATAGAACAGGCTGCTGTATTATGCAAGAAACCAAGTCAAATCAATTTCAAGCCTTGTGAGATGTGACTGAGGTCAATCAAACAAGACAGTCAGTGCAAAGTCACTGCACATATGAAACAAATATCTTGGTAGTGTGATAATATCCCTCAGATATATACCCAAGAAGCATCTACATGTATTGCTGAGCACAAATAAAGGTTGTCTTACCGTTGTAACTGAAAAAAAGTCTTTGTTCAGGATTTCAAAGTAAGGGGATGGCAAACAGAAGTGGATAAGTACATCATAGATTTCATAGGGGCCAACACACAAAGACAGCAACAGGTTTCTTTTGGTATACTACACAACTTATTGGCTAGCATCATGTAGTGCTGTGATATTTGAAAGATTTAGTGGCGGGAACTGCGTGCGAAAAGAAAAGGAGTGCATAGATGCAGCTGCATTAACAATACCCTTGTCTGCAACATTCATTTGGCTACTTTGGTATCAATGTACATATTATATATATATAATTGATAATTTGGTTCTTGTTAGAGTGAACCATTATCAGGAAATTGAAAATATGTTGAAAGTTTCGATAAACTAGGCTCTATAACCCCAATATACAGGTAATTTTGGCTCTATAGACCAAAATATGTGTTTGACATTAAAAATAATGGCAGAATCAGGATCCCTGGCATCAAAAACATATATTTAGAGCTATTATTTGCAATCCTATGACCTTTTGTTACTGAGTTATACTCAAAATTAGATATCAAGCAGCGGCCATTTTGAATTTGTTGCTATGGCAACCAAGACGAGCGCCCGCTCCGGCGCCCTCAAAAATTTGAATCTATATACCCTCAGCAACATTTGTGCCAAATTTCATGCTTGTAGACAAACCTGCACAATCCACCCCTTATTTCCCCATAAGCTCCTGGACTAATATAAAGTTACTTCGGAACAAAACTTTTTTTAAACATGGCGTGCAGAGGCAGCAGTGCTGAACTAGATTAATAACTCGCAATATCATAGGCCCATAGGGACAGGTGGTTACAGAAGAAAACTTCAAACTTAAAATAGTGATCTTTACTGCCTATATTCCTTATATCCAAGGCGTGCAGAAGTGGTCTCAAGTAAGAAAGCTGGTTTGACTTTCTCCCCTGCAGCATCTTGTTTCATGCAGCATCTCTCCAGCATCTTTGCTCTTTTTCCTGCCTCCGCATCAGTTCACTTGGCTGCTTTGACAAACCTCATCTGGCCAAGCTCATATCAGAAGCTGCAAGTCAAAGCAATACTCTACCTACAGATGCCTCCATTTGCTAATTCTGCTTAAGAAGTTGTTTTGAAGATCAAGCCAATAAGTTTCTAAGTGCTCAGGACTTAAATTTAGTTAGAGGAATTTTACATACATGTATTTATGGTGATGCCAAAATGAAGCATCATAATTTATACAGTATGGACGGGCAAATGAGGAAGACTTCTAGAGTATGATCTGGCAAATCTGTCTGAGGAGGGTAGTTCCGTCAACATACTGATTATTTGATGCATGGTGTGTCTTTATTCATATGTTAATCCATGAAACCATTTTTCAGTTGTTGTTCTATATGAATACATCTGACTGATACTGTGATACATCTAATTGAGCAACCATGAAATTATTTTCACTAAAGATTTTATATGGTTTACTTTATTCAGTTTTTAAAGAACTGATTTTTATACCGGCTACAAATGTCTGTCCATCAGTCTGACGATTCAGGAAACACCACTGAATGCTTTCGGATGAAACTTCGCAGGACTTTGCAAATACCTTGAAGACGAAGTGATTAGATTTTCATGAAGATCCATCAGGTGAATACAACACAATGATCAGATAAAGCTTTATAATATACTAGCAATGTACCCGTCTTACGACGGGTAGAGTGGTAATGGAAAATGAACTATCAATATTGTTTATTACCTCTGTCTGTGGTTATTGTATATTTTTTCGAGAAATGTGGGGATAAGTGTTGCCCTTTCTTGCCCAGCTCGCTTCTCTAATCTTGCCCCGTCTTATTCACACCTCATGTTGTTCCCCTTATCATTCATTCAATAATAATCATCAGCCTCTTTATATAACCTATTCCTTGGAATCACTTGGCCACTGCCAGCCCACTGAGCAGTGGCCTACAAAGATTTAGATGCCCAACAGGTCAAGACATTGCCCAAAAATTTGCAAAGAATTTAATTAACATTGGACACGGTAGAAAAGTTTCCTGAGCGTTGATGGGCATTTCGAGTTCGACTTCATCAGCCTCTTTATATAACCTATTCCTTGGAATCACTTGGCCACTGCCAGCCCACTGAGCAGTGGCCTACAAAGATTTAGATGCCCAACAGGTCAAGACATTGCCCAAAAATTTGCAAAGAATTTAATTAACATTGGACACGGTAGAAAAGTTTCCTGAGCGTTGATGGGCATTTCGAGTTCGACTTCATCAGCCTCTTTATATAACCTATTCCTTGGAATCACTTGGCCACTGCCAGCCCACTGAGCAGTGGCCTACAAAGATTTAGATGCCCAACAGGTCAAGACATTGCCCAAAAATTTGCAAAGAATTTAATTAACATTGGACACGGTAGAAAAGTTTCCTGAGCGTTGATGGGCATTTCGAGTTCGACTGTCACAGTGCATTGAAAATCAAAATGTGCAATGCCAGCAATAGCCAAGGCTGGCCCTGGACCGCTGAGACAGGGGTCATGAATCCTCCCATTGCATAATCATGAGATTTGAAGGACATGATCTGGGAGAACTGAATTTTAAGGCATTTTCCATGTGCTTTCTTCTATTTTGTTCATGAATTCTAAAAGTATGTGTACCTTTTTTGCTGCTGACTGCACCTTGTTTCATCTAAAATAGTCGGAGAATAAATGTTTAATGGTCCTCTGAAACTGTGGAAGTGATTTTCATCCTTATACATTGAACAAATGGCCTCTTCTCATTGGTCCGAAAAGTGTGATGTCATAACAAACACTTATGATATCATAGGTAATTCTTGTGATGTCACAATTGTGACATCACACATCAAAGTGAGGCTGATGACTGTCTCTCACAATTTTTTTTACATTTCTCACATTAAAAATTTTTTTAACATGCTAATCTTTGTTATTCTTTTAGAAGTAGTGCGGTCAGTAGTAAGGTACCTTAATCCAAATTTTTTTAACAATGGGCTCCAAAACACACAGAACATACATTAAAACCTCTTTACAATGCATGTCAGGTAGCCCATAGGCACATTAAAAAAAGCCATTGATGGGAAACTCAATTGTTTTTTTTGCAGGGGAATTAAACATGGTAAATTCAGTGCATTTAGCATTTAAGAGAGACTGTGACACGTCCTCCCTCACTGGTGGCTTGCACCCAACTGAAGAATATTGGACTTTGGACCACTTTTAGGCTCAGGGTATTACGTAATGCCATTGGCTTACCATATTTGCTTGATTGATAAACTCAGTCTGTTCCTGAAATGCTAAATTTTGAAAAGATAGATAATGTGGGCCTGACATCTGACAAAAAGTTGAACATTTTGGGCCTATCCATCTACAATGAATAAAATATGCAATAAATTATACATGCTGCACCATAGAGCTGGTCAGGTTACATAACGTCATGCAGTTCATACAACGTTGTCATGGAGTTGGGCCAAAGTGAGGTTCAATAGCAGCATGTCTGACATTAGTGTCATTGGGTTCACTTGCTATTTCATAATAAGTGTTGTTCAAGGAGAGAAACCAGTCAAATCATACTTTTGATGATGGCAAAACAAAGGAGACATATATAAAGAATGTGTGGCAGAGTTTCAGGCAAGTCAGGTAAGCCATAGCTGAGATCCTGCGTTACAGTTTATAGGCCTGGACAAATATAATGTATCCTAGATGCATATACTTGTAACCACCTAACCTTCAGTTATAGTGCCTGTGCGTTATTCATGAGGGGTATTTCAGCTATAAATAGCACATGAAACACTTTCTCAGAAGTGTCCGCATTGTAGGAACAATCACTTTTAGGGCCGTTTTAAAACAAAAATCATAACGAATAAAGCCTTAGAGTTGGTTACTCCTACTTAAGGTACCGGTACTTTTAACAATGTTTTTGCTGTAAAACTGTTGAGTTACCTTGTATTTGCGGATGGCCAAAGTACTCTAAAGAGTGCTGCCATCTTGTTTATTTCAAAATTTTCCAGCCAATATCAATAAACTCTATGGAATATGCAATTATGCAGCGAAATACTTGGTTTTATTGTGATACTAGAATCTAGTGAGCGCTGAGTATACCTAGCACATCAAGTTATGACGGCTAGAGAAAATTTCAATAAATTCAAGAATATGGCTGTTATTAGCTGGATGCAATCAATGCTTCACTCTTTGCAATGAATTTTCCGTAATTATGCTGAGGCTGTCTGAGTGGCGAGTTGTACATGTACATTTTGAAATATGGATGAATTTATCAATGGGGAAAAATTGACATAGTTCCATTCAGTAAGTTGCTTTGCAGAATACATTCAATGTCATGATAATACAGTTGTTCCTGTGTCATTCAGCCTCCTGTCATAGGACTGACTTAAAACGTCTGACTTGCGCCTGCTGCACTGCATTGTTTTGCAGAAATGCGCTTCAAGGAGTAACCAGTACTAATCTGAAATCACACCTCACAAAAGACCACTAATAACCAAGGATGCTCTTACACCTGGTGGTGTTACTTTGCAGTGTCCAAAGAACACTGTCTTCTACCTACATTTCATGTCAAGTTATCTCCTTGAAATACACATTTCAGATTTCGCACGTTCTCTCTCAGAGAGGTTTAAATTTTTGGCCAAAATATAAAATATTGCTCATTTGCAAAATTCTGAGTGTCCATGAAATTCCCATATAAGAATGTCTTTTATGATACATTTAACTATATATTGTCAAAAATATATACAAAGCCTGGCAAAACATACACAACCAATTCAGATGAACTATACTATTAGTGAAACAGTCCTACCGCATTACTCATGGGGCCACTGCTCCTACTCTGCCAGTCCCAGTGATAAGCCCTCCCTGCTCACCTGTGCTGTCTGATAACCAGGACCCATATTGAAATGTCACTCTGACCCTAAAGGGCAAATTCCCAACAGATCAAGTCCTTGTCCGTATTCGAGGCAACTATAAGAACAACCAAATGAGAAGTAAAACCAAGGGCATACACTTGCACTTGTAAATTAAAAATTTTATTTTACTGCTTATTACGATTATGAGACAGGCAGGAAGTTGAGATTTTACCTGCTTCAATGCAGCCTCCGAAAAACACTCAGCACCATATAAGTTTCAAATTTTGATAAAAAGCAAACATGCACTGATCAGTTACAACTGCAAAAGTCTGCTAAGGGTGGTGTTGCCACAGTCAGTTCATTTGGATTAGATAACAATCTACATAAAAAAGGCCATACAAGGTGCAAAGATAGAATGTATTAAAAAAAATCATGTCTTTCAGACTCAAACTACGAGGGCATTAAATTTTTCTTTAGGTGAATATGACATCTGGCATGTAGTGAAGAAACTTAATGGAGTTCAAAATAGGTAGATTCACAGTTTCACATGTTTTATTCTATTGATTGCGTATGGACCATTTAGGTTAGTATCGACAGTACCCCATAACAACTATTTTAACTCTGAATTGTGTGAAGATAGACAGAGGCTTGATTTTTCCAGCATTTTATATCATTTCATCAGCTTTGATAACATTTATCATCGAGCCTTAAATTTATAGGAGCTTTTAGGATCTTCATCGTTAATTTGTCAGCAAGTTGGTATGATAGAGGTATTAATATGATTCCATTTGACTAAACTGTTTGAATTAGTATGACCTTTTACGTTTGACTGTAATTGAGTTGGAATTATTATGCATTGAAAATTAATGATTGCTCCCTAAACTGGCTATCATTTGGTGCTCTTTGCAAACTTGATACATGAGTTCAGCTGTGACTTTGTAATGCTGCCCTTTTTATCATTCAGACACAAATTAACTTAAAAACATTGAAGAGATCTATATTAGGGTGCATCGTCTGCCCCTATATCTTCAAAACATCATGCTCTTTTGCATGATTGTACCCTTGTATCATAAAAGAAGCCCTGCAAAATTTTAGGAAAAAATTCTAGTGCCAAAGGGTGGCACAACAACCTTGAAATTTCAGTATTAGGTCATATTTTAGCGATTCGCAGTTATAAATAATATTGTCAATTTTAAATTAAATGATTTTTGAATGGCATAGTTTGATTCCTTAGAAAGAGAGCTTTAATTTGAATACCAACATTAATGGTTTCCAATCAGTAGAAGTCAAAATTGAGTGGAGACATTTTCTTTTTTATTGGGTAAAATCTGATAAATCAAAAAAAGGATGTCAATATGTCTTTGGGAAGTCAAAGAAGTCTACAAAGTGGAAATATGGTCTACTACATTATCTGATAAAACCTTGATTGCATTATGATGTAGTCAGACGAAAAGGATAGGCAGAACGGTGTCTCAATGAACTGTTGTATTTCTCATGTTTACATGTAATTTATGAAAATTTGCATATTTGAATTTGATGTATAACTATCTAGAAAAAATGTTCGATTTCCTACTTTCTTCAGCAAAGTGTTCTTTATGTTTTATTCTAACGATGACGTCAAAATTGCGCAGAAGTTGAGCTTTTAAGTTGATTTTTCCAAACATTTTGTCATAAGAGTCAGAAACTTTCGGCTTTCCAAAAAACTTAGGCATGAGAAATTTTTAGAAGTATAGCTTTCTTCCACTCAAATTAAAGACAATTTTCTTCTGAGAATAATGGTATATGAATTGAAATCATACGTTCAACCATAAGCTAGATATTTCTAACCGCGACATTTCAAAGCATCATTTTTTGACAATTTTGGACTCAACTTTGACACAAAAGTGCCACCCTAAAGCCACATCGGATCTTATTGAAATTTTGCAGAATGTGTTTCTACGGGCAAAGGTACAATATGGCAAAAGTGCAAATGAATATTTCAATTTTTTCATTTTTAGGGGGCAGACGATGCACCCTAATATAAGTCCATGAAGCCATTTTGCAGTCGTGGTTCTATATGAATGCATTTAACAGATACATCTAATTGTCAGTAATTGAGAAACCATGAAATTCTTTTCACTACTTTCAAGACATGTCGCTGATTTAAACATGTTGACTGGACCTCGAATTTGCAGGATACATGCAGATAAATGTAAAATAAAGTAAACTCAGAAGCGAAGAAAGTCCAAAGATTTTGTATGGTTTAATGTATCCGTTTTTCATATAACTGATTTTTATACCCGCTGCAAATTTCTGTCCATCAGTCTGACGATTCAGGAAAAACCGCAAAGAAGTATACCTATCACATCAAGTTATGAAGGCCACAGAACATTTCAATAAATTCAGGAATATGGATGTACTTAGCTGGATGCAATTAATGCCTCACACTTTGCAATGAATTTCCTTTAATTATGCTGAGGCTGCCTGAGTGGTGGGTCGTACATGTACATTTTGAAATATGATTGAATTTGTCAATTGGGTAAAATTGGCATAGTTCCATTCAGTAAGTTGATTTCAGAATAACATTCAATGTCATGATAATACAGTTTTTCCTGTGCCATTCAGCCTTTAGTCATAGGACTGACTTCTAACTTGCTCCTGCTGCACTGCATTGTATTGCATAAATGCGCTTGAAGGAGTAACCAGTACTAATCTGAAATCACACCTCACAATAGACCACTAGATAACCAAGAATGCTCTTACACCTGGTGGTGTTACTGTGGTGGTGTTACTGTGCAGTGTGGAAAGAACACTGTCTTCTACCAACATTTCAAGTCAAGCAATCTCCTTGAAATACACATTTCGGAATTCACACGTTCTCTCTCCGAGAGGTTTAAATTTTTGGCCAAAATATAAAATTTTGCTCATTTGCAATAATTCTTGGTGTCCATAAAATGCCCATATAAGTATTTTACTTAACTATATATTATCAAAAATATATACAAAGGGCAAAACATACACAACCAATTCAGATGAACTATACTATTAGTGAAACAGTCCTACCGCATTACTCATGGGGCCACTGCTCCTGCTCTGCCAGTCCCAGTGATAAGCTCTCCCTGCTCACCTGGCCTGTCTGATAACCAGAACCCATATTGAAAAGTCACTCTGACCCTAAAGGGCAAATTCCCAACAGATCAAGTCCTGTCTACAAGTTGACCGCTATTTGCTGCCACCTGGGGTGCAAATTCACGAGCTCCTGTGAGCGGTCAACAGAATTTCGATCTCTGGAAGAAACCAGGACAGTGAGGAAGAAACCAGGACAGTTCCAACATTTAGTGATGGTCTAGTTCATTTCAAAAAACTCTGTAGGTGTCTAATCTGACTTTGGTTGGCTTCAATTTTAAGCAGACAGCTTGTAAATACCAAAATAAGTTGGAACTATTTTTTATCATGCAGGATGTATACATTGTATCTCACATGTAATGCCAGTATAGAGGGGGCCACTTGTGGCATGGACAAGACGTTTTGTTGAGTGTTACACAGCTTTTATGAAATTGTAAATTATATTCTTGTCCTAGTTAATAAATCTCCATAAAGTGACAGAATAAATACAATTTATTGGCTTTGTATGGACACATGAATAAGTGAGAGAGCATTCTTTTTGGACACTTTTTTCACCACAATTTAACATGCGCTAAATGGCATAAGTAGATTGAATACCATCAAACTTCTGATGAGTAAAATTATCAATTTCACAGGCAAAATTTATGCTAAAGTTTTAAAACTTTCTTTTTCTCTCGTGATTTCCAAGCATTTTCATTCAAAACAATGGACTGGATATTTGCCAGCAACCATGCTTTGTGAAAGTAGTTTGGCGTAGTAATATGGACAGCTGTTGTGCAGCCTGGTCTTGTGATCTGTCCAAAACAGATCAAATTATTGTTGATCCAATTCGATATTCCAGGGACTGTCAGCATTCTGCTGCCACTTGTCAGTCCCGAACAGAGACAGGATCAAGTCCTTGTCCCAATTCAGAGGCAAATATAAGAGCAACCAAATGAGAAGTAAAACCAAGGGCATACAGTAGACTCACATACGAAATTGTAACACAGGGTAGTCCACTTTCACTTGTAAATTTTAAAATTTATTTTACTGTTTATTATGATTTTGAGACAGGCAGGAAGCCGAGATTTTACCTGCTTCAATGCAGCCTCCGTAAAATACCCAGCACCATATAAGTTTCAAATTTTAATAAAAAGCAAAACATGCACTGATCAATTACAACTGCAAAAGTCTGCTAAGGGTGGTGTTGCCATAGTCAGTTCATTTGGATTAGATAACAATCTTCATAAAAACGGCCAGACAAGGTGCAAGGATAGAGTGTATTTTAAAAAATCATGTCTTTCAGACTCAAACTACGAGGGCATTAAATTTTTCTTTAGGTGAATATGACATCTGGCATGTAGTGAAGAAACTTAGTGGAGTTCACTATAGGTATATTCACAGTTTCACATGTTTTATTCTATTGATTGCGTATGGACCATTTAGGTTAGTATCGGATAACTATTTTAAACTTTGAATAGTGTGAGGAAAGACAGATGCTTAATTTTTTCCAGCATTTTATATAATTTCATTGGCTTTGATAACATTTAACATCGAGCCTTTAAGTTATAAGATCTTTCAGGTACTTGTCAATTTGCAGGAAGTTGGTATGATGGTGTGTTAATATGATTTTCATTTGAATTAGCTGTTTGAATGAGTACGAATGGCGGTTTAGTTGGCTTTACGGCCCTTTATGTCTGGCTGTAGTTGATTTGGAATCATTATGCATGGAAAATTAATGATTGCTCCCTAAACTGGCTATCATATTGATACACTTTGCAAATTTGATGCATGATTCATCATTTAGACACAAATTAACTGAAAAATATTGTAGGGATCTATATGCTTGCAAATTGAGTAAATAGGTGATGGTCTCATTTGTCTGACATCATGTTAAGGTATGCCAAGATACGAAATAGACAGAACAATGCTTAAAAATAACATATGTTGATTTGATGTTTATTCTGACCTGTCTTCTGGTGCCTGCAATACCTGTATTTTTCTCCAAAGCCAGCATTGATATCACATACTATTTCCTTTTCATTACTGAGACCTGACGTGAGATTGCCCTGCGCTTCTTTGTGATTATTTTCTTTTTGGTATATCCGCATGGTTATAGCTCCTGACAGCAGTGTATGATGTTCCAAACGAAGCATTTCTTGTGACCACCTAATCAGACAAAAATATCTCTATAGGATTGTAAGAGGTCATTCAGTGTAATATGTATGTATGTATACCTTTTGCTTCACCGCATTCGGTGTTTTATATATCACATTCCTCTTGCTGCCCAAAATTATTATTTTTGTTTTGACTCACAACTACTACTACTACTACTGCTACTTCTACTGCTACTACAAGGTCTACTGCTACTGGAATGAACTCATGAATACACCTGCATGACTGATTTACTAACTATGTGTCACTGATATGTTTAATCATGTTATAGTCTAGAATCTTTTCATTTACCTATTACAGGTACAAGGTCAGTTTGTTGCGGACTGTCACATGGAAAATTGCACATCATAAGTCATCATGCTGAGGATCCGTCGGATCGTTGGTTTCTATAGCACTGTAAGTGAGTAAAATTTCAGGAGACTATTGCAAGATGTGCTGTGTGTTGGTTTCTGAAAAAATAACATAAATCTTCTCAGCTTACTGGAAATATATTTGAGCCCTCATACATATAAACAATTGTCTTTTTTAGAAGATATTTGTTTCCCTGTCTCGGTGAGCATACGCAGAAAAACTTCAAGCATTAGTATATTATGATACAAGAGTGCTCAGTGTTGAATAGCAAATTTACCATGTAGATGCTGTCAACCTCTGTTTCTCTATCTGTCTCTGCCATTTTCTCACAATTGGCTTTTAAGATTTCCAGCTTAGCTAGAAGATACTCTGTTCAATAAAAGTACACATTGTAACCTTCTTGCACTTGCATAACTTTCTTGAAATAGAATAATTCTATAAGGAGACAAACAAGTAGGGAGACAAATAAGCTGGAAGCTACCTTTAGTTCAAACAAGTTATATTTGTAAGATTTCACATGTCCTGCGTTGGCATGCCGCCCAGACAAAATATAATCACTTTTCATTTAAAAACTGACAAATACCACCATTTGCAAAAGCAGTCAGCTAGAGGTAAAATGGCCAAGTCGATTCATTTGGATCAGTTTACCATCAATCAAGGTACACTTCAATGATTCTTCTGAAAAATTCTCATGTATCATATCTCACAAAGACTTGAAATTAAAAAAGGTCTTTGTTGCAAGCACTTACGAATCCATGACTTGTAGATCAATATAATATTTTGTTTAATTCATTGTAGTTTAACACCCAGTCAGAGGGTTGAATTGAAAAAAACCTTGTTTGGCTCAGTACAGTATGAAGGTCATATTAAATTCTTTAGTGATAATCCAAATTCTGAGTTGAAGTTATGGCTTAAAGTTACTCTGAATGATGGGCAGGTTTCAACTCTAACTTTTTCTAATTTTTACGTTTTCATGCGTGGATTGATGTAAGTAATTAGTCTGCAAAGTTTCATGGATGTAGGAACATTCTTTCTACCTCTAATGATTCTTCAAATGCCCTTAATGACCCCTGGATTTATTTCGGGTACGCACGGAAAAAATCAAGAGTGTTGCTTGCCATCAACTCTATGACGTCATCACCATTGTAAGAATTTGTTAACTTATAATAATATAGTCATAACAATGGATATTGTGACGTCATCTATATGGATGTGCTGGAGGACGCAGGCACTATCAAGAAAAAACTAATCAAACAACTAAATAAATTATGTAATTACAGAAACACTTAAAAAAAGTGGTTTGAACCAATGCTGATCACACGTTTACATTATAATAAAAATAAAATAACCCCTATTTTGCAAAATATTTTATGGTTCTGGGCAACTTTAACAACCTTTTGTGCTTAGCTGTAGTTGCTCTGGAATCATTATGCATGGAAGATTAATGATAGCTCCCTTCATATTGTTGTCACATTGACCACTTACAGTAAACTGGCAGAAGAAACACCATATATCTCACCCAAACAGAACAATGTATAAAATTAGAATTCTACATTGTCATTACCTTGGTTCATTTTAAATATGAAGTTACTGGCAATTTTGATAAAATTGATCTCAAATGGATAGGTGCATATTTATCCATTGTCGTCATCGTTATTAAAAAAACTGAGATTTTGACAGAGAACCTAAAAATATGTATGTTTACTAACAGTGTATGGAACATCAGTGAGAGCTCCTTACTGGAGATTCATTATCCCATAGCTCTTTGCAGTGCATCGATCATTAATCCATCACTACCTCGATCATGCAAATTCCTGTCATGCAGAGATGGTGGTATACAGTTAGGACCCATGTCACGATGACAACAGACACTGCAGTGTCATGTAGCAGATATGGGAGAAAGCTGCAGCAACACTAGAAGTGCAAATGGATGTTTGTATAGTCCTGTCTTCAGTGATGTACAGGATTCCTTGTCCAGTGTTTGCCCGCAACTGGATCTGCATGATAACAACACCGACTACCTAACGGGAAAACAATGTAGAATGTAAAGGCTAAAGCAAGATAAGATGTTGCGAACAGTATCTAACAGGACCATATAATTTAGCAGTTACAGAAGTGAAAGTGACAGCTTTCCACCACTACTCTTGTCCTCATCGTAACACACAATGTCATGCTGCCAACCAACACCACCGTGTACTATCCTAGTCTGATGAGTTTGTGTGGGGATTTTGACAATCAGCCTGTTAATATGGACCCAATGCCATCACCATCTGATGAAATCTGGATACTTACTTGGGATTTGCCTTATTGTAGCTGGTCACATTTTGGTGCCTGCAGCCTGGACTAACTTGTCCTAATACAAAGACCAGACAGCTATGTAATTAACATGGTCTCAAAGGACAATCAGATTCTTGTATCTCCCAACAGAAATTTTGGGCTGTTTCCTACTTATTATGGCAAGGGTTTTCCATTTACATAATCTTATGTCATTGGAATTGTACATATAAAATTATTGAAAATTTACTTACATCTCCCATCCCAATATAAGTTGCTTAGTTGTACATTTTTATGGTGATATTTGTAACAAAAGTAGGTTTAACTGTGTAAAAGTTGATCAATTGATATGTGATTTACATGTCATTGAGTTAAGATTTATTGCTTACCATATCATTTGTTCCACTGTTTTGAAACAACAATTAATATTTATGTATGTCAACCAACCAAGTTTTCATCTTATCAGAAGCTGCCTTATGATAAATTTGAAATAGGTAAAATATATTCAATGCAGATATAAAGTTACTTCAGAATTGAACTTTTCTGAATCATGGCGTGCAGAACTGAATTAGATTTATAACTTGCCAACATCATACAGGGACTTTAAAACTTGACACAGTGATCTTTACTTCTGGGTATTCCTATATCCAAAGAGTGCAGAAGTGTTCTCAAGTAAAAAAAAAACTGGTTTGACTTTCTCCCCTGCAGCATCTTGTTTCATGCAGCATCTCTCCAGCATCTTTGCTCTTTTTCCTGCCTCCGCATCAGTTCACTTGGCTGCTTTGACAAACCTCATCTGGCCAAGCTCATATCAGAAGCTGCAAGTCAAAGCAAGACTCTACCTACAGATGCCTCCATTTGCAAATTCTGCTGAAGAAGTTGTTTTGAAGATCAAGCCGATAAGTTTCTAAGTGCTCAGGACTTAAATTTAGTTAGAGGAATTTTTGCATATTTACGGTGATGCCAAAATGAAGCATTATGATGGCGCACCATAATATACTGTATGAATGGTTAAATTGGGAAGACTTCTAGAGTATGATTAGGCAAATCTGTCCGAGGATTACTAATTTTGGTATATGGTGTGTCTTTACTCATATATAAGTCCATGAAGCCATTTTGCAGTGGTGGTTCTATATGAATACATTTAACAGATACATCTAATTGTCACTTGTCAGTAACTGAGAAACCATGAAATTCTTTTCACTACTTTCAAGACCTGTCACTGATTTAAACATGTTGACTGGACCTCGAATTTGCAGGATACATGCAGATAAATGTAAAATAAAGTAAACTCAGAAGCAAAGAAAATCCAAAGATTTTGTATGGTTTAATGTATCCACTTTTCAAATAACTGATTTTTATACCCGCTGCAAATTTCTGTCCATCAGTCTGACGATTCAGGAAAAACCGCAAAGAAGTATACCTATCACATCAAGTTATGAAGGCCTCAGAACATTTCAATAAATTCAGGAATATGGATGTAATTAGCTGGATGCAATTAATGCCTCACACTTTGCAATGAATTTCCTTTAATTATGCTGAGGCTGCCTGAGTGGTGGGTCGTACATGTACATTTTGAAACACGGTTGAATTTATCTATTTGGAAAAATTGGCATAGTTCTATTCAGTAATTTGATTGCAGAATAACACTCAATGTCATGATAATACAGTTTTTCCCGTGCCATTCAGCCTTCTGTCATAGGACTGACTTCTAACTTGCTCCTGCTGCACTGCATTGTATTGCAGAAATGCGCTTGAAGGAGTAACCAGTACTAATCTGAAATCACACCTCACAATAGACCACTAGATAACCAAGAGTGCTCTTCCACCTGGTGGTGTTACTGTGCAGTGTGCAAAGAACACGGTCTTCTACCAACATTTCAAGTCAAGCTATCTCCTTGAAATACACATTTCGGAATTCACACGTTCTCTCTCCGAGAGGTTTAAATTTTTGGCCAAAATGTAAAATATTGCTCATTTGAAATAATTCTTAGTGTCCATAAAATGCCCATATAAGTCTTTTATATTTAACTATATATTATCAAAAATATATACAAAGGGCAAAACATATGCAACCAATTTAGATGAACAATACTATTAGTGAAACAGTCCTGCCGCATTACTCATGGGGCCACTGCTCCTACTCTGCCAGTCCCAGTGATAAGCCCTCCCTGCTCACCTGGGCTGTCTGATAACCAGGACCCATATTGAAATGTCACTCTGACCCTAAAGGGCAAATTCCCAACAGATCAAGTCCTTGTCCATTTTCAGAGGCAACTATAAGAACAACCAAATGAGAAGTAAAACCAAGGGCATACAGTAGACTCACGTACGAAATTGCAACACAGGGTAGTCCACTTGCACTTGTAAATTAAAAATTTTATTTTACTGCTTATTATGATTATGAGACAGGCAGGAAGCTGAGATTTTACCTGCTTCAATGCAGCCTCCGAAAAACACACAGCACCATATAAGTTTCAAATTTTGATAAAAAGCAAACATGCACTGATCAGTTACAACTGCAAAAGTCTGCTAAGGGTGGTGTTGCCATAGTCAGTTCATTTGGATTAGATAACAATCTACATAAAAAAGGCCAGACAAGGTGCAAGGATAGAATGTATTTTAAAAAATCATGTCTTTCAGACTCAAACTACGAGGGCATTAAATTTTTCTTAAGGTGAATATGACATCTGGCATGTAGTGAAGAAACTTAATGGAGTTCAAAATAGGTAGATTCACAATTTCACATGTTTTATTCTATTGATTGCGTATGGACCATTTAGGTTTGTATCGGACAACTATTTTAACTCTGAATTGTGTGAAGATCGACAGAGGCTTGATTTTTCCAGCATTTTATATCATTTCATCAGCTTTGATAACATTTATCATCGAGCCTTTAATTTATAGGAGCTTTCAGGATCTTCATTGTTGACTTGTCAGCAAGTTGGTATGATAGGGGTATTAATGTGATTCCATTTGACTGAACTGTTTGAATGAGTATGACCTTTTATGTTTGACTGTAATTGATTTGGAATCATTATGCATGGAAAATTAATGATTGCCCCCTAAACTGTCTAATAGTGTCTATCATATTGATGCACTTTGCAAACTTGTTACATGAGTCCAGATGTGACATTGTAAATTCTGCCCTTTTTTCATCATTTAGACACAAATTAAATGAAAAACATTGTAGAGATAAATATGCTGGCAAATATTTGTCTGACATCATGTTATGCCAAGTTATGAAATACAGAACAATGCTTAAAAATAACATATGCTAATTTTGATGTTTATTCTGACCTGTCTTCTGGTGCCTGTAATACCTGTGTCTTTCTCCGAAGCCAGCACTGGTATCACATACCATTTCCTTTTCATTACTGAGACCAGAGGTGAGATTGCCCTTCGCCTCTTTGTTATTATTTTCCTTTTGGTATATCAGCATGGTCACAGGTCCTGACAGCAGTGTGTGATGTTCTAAACAAAGCATTTCTTGTGACCACCTAATCACACAAAAATAGCTTTATGGGATTGTAAAAGGTCATTCAGTGTCATGATATAATGTTTGTATGTACCTTTTGCTTATGCTTCACCAAATTCAGTGTTGTATTATATCACATTCCTGCTGCAGCCCAAAATTATAATTTTTTATTTTGAATCAACTACTACTACTACCACTACTACTACTACTACTACTACTACTACTACTACTACTACTACTACTACTACTACTACTACTACTACTACTACTACTACTACTACTACTACTACTACTACTACTACTACTACTACTACTACTACTAGTTGTTGACATAGAATCAGAATCAGAATAACTTTTTTTGGTCTTGAATTTTACAAAAATAGTTCATAATAGGTTCAGAGAGACATTTCGATATGGGCATTTGGTTATCAGACGGCCCAAAAGGTGTATTAGAGGAAGGTAGCTTGATGTGAAATGTTGGTGGAAGAAAGTGGTCACTGTACTGTGTTAAGGCAGACAATCATTCAAGAGTGGACTGTCACACTGAAAATTGCACATATCATGATTCATCATGCTGAGTATTTTTCATGATCAGAGCATTAGTTTTTATGGCACTGTAATTGAGTAAAATTTCAGGAGACTTATGCAAGTTGTGCTGAGTGTTGGTTTCTGAAAAAAAAAACATGCAAAGGATTAGGAATCTGATTCTTGCATCACAATATGTTATAACAAATCATATTTATCTTTTTGGCTTACTGGACAGATATTTGAGCCTTAATACACATAAGATGTAGACAACTGGCTTTTTTAGCAGATACTTGTTTCCCTGTCAGGGTGAGCATATGCAGAAAAACTTCAAGCATTATGATGCAAGTGTGCACAGTGTTGAATAGCTAGTTTACCATGTAAACACTGTCAACGTCTGTTTCTCTATCTGTCTCTGCCATTTTCTCACAATTGGCTTTTACGATTTCCAGCTTAGCTAGAAGATACTCAATTCATTAAAAGTACACATTGTCACCTTCTTGTACTTGCATAACTTCCTTGAAATAGAATAGGCCTATTTCTGTGAGGAGACAAACAAGCTGGAAGCCAACTTTAGTTCAAACAAGTTATACTTGTAAGATTTTACATGTCCTGCGTTGGCATGTCATCCAGACAAAATATAATCACTTTTCATTTAAAAACTGACAAATGCCACCATTTGCAAAAGCAGTCAGCTAGAGGTAAAATGGCCAAGTCGATTCATTTGGATCAGTTTACCATCAATCAAGGTACACTTCAATGATTCTTCTGAAAAATTCTCATATATCATATCTCACAAAGACAACAAATTAAAAAAGGTCTTTGTTGCAAGCATGCACTTACGAATCCATGACTTGTAGATCAATACAATATTTTGTTTAATTCATTGTAGTTGAACCAGCCACAGGGTTGAATTGAAAAAACCTTGTTTGGCTCAGTACAGTATGAAGGTCATATTAAATTCTTTAGTGATAATCCAAATTCTGAGTTGAAGTTATGGCTTAACAACCTTTTGTGCTTAGCTGTAGTTGCTCTGGAATCATTATGCATGGAAGATTAATGATGGCTCCCTTCATATTGTTGTCACATTGACCACTTACAGTAAACTGGCAGAAGAAACACCATATATCTCACCCCAACAGAACAATGTATAAAATTAGACTTTTACGTTGTCATCACCTTGGTTCATTTTGAATATGAAGTTACTGGCAATTTTTATAAAATTGATCTCAAATGGATAGGTGCATATTTATCCATTGTCATCCTGGGTATATTAAGAAGCTGAGATTTTGACAGAGAACCTATAATTATGTATGTTTACTAACAGTGTATAGAACATCAGTGAGAGCTCCTTACTGGAGATTCATTATCCCATAGCTCTTTGCAGTGCATCCATCATTAGTCCATCACTACCTTAGTCATGCAAGTTCCTGTCATGCAAAGATGTTGGTATACTGTTAGGACCCATGTCACGATGACAACAGACACTGCAGTGTCATGTAGCAGATATGGGAGGAAGCTGCAGCAACACTAGAAGTGCAAATGGATGTTTGTATAGTCCTGTCTTCAGGATTCCGTGTCCAGCGTTTGCCCACAACTGGATCTACATGGTATCTACACCGACTACACAATGGGAACACAATGTAGAATGTAAAGGCTAAAGCAAGATAAGATGTTGCGAACAGTATCTAACAGGACTTACCCCATATAATTTAGCAGTTACAGAAGTGAAAGGGACAGCTTTCCACCACTACTCTTGTCCTCATCGTAACACACAATGTCATGCTGCCAACCAACACCACCTTGTACTATCCCAGTCTGATGACTTTGTGTAGGGATTGTGACAATCAGCCTGTTAATACGGACCCAATGCCATCACCATCTGATGAAATCTGGATACTTATTTGGGCAGGTCACATTTTGGTGCCTGCAGCCTGGGCTAACTTGTCCTAATACAAAGACCAGACAGCTATGTAATTAAAATGGTCATGAAAGACACATGATATAGTGACAATCAGATTCTTATGTCTCCCACTAGAAATTTTGGGCTGTTTCCTACTTATTATGGCAAGGGTTTTCTATTTACATAATTTTATGTCATTGGAATTGTACATATACAATTATTGAAAATTTACTTACATCTCCCATCCTAATATAAGTTACTTTGTTGTACATTTTTATGGTGATATTTGTAACAAAAGTAAGTTTAACTGTGTAAAAGTTGACCCGTTGATGTGTGTTTTACATGTCATTGAGTTTAGATTTATTGCTTACCATATCATTTGTTCCACTGTTTTGAGACAACAATTAATATTTATGTATGTCAACCAACCCAGCTTTCATCTTATCAGAAGCTGCCTTGTGATAAACTTGAAATAAGTCAAATATATTCAATGCAGATAAAGTTACTTCAGAATTAAACTTTTTTGAATCATGGCGTGCAGAACTGAACTAGATTTATAACTTGCCAACATCATACAGGGACTTTAAAACTTGAAACAGTGATCTTTACTTCTGGGTATTCCTTATATCCAAAGAGTGCAGAAGTGTTTCAAAAAAACAAAAAAAACTGGTTTGACTTTCTCCCCTGCAGCATCTTGTTTCATGCAGCATCTCTCAAGCATCTTTGCTCTTTTTCCTGCCTCCGCATCAGTTCACTCGGCTGCTTTGACAAACCTCATCTGGCCAAGCTCATATCAGAAGCTGCAAGTCAAAGCAAGACTCTACCTACAGATGCCTCCATTTGCTAATTCTGCTGAAGAAGTTGTTTTTGAAGATCAAGCCGATAAGTTTCTAAGTGCTCAGGACTTCAATTTAGTTAGAGGAATTTTACATACATGTATTTATGGTGATGCCAAAATGAAGCATCATAATTTATACAGTATGGACGGCCAAATGAAGAGGACTTCTAGAGGATGATCTGGCAAATCTGTCTGAGGAGGGTAGTTCCGTCAACATACTGATTATTTGATGCGTGGTGTGTCTTTATTCATATGTTAATCCATGAAACCATTTTTCAGTTGTTGTTCTATATGAATACACCTTACTGATGCATCTAATTGAGCAACCATGAAATTATTTTCACTAAAGATTTTATATGCTTTACTTTATTCACTTTTTAAAGAACTGATTTTTATAACCGCTACAAATGTCTGTCCATCAGTCTGACGATTCAGGAAACACCACTGAACGCTTTCAGATGAAACTTTGCAGGACTTTGCAAATACCTTGAAGACGAAGCGATTAGATTTTTATGAAGATCCATCAGGTGAATATAACACAATGATCAGATAAAGCTTAATAATATATGCAGATACTTGTAACCACCTAACCTGCAGTTATAATGCCTGTGCGTTATTCATGAGGGGTACCTCAGCTATAAAATTAATAGCACATGAAACTCTTTCTCAGAAATGTCCGCATTGTGGGAAAAATCACTTTATTTCAAAATTTTCCAGCCAATATCAATAAACTCTATGGAATATGCAATTATGCAGCGAAATACTTGGTTTTATTGTGATACTAGAATCTAGTGAGCGCTGAGTATACCTAGCACATCAAGTTATGAAGGCCAGAGAAAATTTCAATAAATTCAAGAATATGGCTGTTATTAGCTGGATGCAATCAATGCTTCACACTTTGCAATGAATTTTCCGTAATTATGCTGAGGCTGTCTGAGTGGCGAGTTGTGCATGTACATTTTGAAATATGGATGAGTTTATCAATGGGGGAAAATTGGCATAGTTCCATTCAGTAAGTTGATTGCAGAATAACATTCAATGTCATGATAATACAGTTGTTCCTGTGTCATTCAGCCTCCTGTCATAGGACTGACTTAAAACGTCTGACTTGCTTCTGCTACACTGCACTGTTTTGCAGAAATGTGCTTCAAGGAGTAACCAGTACTAATCTGAAATCACGCCTCATAAAAGACCACTAGATAACCAAGGATGCTCTTACACCTGGTGGTGTTACTGTGCAGTGTCCAAAGAACACGGTCTTCTACCAACATTTCATGTCAAGTTATCTCCTTGAAATACACATTTCAGATTTTGCACGTTCTCTCTCAGAGAGGTTAAAATTTTTGGCCAAAATATAAAATATTGCTCATTTGCAAAATTCTGAGTGTCCATAAAATTCTCATATAAGAATGTCTTTTATGATACATTTAACTATATATTATCAAAAATATATACAAAGCCTGGCAAAACATACATAACCAATTCAGATGAACTATACTATTAGTGAAAAAGTCCTACCGCATTACTCATGGGGCCACTGCTCCTACTCTGCCAGTCCCAGTGATAAGCCCTCCCTGCTCACCTGTGCTGTCTGATAACCAGGACCCATATTGAAATGTCACTCTGACCCTAAAGGGCAAATTCCCAACAGATCAAGTCCTTGTCCGTATTCAGAGGCAACTATAGGACAACCAAATGAGAAGTAAAACCAAGGGCATACATGACTCACATACGAAATTGTAACACAGGGTAGCCCACTTGCACTTTGTAAATTTTAAAATTTATTTTACTGTTTATTATGATTATGAGACAGACAGGAAGCCGAAATGTTACCTGCTTCAATGCAGCCTCTGAAAAACACCCATTACCATATAAGTTTCAAATTTTAATAAAAAGCAAAACATGCACTGATCAATTACAACTGCAAAAGTCTGCTAAGGGTGGTAGTGCAATAGTCAGTTCATTTGGATTAGATAACAATCTACATAAAAAAGGCCAGACAAAAAATCATGTCTTTCAGACTCAAACTATGAGGACATTAATTTTTTGTTTAGGTGAATATGACATCTGGCATGTAGTGCAGAAACTTAGTGGAGTTCACAATAGGTAGATTCACAATTTCACATGTTTTATTCTATTGATTGCGTATGGACCATTTAGGTTATTATCGGACGACTATTTTAAACTCTGAATAGTGTGAAGATAGGCAGATGCTTCATTTTTCCAGTATTTTATATTATTTCATCAGCTTTGATAACTTTTATCATCGAGCCTTTAAGGAGCTTTCAGGATCTTCATTGTTAACTTGTCAGCAAGTTGGTATGATAGGGGTATTAATGTGATTCGATTTAACTAAACTGTTTGAATGAGTATGACCTTTTAAGTTTGACTGTAATTGATTTGGAATCATTATGCATGGAAAATTAATGATTGCTCCCTAAACTGTCTAATAGTGTCTATCATATTGATGCACTTTGCAAACTTGTTACATGAGTTCAGGTGTTACATTGTAAATTCTGCCCTTTTTTCATCATTTAGACACAAATTAACTGAAAAACATTGTAGAGATCTATATGCTGGCAAATATTTGTCTGACATTATGTTACGTCAAGTTATGAAAAATACAGAACAATTCTTAAAAATAACATATGCTAATTCTGATGTTTATTCTGACCTGTCTTCTGGTGCCTGCAATACCTGTTTCTTTCTCCAAAGCCAGCATTGGTATCACATACTATTTCCTTTTCATTACTGAGACCTGAGGTGAGATTGCCCTGTGCTTCTTTGTGATTATCTTCCTTTTGGTATATCCGCATGGTCATAGGTCCTGACAGCAGTGTGTGATGTTCTAAACAAAGCGTTTTTTGTGACCACCTAATCACACAAAAATAGCACTGTGGGATTGTAAAAGGTCATTCAGTGTTATGATGTCATGTTTGTATGTACCTTTTGCTTTTGCTTCACATAATTCAGTGTTGTATTATATCACATCCCTGCTGCTGGCCAAAATTATAATTTTTATTTTGACTCACTACTACTACTACTACTACTACTACTACTACTACTACTACTACTACTACTACGACTACTACCACTACTGCTACTGCTATTGCTACTACCAGTTGTTGACATAGAATTAGACTGAAAATTGCACATATCATGAATCATCATGCTGAGTATTTTTCATGATCAGAGCATTAGTTTTTATGGCACTGTAATTGAGTAAAACTTCAGGAGACTCATGCAAGTTGTGCTGAATGTTGGTTTCTGAAAGAAAAAAACATGCAAAGGATTAGGAATCTGATTCTTGCATCACAATATGTTATAACAAATCATATTTATCTTTTTGGTGTACTGGACAGATATTTGAGCCCTAATACACATAAGATGTAGACAATTGCCTTTTTTAGCAGATAATTGTTTCCCTGTCACGGTGAGCATATGCAGAAAAACTTCAAGCATTAGTATATTATGATACAAGAGTGCTCAGTGTTGAATAGCAAATTTACCATGTAGATGCTGTCAACCTCTGTTTCTCTATCTGTCTCTGCCATTTTCTCACAATTGGCTTTTAAGATTTCCAGCTTAGCTAGAAGATACACAATTCATTAAAAGTAGGCCTACACATTGTCACCTTCTTGTACTTGCTTACCTTCCTTGAAATAGAATATTTCTGTGAGGAGACAAACAAGCTGGAAGCCAACTTTAGTTCAAACAAGTTATATTTGTAAGATTTTACATGTCATGCGTTGGTATGCCGCCCAGACAAAATATAATCACTTTTCATTTAAAAACTGACAAATACCACCCATTGCAAAAGCAGTCAGCTAGAGGTAAAATGGCCAAGTCGATTCATTTGGATCAGTTTACCATCAATCTAGGTACACTTCAATGATTCTTCTGAAAAATTCTCATGTATCATATCTCACAAAGACTTGAAATTAAAAAAGGTCTTTGTTGCAAGCACTTACGAATCCATGACTTGTAGATCAATATAATATTATGTTTAATTCATTGTAGTTGAACACCCAGTCACAGGGTTGAATTGAAAAAACCTTGTTTGGCTCAGTACAGTATGAAGGTCATATTAAATTCTTTAGTGATAATCCAAATTCTGAGTTGAAGTTATGGCTTAACAACCTTTTATGCTTAGCTGTAGTTGCTCTGGAATCATTATGCATGGAAGATTAATGATAGCTCCCTTCATATTGTTGTCACATTGACCACTTACAGTAAACTGGCAGAAGAAACACCATATATCTCACCCAAACAGAACAATGTATAAAATTAGACTTTTACATTGTCATTACCTTGGTTCATTTTGAATATGAAGTTACTGGCAATTTTGATAAAATTGATCTCAAATGGATAGGTGCATATTTATCCATTGCCGTCCTCGGTATATTTAAAAAACTGAGATTTTGACAGAGAACCTAAAAATATGCATGTTTACTAACAGTGTATGGAACATCAGTGAGAGCTCCTTACTGAAGATTCATTATCCCATAGCTCTTTGCAGTGCATCCATCATTAGTCCATCACTACCTCGATCATGCAAATTCCTGTCATGCAGAGATGGTGGCATACAGTTAGGACCCATGTCACGATGACAACAGACACTGCAGTGTCATGTAGCAGATATGGGAGGAAGCTGCAGCAACACTAGATATGCAAATGGACGTTTGTATAGTCCTGTCTTCAGTGATGTACAGGATTCCATGTCCAGCGTTTGCCCACAACTGGATCTGCATGATAACAACACCGACTACCTAACGGGAACACAATGTAGAATGTAAAGGCTAAAGCAAGATAAGATGTTGCGAACAGTATCTAACAGGACTTACCCCATATAATTTAGCAGTTACTGAAATGAAAGTGACAGCTTTCCACCACTACTCTTGTCCTCATCGTAACACACAATGTCATGCTGCCAACCAACACCACCATGTACTATCCTAGTCTGATGACTTTGTGCAGGGATTGTGACAATCCGCCTGTTAATACGGACCCAATGCCATCACCATCTGATGAAATCTGGATACTTATTTGGGATTTGCCTTATTGTAGCAGGTCACATTTTGGTGCCTGCAGCCTGGGCTAACTTGTCCTAATAGAAAGACCAGACAGCTATGTAATTAACATGGTCATGAAGGACACATGATATAGTGACAATCAGATTCTTATGTCTCCCAAAATAAATTTTGGGCTGTTTCCTACTGGCAAGGGTTTTCCCTTTACATAATTTTATGTTATTTGAATTGTACATATAAAATTATTGAAAATTTATTTATATCTCCCATCCTAATATACGTTACTTTGTTGTGCATTTTTATGGTGATATTTGTAACAAAAGTAAGTTTAACTGTGTAAAAGTTGATCAATTGATGTGTGATTTCCATGTCATTGGTTAAGATTTATTGCTTACCATATCATTTGTTCCACTGTTTTGAGACGACAATTAATAGTTATGTGTGTCAACCAACCCAGTTTTTTCATCTTATCAGAAGCTGCCTTATGATCAATTTTGAAATAAGTCAAATATATTCAATGCAGATAATGTTACTTCAGAATTAAACTTTTTTGAATCATGGCGTGCAAAACTGAACTAGAGTTATAACTTGCCAACATCATACAGGGACTTTAAAACTTGAAACAGTGATCTTTCCTACTGGGTATTCCTTATATCCAAAGAGTGCAGAAGTGGTCTCAAGTAAGAAAGCTGGTTTGACTTTCTTCCCTGCAGCATCTTGTTTCATGCAGCATCTCTCCAGCATCTTTGCTCTTTTTCCTGCCTCCGCATCAGTTCACTTGGCTGCTTTGACAAACCTCATCTGGCCAAGCTCATATCAGAAGCTGCAAGTCAAAGCAAGACTCTACCTACAGATGCCTCAATTTGAAAATTCTGCGGAAGAAGTTGTTTTTGAAGAACAAGCCAATAACTTTCTAAGTGCTCAGGACTTAAGATTTAGTTAGAGGAATTTTACATACATGTATTTATGGTGATGCCAAAATGAAGCATCATAATTTATACAGTATGGACGGCCAAATGAGGAAGACTTCTAGAGTATGATCTGGCAAATCTGTCTGAGGAGGGTAGTTCCGTCAACATACTGATTATTTGATGCGTGGTGTGTCTTTATTCATATGTTAATCCATGAAACCATTTTTCAGTTGTTGTTCTATATAAATACATCTAACTGATACACAGGGCCGTATTAGCGCATTTCTGTGCGTGGGGCAAACTGTTTCTAATGGGCCCCCTTGCACCCCAAAAACGCTCTGAAATTCTGAAAAGTACATTCCCGCGCAAGTTACCTAACGCACTTTCTTTACGGTCGGAACACATTTCAGCTTCATCATGGGCCCCCCTGAGGTCATGGGCCCGGGGCAAGTGCCCAGTTTGCCCATAGGTTAATACGGCCCTGCTGATACATCTAATTGAGCAACCATGAAATTATTTTCACTAAAGATTTTATATGGTTTACTTTATTCACTTTTTAAAGAACTGATTTTTATACCCGCTACAAATGTCTGTCCATCAGTCTGACGATTCAGGAATCACCACTGAATGCTTTCAGATGAAACTTTGCAGGACTTTGCAAATACCTTGAAGACGAAGTGATTAGATTTTCATGAAGATCCATCAGGTGAATACAACACAATGATCAGATAAAGCTTTATAATATATGCAAATACTTGTAACCACCTAACCTGCAGTTATAATGCCTGTGCGTTATCCATGAGGGGTATCTCAGCTATAAAATTAATAGCACATGAAACACTTTCTCAGAAGTGTCCGCATTGTAGGAACAATCACTTTTAGGGCCGTTTTAAAACAAAAATCATAACGACGCATTTTGACATACCATGTACATACACTGCGTCTGATGAAATTATGCAAGTAGCTTATTTTGCAGTAGTGCAAATTTATGCATATTACTTGGCAGGGACAGCAAGTAAGCAAAATTTTTCGACATGAATAGTAGCCAAGTGATGCAATGCTGATGTTTTGAGCCCAATTATTTGAAAATTAAACTTTCGCACTGTCATTCCACTTACCATGTTGCTTTTGCATAATGTCGTCAGACACCAAAATATTTGAATATATTGCATAACTTTGCCTCAACGAAACTTGATAAAAGTCACATGGAACATTTTTAAGCCCAATCCAATGATTATGTGAAAAGGATGTGCTGCGGGGCCCGAAAGTTTGTGTAATACTGGGAAATAACCTACTTGCTTAATTTCGTCAGACGCGGTGAATTTGGTGCATGGTGTGTCTCCGCAATTTTGGAGATTTGGTTTGATATGATAGATCCACTAAAGGAACTAAGAAATTGTGTTTTCACTACTTTCAAGACCTGTAGCCAAATTAAATTAGACCTTGGCTCAGCAGGATTCGGATGAATGTAATGTAAGAACAAAGAAAGTATGAGTTGCAAGACTTTTTGTTAACGTGATGCACTGTAAACAGAACTGTTTTTATTTCCATGAATTGCAAGTCAGAGCTTGTATACTCAATGGGATATAGAAATACATGTGTTTTTATTGTGATACTAGAATCTAGCATGCTAAGTATACCTATCACATCAAGTTTAGAAGGCCACAGAAAATTTCAATAAATTCAAGAATATGGATGTAATTCTCAGAATACAATTACATGTAATGGCGCTTTTCAATGAATTTCCCTTAATTACGCTGGGACTGCCTGAGCGATTGGTGGTACATTTTGAAATATTCTTGAATTCATCAATTGATGGCAAAAGATTGGCAAATTTCCATTTGGTTAATTTGCTTCACAAATTAACATTCGTTGTCATTTTGTATCATGATAGTACAGCTGTTCCTGTGTCATTTGGATTCCTGTTATTAGAATTAAAAGACATTTGACACACTCCCACTGTATCAGGTTGTATTGAAGAAATGTGCTCCAAGGAGTGATAAGTACACCTCACAAAAGATTGCTTGCCGGTGGTTTTATGAGAGTTGGTCTTACAGTACAGTGACCACTTTCTTCAACCAACATTTCACATCGAACTATCTTCCTCTGATACACCTATTGGTATTCCTTCTCCAAGAGTCACATGTTCTCTCTGGGAGAAGGTGAAATTTGTAGACAAAAAATAAATTTAAAAAAATGCTTATTTTGGGAAATTCTTAAGGTCGATGAGATGTCCACAGTTAGACATTTCTATGAAGATACATGTGTATAGTAACAGATATATAAAAACATTGACACTAAACAAACATAACCAACTCAAATGAACTATACTATTAGTGAAACAGTCCTGCTGCATTACTCATGGAGGCCACTGCTCCTGCTCTGCCAGTCCCAGTGATAAGCCCTCCCTGCTCACCTGGGCTGTCTGATAACCAGGGCCCATATTGAAATGTCACTCTGACCCTAAAGGGCAAATTCCCGACATATCAAGCCTTTTTTCCAATTCTATCAATTTCTATGGTAACTAAGAACAACCAGATGAGAAATAAAAGCAAAGCCAAACAGTTGACTCACATACACCATTCATTCACATTTTAAACCAAACTATAATACACCCCTGAAACCCACAGCAATGACACGGCAGTCAAGATAACCAAAATAATGAGAGACTACATTATCCAACTCAATATGGAGATTGTAACACAGGGTAAGCAACTTGCACTTGTGATTTTTTTACTCTATTTTTCTGTATGTTGTGATTATGAGACAGACAGGAAGCAAAGATAGACCCTTTACAGGGATTTTACCTGCCTCGATGCAGCCTTAGAAAAAAGGTTAATACCATATAAATTCTGAATTTTCATTAAAAAAACCAAACATGCACAGATCAAGTACCACTTAGCAAAAGTCTGCTGAGGGTGTGGTGTTGTTGCCTAAGTCAGTTCATTTGAATAAGATTACGTTCATTTGGATTAGATTACAATCACCTGAAAAAGCCAGACAAGGTGCAAGTTTTCACGGATAGAGTGGCTTTATAAATATCATGTCTGTCAGACTCTAACTATGAGGGTGTTTGCAATACGAAGGCATTTGTGTTCCATCGATTGCAAAAGGCCCATTCAGGTCAGTATCGGAAAACCATTTTAAACTCTTGTATAACGTGAAATAAAAAGCAAATACTTTATTTTTCCAGTCAAAAACATTTATCATTTATCTGAGACTTTTTCAACTTCAAAGAGCTACGGGGTCGGGGTACTATTGCCAATTTTTGCTACAAGCTGGTATGACGTGGTATTTTAAGAAATATGATTCCGTTTGAATGAGTAAGAATGATGGCTCAGTTTGCTTTATGACTTTTTATGTTTAGCTGTGATTGAATTGGAATCATTATGCATTGAAGATAAATGATTACTCCCTAAACTGGCTATCATATTGATGCAGTTTGCAAACTGGAGACATGAGTTCAGGCGTGACATTGTAAATTCCCTTTTCATCATTAGGCATGAATTAACTGAAAAATATTGTAGGGATCTAAATGCCAGAAATTTAAGTAAAGAGATGGTTCTTTCATTTGTCAGACATTATGTTATTCTGTCAAGTTATCAAATAGATAGAACACTGCCTTAACAGGACACTTGTTTCTTCTGATGTTTATTCAAGCGTTTAGTCTGATGTTTATTCCGATGTTTATTCGGATGTTTATTCTGATGTTATTCTGATGTTCAGTGCATTTTTTAACATGGTAACTGGGAGACCAAATGGTCTCCCAGTGGACAGATTTTGTATCCCAGTCATTGCCAAACTAGTATCACTGGGAGACCAATTTTCCCTGATACTCTTAATAATCAATATCACATTTTGGTTGTCATAATTAATTTTGTAGTTTTTTGGCAGTATTTAAAGCAAAATGTCTTCCTTCCATATCAAAAATCCACACTGTCTTTTCAATTATTCTTCTGCCTATATGTCATCTCTCAGATTTCCAGTTTTTATAAATTAGAAATTAGTCAAACTTGTTTTGGTGAAAATCGGGCGAAGTCTAAATTAGCAGTCAGTTCAACAGTTCCAACCCCCTTTGCAAGCATTATTATTATATAAATATATCTTATGGAATTTTGATAATTTTATACTACATTGATGCGGTGCATCATGGCGCTCTACAAAGTTCCGTTGGTCTCCCAGTCGAAATTCCTTAAAAAATGCTCTGCTGATGTTTATTCTGATATTCATTCTGATGCTTATTCTGATGCTTATTCTGATGCTTATTCTGACCTTTTTCTAGGTGCCTTTAATAACTGTATTATTTCCCAAATCTAGTAAGTACTGTCATCTCATACCATTTCTTTTTCATTACTAAGACCTGAGGTGAGATTGGCATCTGCCTCTTTGTGATTATTTTCCTTTTGGTATATCAACTTGGTCATAGGTCCTGACAGCAGTGTATGATGTTCCAAACACATGGTTTCTTGTGATCACTATCCTCTGAAAAATGGCTGTACAGTACTGTAAGAAGTCATTTGGTGGTATGACATGTTTATGTGTATACATCTACCTTTTATTTTGCTTCACCTCATTCAGCTTTGTATAATATCAAATTTTTTCTGCTGCTTAAAATTCATTGAGATCATTTTTGGTTTGACTTACTACTGCTGGAATGAACTTTTAAAACATGAATGCACAAGCCTACTGATTTACTAATTCTAAGATACATGTACATGTATGTGTAACAATGATATGATAGATTCTATAGTTAAGTTTGTTTCAATTACCATGTCACAAAATCAGTGGAACATGTTTGTCTCATTCAGACAATATTAGATTCTTTATAAAAAATGTCGAGTACTTATAAAGACGAAATGTAATTTAAGTAATTTCAACTACTAGCTTACTGCATCAAGCAAAACAGACCAGCATTGTGACTCAAGGGGCCACTGTCCTGCCCTACCAGTCCTAGTGATAAGCCCTCCCTGCTCACCTGGGCTGCCTGATAACCCAACGCCCATATTGAAATGTCACTCTGACCCTAAAGGGCTAAAGTCCCAACAGATCAAGTCCTTTTCCCTATTCAACGACAACTAAGAACAACCAGATGAGAAATAGAACCAAGCGCAAACAGTTACTGTGTGTTCTTGTCGTAGCTTGCATCCTTACAGTTGACAAAAGTGAGACACAGGTTAGCCTCGATGACTTCTGCATCTTCTGGGGGTAGTTGAATAGCTTACCATGAAGATGCTGTTAACGACAACGTCTCTGCTGCATTTCTCACAACTGGCATTTCAGATTACCAAATTAACTACAAGATACGCACTTCATTCAAAGTACAAATGGTAACCTTCTTGCACTTGCATACTTTCTTAAAATAGAATATTTTTTTCAAAAATGGGACAAACAGCCTGAGCTTGCAGCCAACTTCAATTCAAACAATTCGCACAAGTTATATTCGTAGGATTTTATCTTCCAAGCAGTCTTAACAAAATAAACACTTTTGATTTAAAACTGACGAATACTGCCATTACATTTGCAACACCAGTAAACTAAAGATAAAATGGCCAAGTCAATACATTTGGATTAGTTTACCATCAATCAACATGCACTTCAATGATTCACAGCTATGAACATCATTCGTGTCAGGTCTGCTCTGAATTAACACGAGTCCGAAGTGTTATTCAGAAGGCAGACCTGACACGAATGATGTTCATAGCTGTGAACTACACTGTTATGGGGTTTTATTTATATCCCGCAATGACTTTATCAGTGGTTTTTTATTAAATTTTAGTCTGATAACTTCAAATTCTCCCAAGTTAGGAGCAGCAGTTTGTTATGACGTCACCAGCTGCCCATTGTGACGTCATGACTTAAACAATCACTGCCAATTGTTTGCATAACAACATCAGATAATTTATTTCATTGAGTTCTCTAAGATGAACTCAATGGTGTGAACTCAATGGTTTTTTCATGGTGTTCACTCGCAATTGCGGGATATAAACCAAGAACTCTCACTGACCTTATATTTCTTTTTATGAATCATGAATGGCAAATAAAGTAATATAAATCTTTCTGCCTTTTTCAATCTCACACTGAAATTGTGTGTGATGTATGTGTTGTGCCAAAATAAAATGGACCAGCAATTCAACAGCAGTTGTCAGATTTGCACCTCATAGTGTAACTTGATCTGCCATTATATACCAGGAGCATTCACTCTGCCAATATGGGATAATTGACAAATAGGTTTTGTGCGTACTAGATAGTGAATCAAGCATCGCCTTCTTAAGAAAAACCCACACCAGAAATTATTTATTTCAAGACTGCCCAGAAAGGATTTATTTATTTCACCAATATTAAGCAAGAAATTATTTATTTAAAAAAACAGCAAGCCTCCCCCTCCTTGAGAAGGAATGGTGGCCCCCCTAGTGGTGAAACTGGACTTTCTCCGAATCCTGTTATGTTAAATTTACAAATATGAGTATGCAGCATATTCGAAATAGACTTCCGTGATGTACAAAAAGGTCGGTTTGTTTGTGTCTACTGCACAGCGTGCATAATATTCTGCCAGTACCAGTATCACATACCATTTCCTCTTCATTACGAAGACCTAAGGTGAGATAGCCCTGCGGCTCCTTTGTGATTATTTTGCTTTGGGCACCTCCTCATGGTCATAGGTCTTGATATCAATGTATGATGTTTCATGCACAGAACTTTCTCTCACCTCTTTTCTGATGACAACTGCTTAGCAAGAAATTGTTAGGGTTGTAATATAAGTCATTCAGTAATTTCATAGCTTTTTCATTCTCTCAATACAGCTCTTCAATTAATAGTAGGCCTATCATAAAAATTATATCATAGGCACTAGGCAGTCATTAAAATGAGGCGATTTGACAGGAGTCAATAAAACAGCCGGTTTGTAAGAACAGGCACATCAGCACAGACTCCTGGAAGAAACACACATGTCTCATCCAAACATGAAGGAAACACAATTTGTAAGTAGCCAAGGTCAATTTCAATGCTTTTTATGGACTGGTGGTTTCGATGATTCTGAAATGAATCAAGGCATAATTATAGGTATTGCAAAAAACCTAAAAACACTACATAGTATGGGAGGAAGGCAGTCATATAATTACTAGCCCTGAGACCCTGCACACAGGCTCATTCAGGGCTAGTCATATATAAGGCAATGCAAGCTGCGCTTGCAGGATATCCATCCATAGACCTATTAGACCATCACAAACATGACAACCAAAATTCTTGTCATAACTTTTTTGACCAGAGCTATGGTATGTGTTAGGACACATGTCACTGTGACGACAGACACTGCAGCGCCTTGTAGCTGAGAAGGGAGGAAGCAGCGGCAACACCAGAAGTGCTAATGGACGTTTGTAGTCCTATGTCTGTTGGGCTCATTGCTGTCATTGGTGATGTTAACAACCATGTGTCCAGGATTTACCTACAACTGGACCTGATGTCTACAGGATAGGAAGACATGGATTGTGGAAAGGAAAGCTAGCAAAGATTTTCGAAACTATCCACAGGACTTCACAAATTTTTGGATTGCCATATGGAGAAAGATATGAAGAAAAAAGTTGGATTCACAAAATATGGAGACAAAAAAATTGGATAATCTGATGAAAACTATAAAATCTGATTAAATATTTTCCTGCTGACAGGGGATCTATGATAAAAAAATTCTTCCTGTGTTCTAAAGTCAATGAGATCTTTAAGCTACCTCCCCCTTCAATAAAACAGTTTAGCTTCGAGTTGGTCAAATTATGCCCTATCAACGGACTAATTTACATTACCATATGGTGAAATTTTGAATCACACAATTAGCACAACTTCTTATTTGCCAGTTCCCAACCCTGCCTGAAATTTATCCTAATAACGAGAATATCTCAGGAATCTGAACAAAAAACTACAAAATGCAAAATGTTAAAGTTGCAGAACACTTCTTTAACGGCATTTGTAGATATATCACCAACGTATCATAGCCCTAAAACATTGGAAAATCAACTACTCAGTCATCGTCAGTATCCCAAGTATCGGAAGGTCTATCTGAGGTTCTGAAATATCAAGCATGATCGGTGGATGAAGTTCAGATTATCAGCTTTCATATAATGTTCATGCAAGAGTGTGACCTTTTGGTATGCATGATGATCATAGTGTGATCACAGAAATTTGTCATTGATTTCTGAAACTGTTTCAGTATGCACAGTTCATCTCTCTTGCGGAAATCTAAAGTAAATCTTTGTTTTACATATTTGGATTGAGAAAACAGCAATAACTTGTATATATGTACAATAGTTAAGTGGGTGAAATATGCCAAATTGATTCCAAAGGAAGCTGAATGAGCTTTGCTATACAAAATTGGCCTTACATTATAAATTATTTTTAAGCCAATATCATTTTGCTTCAAGGATGTTGGTTGGGTAATGCCGCATATTTTTTCACGCACAGAATAGTTTCAGACTTAAGATTAGTAAAACAATTTCTTTTCTTGTCCTATATTATTGAAAATCTTTTTCTAGAGGCCGTGGATTATCAATCAGATTCTGAAAAATTTATCATAGAGAATACCAAATAAAACATCTTCAGAAGTTGCAATCAAACCATGAACAGCAAAAATCTGGACAAAAACTTGCGCAGCCTTTGAGTCAATCTTACAATGTGTTGAGCTGCATGGCTAATGAACATGTTTATCCATTATAATGACAACTCTTCTCCTGATTGAAGTGAGGCGAATTCCACACTGGAATGAGTTATCATTGCCACACTTTGTGTTACCTTTGCATTCAGAAGTGAACTAGTTTTACTGCTTGTAAACCAAGATATTCCTCAAACAGGCAGCGAAAGAAAAAAAGTAAAAACTGTAATGATCAGTATTTTACAAGTGATCTTTGTGGTTAGTAGGTTTTTCCTCAAAAGAAATAAGAAATGTTTGGCTTTCTCCCCTGCAGCATCTTGTTTCATGCAGCATCTCTCCAGCATCTTTGCTCTTTTGCCTGCCTCCGCATCAGTTCACTTGGCTGCTTTGACAAACCTCATCTGGCCAAGCTCATATCAGAAGCTGCAAGTCAAAGCAAGACTCTACCTTAGCTATATTTTTTTTCACAACTTGTATGTATGTATGAATATAAGCTAAGAAGTTTCAACATCAACATAGTTTTAGTTGCAGTACTTTTATATTCATATAATTCATAACTTCATATATATTAATATAATCCGATGACTTCACATAAAAGTAAAGCAATACCAGATTGTTATTTAGACCAATGATAGTTAATTGATTCTTTCAAGTCTAAATGAGAAGAAGGCAATGTAAAAATGACAAAATTTAAGTCTAAAATTGAATCAACTCAAGACATGTGCTCTGATAATGTTGACATCACAAAACAACCTTGATTTTCATTTTGTAATATGGTGGTACAACTTCGGTTTGTCTTCAGCACCATCCCCCAAGCGATTTCCTTGTCTTTGCAACCTTCTTACGACTATAACTTATAATTCCCAGTGAAAGAAGTTGAATAATCATGGTAACTAAGCATATTGTTTATTTATTAAAAGGTTTGAGATATAAATAATGCATTGTATGTGTATTGTGCAACTAATGTATTTAAGTGAGACTGTCTGATTAAAGATTATAAAGTCTATACATGTAACCTGGCTTTTGCAGTGAATCTATCCATGAGCATTGCTAGGTCGCTACATTTAGTGAAACAGTACTGCAGTGTGTGACTCATTGGGGCCACTGCTCCTGCCCTGCCAGTCCTAGTGATAAGACCTCCCTGCTCACCTGGGCTGCCTGATAACCCAAGGCCCATATTGAAATGTCACTCTGACCCTAAAGGGCAAATTCCCAACAGATCAAGTCCTTGTCCCTATTCAGAGGCAACTAAGAACAACCAGAGTAGAAATAAACCAAGAGTAAACAGTTACTGTGTGTTTTTGCTGTATCTGCAACCTCACAGTTTACCAAAAGTGAAACACAGGTTGGCCTAGTTGACTTATGCATCTTCTCCTCTTTCGAAAATGCTGATTCATCATGGCAAAAACCCCATGAATTGTTACCTTGGGATGTGTGCATTACTGGCCTGCAGCCATGGTCTGTAACCAAGACTAATTTGTCCCCATATGAAGATCAGAAAGCCACATAACATGGTCACAAAAGAACATTGACACCAAATAATGACATTTTTATAGATTTGGGATTTTAAAATCACCATACAATAATGCTTGGGGCTGTTATGCACTAATGGTCACAGAGGATGAATTCTGAAGCAAGAGTAGATTATTTGATAAATTGGAGATCCAGTTGACGCAATATATTTGCAATGTAAAAGCAAGAAAGTAAGTCACAAAACTTTCAAGTACAACATTTGTACTCCCATTCATCATTTTAATGTAAACCCCAAAAATTGAAGGAACTCTCTTAAGACCAAAGATATGAGTCTCATGGGGCCACTGAAAATGCCACTAACATTCACTGGACCTATTTGATAGTTGATTTATGCCTGCATCATATATATTGCATGTCAATATGAAAATGGTATCATAGTTGATGAACAGTAAAAATGTATATAATATGATATATCCTTGGTGAGCCGAAATGAATAAACTTATGATAGGATCAGCAATATTAAACAGAACATGCAACTTGACAAATGATTATTATGATTGCATGTGAGATTGACTGGTCCCCTAAACATTAATTTTACCTGCACTCTAGTTCTTGGAATGCTTAAATTTATACTTATGTTCGTTTTTCATGTCCACAAACTCATACATGCTCGTCTTGACACCTCCACAAATTCTTGTACAAGTCAAATAAGTATAGGTTATTCACCTAGGGAGAGGCAATATGTGATTTATCCAGCGAGGGCGTTAGCCCGAGCTGTGATAAACACATACATTGTATTGCAGATCCCGCGGTGAATAACTGGCTTATACCATAAGACAAAACTGAAACTTGTCATTTGTTGCTGTATTATTTTCACAGCTTCACTTATTATTCTCCCATGGGAGGATAACTGGACAACAAGGAATATAGGTTTTATTGTAGTAAAATACTAGCTCATGATTGGCTGACAGAGGTGTCGAATTGTATAATGAGAAATATGTACATGGGCTGTTAGAACAATCAGAGAAGAAACAAAACCAATGATAAACAGTTACCATGCATTCACAGTTGACCTAATTCTTCAAAAATACAAAACTGATTAGAATTTATAAATGCTGTTTGTGTCAAAATATACATACACTTTTGCTCATATTGCAAAAATAAAATACCTTGACAAGAGTGTTCTCCTATCCGATTTGGTCTTTCCCAGCAGAGTCACCTGAATGGTATTCAAGTGGTGATTTCATTTTTGTACACAAGATGTTACTAACAGATTAATCTGAGAACAAAGAGTTAATACAAACTATGAACCCCAGGGGTAACTGTAAAAGTATATCACCTTTTTTATGTGTAGGCATGCTTGAATTGTACACATTCTGGTAATGTTGAAAATGAACAGCTACAAGTCTTCGTGTGGTTTCTTTTTACATAATTTCATAAAAGGCTAATGAATACATAAATTGTTCATTGTTCAAATATCATGAGCTTTTATGTCATGGTGTGACGAGAGCTTAGATAAGTTCTCAAACTTCAACAGACGTCTCCCCAAATCTCTAGAAACTCAACTTCAAGGAGTTTTCAAAATTGAAAGTTTTGAATTTATTTATTAAAGTACCATGAATGGCATTGAATGCAATCACAATGACAAGATGGCATTTTGGGAGATAATAGCAGCTGTAACATTTGTCTGTAAGAGGACACCAAAATTCATAGAAAGGTTTTAATTGATTCAGGTTATGAGCTAAATGAAACAGTTTCAAAGATATCTGAAGCAAATAATTTATGGATCTGTATATGTACGTACAGCATGTATTTCTGAGTAGTAATTGATTGATGAATTAAACATTTCCTTGCATACGATGACTCTGGATTTTCTGAATTTTGATTCTTGATATCTACTTCAGAAAGAGTGTTCTTGTGAACAGCATAGGATATAATGGGATTTTCTGTTTACATGAATGTGAGCTATAGGATAACTGTCCACGAACTAATCAGTTAAATTTGCATATTTGCTTAGCAATTGGTGGGCATTGTATCAGGAAATGATCCTGCAAAGTTTTGGTGCTGAAAAAATAATTCAAAGATGATTTATTAAGAAAAACATATTTAAGATTGTGATGTATGGTGCACAGATGACGTGTGGTAGATCATTCTCCCGTGGTCATCGACTCACTTCCGAGCTGGCTCTGCCAGTGAGCCTCTCACTCTGTTGATAGTTTTCCCTGTGGTTTTAGTCAAATTTTGAACTTTCATGCTTTGGTGGTCCAGCCAATCAGAATGAATCTTCCAAAATAATTTTGGGATTAATGTATCTGTCACTGATCACACCTTATTAAATTGACAAACACCAGTACTGATGTTGAGCAATCGAATAAAACATACAAACTGAAATCAAGAAACTGTCGTCTAAAAGTTACATAAACTGTGAAATGTATGATGAGTACTAAAGACAAACACAAAAACTGTGAATATTTCAGATGTCAATCATTATCAGCCATGCATTTAAAATGGATCTGATTGGTAGTTGGAATTAATCTCTAGACAACCTTCATGGACAGTGATTGACTCTGTCCAAGTTTGATATTTTCAGAACGCATTTGTGTGTAAATTCTCAAGTGCTGCTGAGTTTATGGAAGGCAGCCATTGTCTCTTCGGGGATTTTTTAATGCCATAGAGCTAAATAATGTCCGTATGTTAACACAGAGATAATTACTTTCAGTGTTACAATGAAATAGATAATTTCGCATTGAGGAACACTCCAACCACCCCAATTTCAGTAATTATTTTACACAGGTTTTTTTTGGCTGGTAATCTATGTGTATCTTTAATTTTCATGAAGCTGATCTAAAGTGCATAAAAAGATGCTTTGAGTATACTTATGACACAAGATGCTATTGCTCTACTGAAATTGCCTCATTACCCTCTGATGGCATCATGGATATTTCTCTCAAGAAATGATTTTACATTAAATGAGAAACTCAAGATTTGTGGTGCAGATCGGACATTGCCACTGTTCATGCTTGGAAAATTAAGCCCCAAACTTCATGTAACAGCTTCAATCCTATAGACTGATGACAAACAGGAGGAAACTTAAAACAACAAACGGATCAACAGCCAATCGCTATCAATAGTATGCAAAGACTGGAATGACATAATATTGTTTCAAATGTAACAGCCTCTCTGATTGTGCGACCACTTCCCTTCGCAACCAATCACCTTGAAGCTCTAAAACCACACTAATTGCAGCCATCCAGGTCAGAGGCTCACTGGCGGAGCCAGTTCGAGTGAGCCGATGACCACGTGAGAATGGTGGTAGATACAAAATGAGATCTGCTCAGCCATGAAAGATTGCTAACAGAAAAATGAAGAGAGAGAACTGACCACGAAACATGTCAAAAACAATCAGAAACAGTGAAATACTGGAAATAGCTGTCTGCCATAATTATTTACCTGTCTTGTTGATGCCAATGATTTTTATCAAGGGTTCCCAATTGCCCACATTTCACAAGTCCAAACCGCATATTTTTAAGCATGCTGATTCTGATCTACCACAAAACCTTTCGGTAGGTAAATGTACTGTCACATGCATCAGTCAATTAGGTTTTCATAATTTTATAGATTGATATATTATTTTATCTGTCAATCTAACTATTTATCTATTTAGGTATCTATCTATCCAGCTATCTACCTAATTATCTATCATTCAATCTATCAATCAATCGATCAATAAATCTATCTATCTATCTATCTATCCTGTCTAAAATTTCAAGAATATGCAGAGCTGATTGAACATTTACAAAATGCGATCTGGTATGCTCAAGTACAGTCTAAGTCAATCCTTGTTCATAAATGGTATGAGTGCCCAGCCCACCAATGATTTCTGACCAACCAAACATGCACGTTTACTTCATGATTACACAAATTATTCCAAAGTTGTGATATACAAATTATCGCAGTTTTGTTTTGTTTATGCCTTTGCAATATACTGAAATAAACTGGACAAACTGACAAAAATGCTATTTTCTTCTCAGCTCCAATACACACATAAAACTGAATGGACATTGGTCATACATGAGTAGCTTTCTACCATACGTCATGTACAGCCAATTTCATTGATTCTAGTGTATCGCAAGTCTACTTCAAAACGAATTCCTGTAAGCACTTGAATGGCCAGCCTCCTCCTGAATGGCAAACAGGCAAATTCAACAAGTGGACATTAGAATGTGACAGGAGTGGAATGCCAAGAGAGAAGGTATGAAATGTGTGATTCATGCAGTAACAGAGGGAACCACATTATTACGTGGGTCATAACTCAGAACCCAAAAGAACAAATTGATGACCTTAGCATTACTGGAGTATCAGGCATGAACATTTTTTCTTTACTCTTTAGTCATTGATAGTCACTCATCCTTTCCTCTGCTGAGCCCAGGGAACTCGAGGGAAGAACTACTTACTACTATTAGCACTACTACGACATGACAGAATTGACAGTGGCAAAAACAGTGGTAAAACAACAATAAACTTTCAGTTTTTGGTCATCAGTAGTTCTTGGAGGCACTCAGGAGCAAGATTGTTTAATCTGAGTAGATGGTAAATCAAGAAAAAGCCTGTCTCATATCATAGAGACATCATGAGAGATTCTCCTGCTATATTTTGCTCCTCCTGAAATTAAGGATCAGGTTTCTTGTCATTTGGAAGATTTTGATATTCCTCCACGCAATGACTTACTTCGCATTCCCTGCGGGTAATGACATCAGTCTGGGATATATGTGGTAAGGAATGTAATGTGCCCAGTTCAGCCACATTCTTGGACCCAAGTTGAATTCCTTGTCAATGTAACCCTGCCTTCCTGCAGTGGTCTGCGTCTGTCCCGTTCAGACAATCATTGTCAAATACAAGATGTGAGCTCATTCACAACCAATAACTGAGATTATGGGTGAGATAGTCTAAATATTGCCTACTATATTTTGCAAAGTGAAAATATTGTTATGAATGAACAAATATATTATAAAATGATTTAGGCCTATTTAGAATACAAAGGGCAACCTTTTGTACTGTCATTAGCATTCATTATTGTTTGCAATCCAAAGAAGTAGAGGAATAACCAAGTCAGGGAACATTGGTTTTGTGTGGAGAAACGATGAAAATGCCAGGTACAAATGCCAACTCATTGTCACATTATTGTGGAAATATCACGCACTTTGCACAACTGTGTTTTTTGTTTCCTGCATCGGATTTCTGCTGTGGCAATCAACTCTTGAGTAATGTTACTTCACACGTTTGTCATATGTGCCAAATGTTCACGCAACCAGCCCAATCATGCATCATAAATGGCCACCACTTCAATAGAAATCCAGCTGCCCCAAGAACAACACCCGAGCTGTTGTCAAAGCTCGGGTTTCAAGGTCAAGCTAAAGTAGCATGAGCTCGCATGCTTTGTTTGATATTGTTTTAAGCACTCATTCTGGATATTCATGCTAACAATTAAAGAGCCACATTATGTTGGTCTATTGATATAAATATAAAGCAGCCATCTTTCATGATTGCTATCATTCTTAACTCAACTTCATAGAATTTATCTTAACTTAGTCTCTAGAGCTTCTTCAACTTCCGAGAGGACTTAAAAGCGACCCTGGAAGGTATAACTGCCAAGCCATTAAACTGGCTTTTCTGATCTTAATGAAATGCTAGCTTGAGGTAATTCCTCAAGATTTGATGGAACTGTGAAATAACAATCACACAGATTTTGATCATACTGCCTTGCTTGTGTGATTAATGTGCTTCTTGCAATTCAATGTTTTGATGGATGGAGGACCACCAAAATGACTTCTGAACTGAAAGAGAACACCCATATTCTGAAGAAAAAATATAGTACCGTAAAACAGGGTTACTTTGGCCGTTCTGTACTACTTTGGCCACCAAATGCGAAAAATATTCAGTATCCTGTATCTCTTAAAACAATATGGATATCAGGAAATTTCTTTTTGCATCTGCTAGATACCAGTGCTGTGAAGGATATTCTGGGAAAAAGCAGATTTGCAAAAAAGTGTGATTTTGCAGGGAAGTGTCTACTTTGTTCTGGGTGGGTCAAGTGCAAGCTTACGCAGTGAAAACTGTGGACGATTTTTAAAAATAATATATCACAGATTCAAATTACACATGATTTGTTTATATGTTATGTAATTTAGCGAGTTTAGGGCTATGGCCAATGTTAAAAAATTACCATAAATGGTCCAATGCAATAATTGCAATTTGTATCATTAAACAAGCATAACATATATATATATTCTTTTATTCACAACGAAATATCAACAAGATACATGTGTGATGACAGTAAAATTACTAAAAAGAAAGACAGAAGATATATATATACAACAGAGAGGGACAGTGACTATAAACTACATCTAGAGAGAATGACAAGTATCAATTTATATAAAATAATGATAATACTGTAATTAAAAGCACCATAATTATATGTCCACAAGCAAAATGGAAACATATATATATACTGTCACATTTAATGAAATATTCCATAGAAACATAAACAGTTTACATATCAAAGTTTCATAGAATTTATCAGTAGCAATTACATAACGATGTTGTACTGGCTGCTTGGGAAGCTGTGAACCACCGTAGACATATATGATTTCATCCAAAATGGCATTAGACAAAGTTATTTCATATTGGGCTATTTTTATGGTGTTTGTCATCATAACGTTACATTGGTGAATTATACAAAAAATGGAAAATTAGAATGGAAATTCATAATGTTATTTGAAATTGTTTTAAAATGTCTCTTTTTATGACTGGTGCAAGCATATCTTACATTCTTGTGACCTAAAAGCTGGGGGCAGTAGTACATAGACTGTGATACATATATCAATACTTAATTTTTGTTCAGAATCTGCGAATGAGTCACAATTCATTCTACATTACAAAAATACATTCCTCGGCTTATTTGGTGGTCAAAATAATTGCGGTACGTGGTATCACATGCTCAAAATCTAAGGCAGCCGAAGCTACCCCAACTCCGGAGTTACTTTGGCCGACCCCTTAATTATGTAATAAAACATAGAACCATCACAGATTTTGGAAAGCTTTTTGACAGATGGAAACCTCAATGTACTGGCTGTGTTGTGGCACAAAACTGTTGATATTCAACGAAAAGCTTTTCTCAGAACACAAATTTGGTCCTCCGAAGCGGCCAAAGTAACCCCGTTTTACGGTACATGTGTTCTGTCAAAATTTATCTTTATTGAATCGATTCATTCAGAAATTATTTATCAATTCATTTTTTATTCATTTTTAGAAGACATTTTTCCTATATATATATAAATGTAAATTGAGTCGATGGTGAGGTTGTCACATCAAGAATTATATCTATCTGCCTGGTTGTGTGACACAGTGTCACGAGTCAGTCTAGTTACAATTAGTGACATTCTTTGGAAGCATATGCTGGCTTAAACTAGATTTCTATTGTCCTGATTATAGAATTCTGAAGAAACAAAATCTTTTAGCCTCCTCTGCACATATGTGATATTTCGATTTATAAAGACATTTTGTCATAGAGTGTCCGTCGAGTTTCTGTCTTCTTGAGCATACCAGTATTTGACTCTCTTCTTCCTGTTTCCCTCCCTTAGAATATCTATACAAGTACTCATCTTTTTTTTTAGAAGCTTAAAAAAGCCGGCAAACTGTTCTTGAGGCGACCATAATAATGAAATTACAGCATCATTTGGACTTACAGCATTTTTGAAAATCAGACATAAAACATATCTATATATCTATCTATCTTTCTGTTTATATCTTTCTATTTATATTGTGGACAAGGGTTGCACCAAATGACAGTGGCTACTGTCAGAAAGCTGCAGGAATGACCCAGTTCTCCTGTGTACGGGAGAGCGGGGCCAGTTGAACCAAATTTTAGAAATTGCTCTTCTGTGTGCATACCTTTACAGGTTTCAAGGAGAACAAAGATGGAAAAGGTAGTTTGAAAAGTTGTCTAATCATCCCAACTTTAGGTTTTAGCGTATATCTTACCATGGCCGACATATGAGCCTCCAAAAAAAAAAAAAAAAAATTGGTTCGACTGGCCCCACCCTCAGGGCCAGTTGAACCATCCATTGGGGCCAGTTGAGCCAATGGAAGGATGATGGGTGAAGTGTGGGGCTGCAGTCCGTTATTTTTGCTAACAAGAATAGCTAGGAGCATAGCATGTTTTGACTAAATTTAGCATGTCTCACACATTTCTTTCTGTTCAAAGAATAGCCTGGGGCCAGTTGAACCAGTCGACGGTTAAACTTTAATAATTTTTTTTTTTTAATCTATTGTAACTAGTGGCCCCACTGAGACCTCAATGTATCTCTATACACGTATATATCCTGGCTGTACCCTTGTTGTGGGACACCATTCTAAGGAAGTGGGTTTCCATCTACACATAACACATTATTCTATGATGACATGACATCCCTGCAGACCAAGTAATTTAAATGCTATGAAAGCTCCAATTTCAATATGACAAACTACAATTTTCATGCAAAAAATGAAAGAAGTGTGATAGTTTCGTTACCATGTGTCTCAGAGCCAAAACATCTAAATGGAGAAGACTAGCCTAATAAGGCTCAACACAAGGTTGTATATAATTATGTTCCAATGGTTGCTCCACCCGGTTAAAAATTAGGGGTGGTTCAACTGGCCTGCCGGTTCAACTGGCCCCACTCTCCCCTACCAGTTGAGTCCTTTTTACATATTTGTACTGATATAACTACCTCCTCATGGATGCAGAACAGCTTTTGCCACATCTCAAATCTAGTGGGATATCTACTTGCAGAGGCAGTCGTAATGTGATTGTTTTTAAATCTAGAAAAGCCAATTAGGTCTTCTTTTTGTGACTGACTCAATGGTATTTATGCTGTAAAGTCCTGAATTCATTTTACAGAAAAATGAAGAATTGACATGAGAGACGCAGTGTGTGGTTGATGGCTGTGGCAACATATGTCAGGCAAAGAAAGATCCCATGAACATAAAAGAATGAGAAGACAGCAAATATGTCATTATCAATTTAATTGGCTTTTGGTTTGCCAACTGATTCACTCGTGAGCAGCATATTAAATGAACAAACATTAGCTTAAATTTCGATTCTATTTATCTCAAATTCTTGCATTTTAAGACATCTTGGTTCATAATCTTATTAATTCCTGCTAAGATAGAGGATAAGGCAAATTATTTTATGATTTTTACCTAACATGGGGGTGTTAGGACATGTGTCACTGTAAGGATAGATACTGCAGCACCTTGCAACTGAGAAGGGAGGAAGCAGCGGCAACACAAGAATTGCTAATGGACATTCGTAGTCCGATGCCTATGGGGCTCAAATTTGTCATTGGTGATATATATAAATGATGCTGTGTCCTGCATTTGCCTAAATCTGCTGGACAGGATGAGTACAATGTATGTGGAAGTTAAAGCCTATAGCTATGAGTATGATGTTGTAAACTGTAGTTTTCAGGAATTATTGACATTTAATTTTTATTAAATTCATCCTCTTTAATTGTGGTTGGGACAAATATCCCCTTTCCCTAACTAATCAAGCAAGGAAAATTATAAACTTTCCTGGCTTATCAAAAAAGTTTTTAGAAAGAACAGCTAAGTTGTTGAAATTAATGATAAGAGGTAATTGAAATTTTGTGACTTGCATTTTCGACAGTGACCACGACGATTTAATTTGACACAAAAATACTGCACTTAGAGATTTTTTTTCTATTTTCTGATATATCATTACAGAAGCACAGTACTATACAGTGTTTCAAACAGAACTTTCGCCTTATTAAAAGTGTGCGTTTTTAATGCTGCTGCAAAGGAATTTAATGACCCAGCTCAGCCACAATCTGGAACCCAAGTTTGATACCTGGACAGTGTAACCCTGCTTTTCCTAACATGGTCCATGTTTGTCCTAATTAGCCTATTAATGTGAAATACAGGATGTGAGACAAACAACTGAGATTATGACTGATCTTGTTTGGATATTGCTTGTTTACTGTATGTTGGAATGCTTTCAGCATTCATTATTGTTTGAAATGAGAAAGAACATGAGAAACCAAATCTAAAAACATTGGAATTGTGTTGAGAAACATTTCAATTTCCAGATACTGATGCCAGCACGCTATCACATCATCTTGGAAATATCACGCACATTGCATTACTGTGTTTTTTTTAAAGTCTTGTATCGAATTTCTGCTGTGGCATTGAACTCTTGTGTAATGTTACTTAATGCCTACTTCAACTTAAAAAACATCTCAAAGCTGCGCAAAAATTTAGACAAAGACACAACAAAAACAGCAGTAAATGCACTGGTTACTCCACATCTGGATTATGGCAATGGATTGCTTCATGGTATATCGCAGAGACTGATAAAGAAGCTTCAAGTAGCACAAAATACAGCTGTCCGCTTAATTGAACAATTGAAAAGACGAGACAGTGTCTCAAGTCACAGGAAGAACTTACACTGGCTGCCAATTCCAGCGAGGATACAGTTCAAAGTCTTGATGATGACATGGAAAGTGCTGAATGACCAGGCTCCAGAATATTTGAAACACCTCATTCAGCTCAGACAACCAAATTGCAACTTACAAAGTAACAAGAAGTTGCTATTGTTAATTCCAAGCACTCGCGACAGTAACAAAATGGCAGACAGAGCATTCACACAAGTGGCTCCTCAACTTTGGAACAGTCTTCCACATGAGATAAGTAGTTGCATATCCATGGATAGTTTTAAGAAAAAATTGAAAACGCATCTATTCCAGCTATATTACAATTAATTCCACAAAAGCGCTGGTTAACAGTCTGACTGAAACTAGCGCTATATAAATGCTTAGTTTATTATATTATTTATTATACTTCACACGTTTGCCATATGTGCCAAATTTTCACGCAACCAGCACCTTCACACATAGCTAATGACAACCGCTTCTATAGAAATCAAGCCGCACCAAGAACAACACCCAAGCAGTAATTGTCACAGCTCAGGTTTCAAAGACCAGTTCAAGTAACATGAGATCTCATGTTTTATTTATTATTGTATATTTTAAGCGCTCTTTCTGGATATTCTGCTGATGGTTAAAGAGTCACATTCTACTTGTCTATTGATCAAACAAATGGAAATTACTCTTTTAAAAATATAAACTCGCCATCTTTCATGATTGCTATCATTCTTAACGCAGCTCCATAGAATTTATCTTAACTTAATCTCCAGAGCTTCTTCATCTTTGAAGAGGAGTTTTAAAGCCACCCGGTAGGTATAACTGCCAAGCTATTTAGCTGGCTTTTCTGGTCTTAATGAAATGATACCTAAATCCTTGAAATCCGATGGAACTTTGAAACAACAATCATACAGATTTGATCACACTGTCTTCATTGTGTAATTTACGATCTTCTTGCAATTTAATGTGTCAATGGATGGAAAACCAACTAAGCTTCAGAAAGGATAAAGAACGTCAATATTTTCTGCAATAGAAATATAGCACCTCTGCTTGCTGTGTCTACATTAATCACAATTGCATCAGTTTATTCTCAAATGATTTTCAAATTGGTTCGTTATTTGAAAAAATCCAGGCATTTTCCCATTGATATATAAATTTATATTTCATCTGAGGTTTTCGCCAGCCGTCAATCTTGGGAGGTCAGCAGGTTACATCAAGAATTATATTCAAGAGCCTGTTGGCTTCCATTAGATCTTCCTGGTTGGGTTACACAGTGTCATGAATGAGCCTAGAAGCAATTAAAGACATTCTTAGGGAGCAAATGCTGGCATAAAATAGATTTTCATTGTCCTGATTCCGGAATTCTGAAGAATCCAAATTAGGGCTTCTCGCTCAGGTTTGAGTGCATCCCATTGTGACAGAAAATAGGCTAGTCCAAAGGAAAGAAACCAGGAATTTTCCTTCTTCCCTTGTAATCAAGGCTATTGTCTATCTGTGTCCATTTTTTAATATCTATAAGTACACATTTTTTCTATCTTTCTATTCTTGTTTTCGTTTTTTTCTCCTTTCTTTCTTTTATTAATAAAGCCTCTTGGTGTTGTACATAGTCATCTTTAGCGTCAATTTCCTAGTAACATTTTTCTTTCACTTTAGCCCTCAAAAGGTTCCCTGCTTACCACATAACTAGGAAGTTAAAAAGCTAGCAACTCGTTAAAGTTTAAATCTTTTGTTTTTCAGTTTTTCAACATTGCAAACCCTGCAGATTTCTTGACATATATGAGGAGCATTCGGAAGAACTCTCAGAATTAGGTCATGACTGTTGCAACAATATATTTTGTTCTATTTGATATAACCAGTAAATCAGAGAAACTAAGCTATATATGTATGCAGTCTTCCATTTACTTGCAATGACGCTGTGACAGTAAAGTAAATGTTACAAAGAGCTTCATTAATATCCTTAGACTTTCACCAAAGTATGCCCTGTTTAAGGTTTATATATGGCTTTAAAACTTTTTTATCTTATCTTTATCTGAAGAAGGCTTTTTACTAAAAACTTGAACATTTAAATTTGAAACTCCACATTTTATATCATGATTCACTGAATATTGTTTCCACAGATCGCAAAGGTAAGCAGCTTAATTAAGTACACTGAATGATTTATTTCAGAAAAAAATTATTTTAGAGGCAGGGCATACCCTGAAAGTGGCCACACAAAATCACACAGAATCCAGACTTAGTCAAGAACAATTCATTTCTCTGTCCAGCAGGTTTGTGATTCTTATTCTAATAAGACCTTTTTGCGTGAGTTAATAGCAATTGTGATAGGAGTTGAGCTGAATTCATAACATCACTTCTGATAGCAAAATATAACATTTTGACAACAGCCTACCATTTTGACAAGTGAAGGAAATGTCAAATGTCGCCATTAACAGGCCAGTTATTTTGCAGATTTAATTTATTGCAGATTCAAGTCAAACAAGATATTTTTGCTGATAGATGTGAAATTGCAACTTTTGGAACACTATAACACAAGAATCTGCTTGTCAGGAATGCAGCTACGGTATAACATGTCCAAGAACATTTACAAACAAGCACCACTCTAACTCCGTCCTTCTCAAAGCCAGGAATTTTGTGTAAAATTGTATGACTTTATGTTTCTGTAGATGGTAATGACTTATTTAGATTTTATGGCGCATGCTACAAAGCATATATTTGCATAATTCATTTTGCCTCTAGTCAGCTTATTTATAATCTCATCCAGGGCTTTCAGTGATTCTTCTTAAATAGTTTTCAACAACATCAAAAGCCAACTCGAGTTGGAGTGAATATTTCTTGTGAGAATTGTCTGTTTACTAATTCCAGAAAGAATGCCAATCTCTAGTCTTATTAGCAAAACGGAAAAAGAAGGGAATCATATTATGCTCCTCTTTGTTTTGGAATTCTCCTCACACAATTAATTTCAAGTTTTCCTCACTTTTGTCAATATTATACATCAGAAGAATAAGAAAAAGGTTCCTGCATACTGCATTCTCATCCTCTATCTTATCAGGAATTAATAAGATTATGAACCAATATGTCTTTAAATGGAGGAATGTGAGATGAGTGGATTCGAAATCTATGCAAATATTGGTTCACAAACCAAAAGCCAATTAAATTGATAATGACATATTTGCTGTCTTCTCGTTGTTTGAGCTTCACAAGATCTTTCTTTGCCTGACATATGTTCCTACAGCCATCAATCACACACTGCCTCTGTCAAGTCATGTCTTCATTTGGCTGTCAAATGAATTCAGGGCTTTAGGGCATAAATACCTGTGAGTCAGTGGCAAAAAGAAAACCTAATCGGCTTTTCTAGATTTAAAAACAATCGCATTATGACTGAGCCTCTCCAAATAGATATTCCACCAGATTTGAGGTGAGGCAATAGCTGTTCTGCATCCATATGGAGGTAGTTATATCAGTACAGATATATCAATGGAATGGCTCAACTGGTACACAGGAGAATTGGGTCATTATGGCAGCCTTTCTGACAGTAGTCAGTGTCATTTGGTGTAACCCTTGTCCGCAAAATCAATGCCTGCCTCATCAAATGCTGTTTTTGGGTTTGTTTTCTTTCTCTTTCTTCTATTTCCCTTTGTGCAAGACCATGCAGGCCATTGGCAACATAAATCACATGACCTGTTCATACTTACTGTCCATGTAATTTACTATTTGACTTTATAAAACTATAGAGTCTGATAATAGCGCTATGATAGCACATTTTAGTATATGCTACCAGCACTACTGTCACATACCATTTCATCTTCATTACAAAGAGCAAAAGCCAGATAACCCTTAAGCTCTTTCTGGTTATTTTGGGCATTGACCTCAGTTCCTCTAATCATTAACCAAACAAGAAATAGGTACGTGTTCCAGACATCAAAAACCCAGGAGTAACAGACAGTGGTAATTTTTGAAAGAGACAGTTAATTGAAGAAGACATCAGGAAATTTGTGCAAAAGAAGAAATCCAAGAAGAAAGATGGTCTTCCATACATCTCAAGATAGATTTGAAGCCTAATCAGGAGATGCACTTGCAACACCATGAAGGAAGCCATGAAGCATGTACATACCCACAGTTGAGCTAATAAGCTAAAAGAAAAGTTTCCATACGGGAAGAAAGAGTTACAGCCCAACACTATGTGTGTTGCCCCAGTACAGGGATTTTTATGATCATTGTGTGAATAGCCAATGACACTGTGATCCTAATGAAATCCGGATTCAGTGCTTACTGGGTAATTGGCTTGTTGTAGCACTTATAGTTCTGACCTGCGGCCGTGGCCTGTAGCCTGGACTTACTCTTCCTAATGTGAAGACCCAACAGCCACATAACACGGTTACAAAAGAACTCTAAGATGATATAAGGAAATCGGATTGTTATAGCCCAAGACAATTTTTGGGAGCTGTTCCTACATTGTCACTGGGGTCCGTCCTTTAGCTGGTAGACAATTGCCATTCATAGTATTCAATGCCATTTGTTTAAAGCTGATGAATGCAGCAACTGTTCAAATGTCATGAACTCTTTTTGTCATGATATTAGAGAGAACTTAGGTTTGGGATAGAATAGTAACTGTTGTCTCTTAGAGGACACTGAAATTTGTGAAATGCTTTATTCATGTTTGTGAGCTTATATCAATGAAACAGTTTCAAAGATATTTGTAGTGTATAAAGAACATTTTATTCGGTATGCTTTGTATTCCGTCACAGTAAATTTATTGATGAATTGCTACTTTCTTGCTTAGGTAAATATAAAAGGCGTTTAAAAATAATTTCCTACAATTTGATTCTTTGTAAATCTCACAAAGAGTGATATTGTGAATGGTATAGCCTATTTTGGTATTTTCTATTTACATGAATGGCATGCTGCTAGGATGTCCAACTAGTTGGCCAATTGACATGCTTAAGCACCTGAATGGCAAAGAGGCAAATTCCACAAGTGGACATAATGAGTATGACAAGGGTTGAATGCAAAGAGAGGGGTTCACGAGTGGTATAAAGTGTGTGATTCATGCAGTAACAGGAGCCAGGCTCGTAATTGCTTGGGTTAAAATGGGGGTCAGTTTTGCTAAGTGCTCAGGTTGACTTGATGATGCATTGACCAGTGACCACATGTGCTCAACAGGAAGTTAGCAAATTATTTGATGCAAGACCAATTGAGGCATATCAATTGCAGACCTTTAAAGACTTCTTTATCGCATTAATGAGTCAGTACTTGGTAGTCAAGCCTTCCCTACCTTCTTTCTTGCTACTTCTTGTTTCCAGAACATTATACGTGATACATGGTATGACTAACAGCTATTCTTTAGGGATTCATTATTCCATAACTCTCCACAATTCAGATCATTAGAGTCATAGTAAGGCAAATTATATTGTCATGATTTTTACCAAATATGCTGGTGTTAGGACATGTGTTACTGTAACGATAGACACTGCAGCACCTTGCAACTGAGAAGGGAGGAAGCAGCGGCAACACAAGAAGTGCTAATGGACATTCGTAGTCCGATGCCTGTGGGGCTCAAAGTTGTCATTGGTGATATAAATGATGCTGTGTCCTGCATTTTCCCACAACTGGACTGGATATCTACTGGACAGGATGAGTATTTAGAAGGGAAAGCTTATAGCTATGAGTATGATGTTGTAAACTGTAGTTTTCAGGAATTATAGCCTTCTGCCTAATGTAGGATGTACAAAATACAAAAGAGCAAGAAACATTAAAAAAATGATCGCTTAAGTCATTTGCCAAGTACACTGCGTTCCCAATTATTATGCAAATATGCTTTTTTGCAATATCTCAAAAAGAAATAACACTATTGGGATATCCTTTACACATAATGGCATGTGCGCCATAAAGCAAATATTCTGTGACTTTCGTCCAATTCTGTTGTTTCAGTGAGGAGTTATGCTATATAATCAGGTTTTTGGGGTGTTCCCAATTATTATGCAATTCTTGAAAAGCTTCCATTGCCACCCAAAATCAACAAAGTTGATTATGAATTGACATTAGAATATACCTCATAACACTAAATAAAAAATAGAACCATCATTTCAAACGTGGATGCCCTCATGACCAAGAAATCAATATAATACAACTGCATTGAAAAACCATTGAAATTGGCTTTTTTCCCAATAAAGAAGCCTGCAATGCTCTTAAAAAAATTAATATCGATTAAATTCCATCTTAGAATATAATTATCTATAGCACACCACGGTCATACTGTGCGATGAAACACCAAATCCGGTATCTCTACAAAATATGACACCAAATCAAAAACTCACACTTCTGTTTCCCATTGGAATAGCATTGGCAATTCGATGCATTCAATTCATTTCAAGATATTTGTCAAATACAGTGGTGCAGCTTAATTGCCATTGGTTTACAGGAGAGTTCTAAACCTAAGGAAACTGGAAAATGACTTTGGTAATGATTTTTCATTTTTTCTGGCTAACAGGGGCTTTTTATTGCAATAAAACTGTAATTTCAATGCTATTTCAATGCAGGAGAAAAACATGAATTTCTTGGCTATGAATGCTTCTATGTTTGACATGATGGTTATACTTTTTCTATTGTGTTAAGGAGTATATGTTGGTGGCATCTTTAGATTAGTTTGGGTCATTTTGAGTGGCCAGGAATGCTTTTTCAAGAATTTGCATACTAATTGGGAACACCTAAAAACATCATTATATGGCATAACTCCCAACTGAGTCAATGGAATTGGACAAAATTGGTAGAATATTAGCTACATGGTACACTTATCATTATGTGAAAAGGATTTTCAAATAGTGTTATTTCCTTTTGATATAATGCAAAAAAGCATAGCTGCATAATAAATGGGAACGCAGTGTACATTTCAAATGGTGTCCCTGTACGACTTATATGGTATATGAATTAATAAAAGACAAAATTTGACATAACTTTGTTCAAGGCAAATAAATGCATCATTGTTCTAATACAAGTATCATGCGCTCTTATGCATTGATGTAACATGAACTAAGGCAAGCTCTCAAACATCAACAGATATAATCCCCGAGTCCCAGGCAACTCTATTTCATGCAGCTAGTTCAAATTGAAGGTTTTCAATTTCTTTGAAAATTCCATGCTTAGATGGACAAGGGGTTTTCTACATTTTGGTTCTTGATGTATCTTACATAGAAACATGAGAGTTTCTCCAAACATATGATGTTTCTTGTGAAATGAACAATCAGTTTCCTTAAATCATCTGGAAGAATATGATATTCCTCCACACTTATTGCTCTTAATGATGATAAAATCCTTTGCTAAATATTGGTGGTATTTAGTTATTTTATGTTACATTTCTTGTTAGTTTCTCCCTCCTCTAGCACATCAATTAGTGATGACGTCACAATGACCATTATTAAAGATACATAGCTCCAAGTGAACTAATTCTGACAATGTCGATGATATCACAGTCTTGATTGCAATCGAGTCAGTTTTTTTTTTTTCGTGTGTACCCGAAATAAATCCAGGGGCCATTTAGGGACTATATAGGACCATTAGAGACAAAACTTATCATCCAACATCAAAGAAAATTTAAGCACAAGGCAGTATGATCTTAATACACAAGAAAATGTGAAAATTAGAAAAACTTTTGGCGAGGACCTGACTCTGACCTATCGTTCAGAGTAACTTTAAGCATTCCCTCAGGTAATAAGGGCCCTTTGGGATCTGTGTGCAAAGGAATTTAATGACCCAGCCGCATTCTGGGACCCAAGTTTGATTCCTGGACAGTGTGAGCCTGCTTTTCCTAACATGGTCCTAATTAGCCTATTAATGTGAAATACAGGATGTGAGACCAACAACTGAGATTATGACTGATCTTGTTTGGATATTGCATGCTTACTGTATGTTGGAATGCTTTCAGCATTCATTATTGTTTGAAACATTGGAATTGTGCTGAGAAACATGGCAATTTCCAGGTACTAATGCCAGCACACTATCACATCATTTTGGAAATATCACGCACATTGCATAACTGTGTTTTTTAAAATCTTGCATCGAATTTTTGCTGTGGCATTGAACTCTTGTGTAATGTTACTTCACACGTTCGCCATATGTGCCAAATTTTCACGCAACCAGCACCATCACACACAGCTAGTGACAACCACTTCAATAGAAATCCAGCCGCACCAAGAACAACACCCAAGCTGTAATTGTAACAGCTCAGGTTTCAAAGGCCAGCTGAAGTAACATGAGATCTCATGTTTTATTTATTATTGTATATTTCAAACGCTCTTTCTGGATATTCTGCTGATGGTTAAAGAGTCACATTCTACTTGTCTATTGATCAAACAAATGGAAATTACTCTTTTAAAAATATAAACCAGCCATCTTTCATGATTGCTATCATTCTTAACCCAGCTCCATAGAATTTATCTTAACTTAATCTCCAGAGCTTCTTCATCTTCGAAGAGGACTTTTAAAGCCACTCTGGTAGGTATAACTGCCAAGCTATTTAGCTGGCTTTTCTGATCTTAATGAAATGATACCCCTAAATAAATCCTTGAGATCTGATGGAACTTTGAAACAACAATCATACAGATTTGATCACACTGTCTTCATTGTGTAATTTATGATCTTCTTGCAATTGAATGTGTCAATGGATGGAAAACCAACTAAGCTCCAGAAAGGATAACGAACGTCAATATTTTCTGCAATAGAAATATAGCACCTCTGCTTGCTTTGTCCGCAATAATCACAATTTCATCAGTTTATTCTCAAATGATTTTCAAATTTGTTCGTTATTTGAAAAAACCTCGGCATTTTCCCATTGATATATAAATTTATATTTCATTTGAGGTTTTTGGCAGCCGTCAATCTTGGAAGGTCAGCAGGTTACATCAAGAATCATAATCAAGAGCCTGTTGGCTTCCATTAGATCTTCCTGGTTGAGTTACACAGCTTCTTGAATGAGCCAAGTAGCAATTAATGACATTCATAGGGAGCAAATGCTGGCATAAAATAGATCTTCATTGTCCTGATTCCGGAATTCTGAAGAATCCAAATTTGGGCTTCTCGCTCAAGTTTGAGTGCATCCCATTGTGACACAAAATAGGCTAGTCCAAAGGACAGAACCTGGGAATTTTCTTTCTCTCCTTGTAATCAAGGCTATTATCAATCTGTGTCTATTTTTTTATATCTATAAGTGCACATTCTTTCTATCTGTCTTTTTTTGTTTTCGTTTTTTTCTCCTTTCTTTATTTTATTTATAAAGCCTCTTGGTATTGTCTATAGTCAACTTTAGTGTCAATTTCCTGGTAGGATTTTTCTTTCAGTTTAGCCCTCAAAAGGTTCCCTGCTTACCACATACCTAGGAAGCTAGCAACTCGTTAAAGTTTAAATCTTTTGTTTTTCAGTTTTTCAACTTTGCAGCCCCTGCAGATTTCTTGACATATATGAGGATCATTTGGAGGAACTCCCTGAATTAGGACATGAATGTTGCCACAATATGTTTTGTTCTATTTGATATAACCAGTAAATCAGAGAAACTTCTGCTATATATGTATGCAGTCTTCCATTTACTTACAATGACATTGTGAAAGTAAAGTAAATTTTGCAAAGAGCTTCATTAAAATCCTTAGACTTCTACTAAAGTATGCCATGTTTAAGGTTTATATATGCCTTTAAAACTTTTTTTCTTATCTTTATCTGAAGAAGGTTTTTTTTACTAAAAACTTGAACATTTAAATTTGAAACTCCGAATTTTATTTCATGATTCACTGAATATTGTTTCCACAGATCGCAATGGTAAGCAGCTTTATTAAGTACACTGAATAATTTATTTCAGAGGAAATATTTTAGAGGCAGGGTATACCCTGAAAGTGGCCACACAAAATCACACAGAATCCAGACTTAGTCAAGAATAATTCATTTCTCTGTCAGGCAGGTTTGTGATTCTTATTATAATAAGACCTTTTTGGGTGAGTTAATAGCAATTGTGATAGAAGTTTAACTGAATTCATAACAACACTTCAGATAACAAAATAAGCATTTACAATAGCCTATCATTTTGACAAGTGAAGGAAATGTCAAATGTCAATATCTTGCCAGTTATTTTGCAGATTTTATTTTATTGCAGATTCAAGTCACATGAGATATTATTGCTGATAGATGTGAAATTGCAACTTTTGGAACACTATATCACAAGAATCTGCTTGTCCGGAATGCAGCTACGCTGCTACAGTATAATATGTCCAAGAACATTTTCAAACAAGAACTATACTCTAACTCAGTTCTTCTCAAAGCCAGGAATTTTAATTAAAATTTTTATGGCTTTATGTTTCTGTAGATGGTAATGACTTATTAAAATTTTATGGTGCATGCTAAAAATCATACATTTGCATAATTCATTTTGCCTTTAGTCCGCTTATTTATAATCTCATCCAAGGCTTTCAGTGATTCTTCTTAAATAGTTTTCTACAACATCAAAAGCCAACTTGTGTTGGAGTGAATCTTTCTTGTGAGAATTGTCTGTTTGACAATTCCAGAAAGAATGCCAATCTCTAGTCTTATTACCAAAACGGCAAAAGAAGGGAATCACATTATTCTCCTCTTTGTTTTGGAATTCTTCTCACACAATTAATTTCAAGTTTTCCTCACTTTTATCAATATTACACGTCAGAAGAATAAGAAAAAGGTTCCTGCATGCTGCATTCTCATCCTCTATCTTATCAGGAATTAATAAGATTATGAACCAATATGTCTTAAAATGGAGGAATGTGAGATGAGTGGATTCGAAATCTATGCAAATATTGGTTCACAAACCAAAAGCCAATTAAATTGATAATGACATATTTGCTGTCTTCTCATTGTTTTAGCTTCATAAGATCTTTCTTTGCCTGACATATGTTTCTACAGCCATCAATCACACACTGCCTCTGTCAAGTCATATCTTCATTTACCTGTCAAATGAATTCAGGGCTTTAGAGCATAAATACCAGTGTATCAGGGGCAAAAATAAGACCAAATTGGCTTTTCTAGATTTAAAAACAGTCGCTATATGACTGAGCCTCTCCAAATAGATATTCCACCAGATTTGAGGCGAAGCAATAGCTGTTTTGCATCCATAAGGAGGTAGTTATATCAGTACAGATATATCAATGGAATGGCTCAACTGGTACACAGGAATTGGGTCATTATGGCAGCCTTTCTGACAGTAGCCACTGTCATTTGGTGTAACCCTTGACCACAAAATCAATGCCTGCCTCATCAAATACTGTTTTTGGGTTTGTTTTCTTTCTCTTTCTTCTATTTCCCTTTGTGCAAGACCATGCAGGCCGTTGGCAACATAAATCATATGACCTGTTCATACTTACTGTTCATGTAATTTATTATTTGACTTTATAAAACTATAAAGTCTGATAACAGCGCAGTGATAGCACATTTTAGTATATGCTACCAGCACTACTGTCACATACCATTTCCTCTTCATTACAAAGAGCAAAAGCCAGATAACCCTTAAGCTCTTCTCTGGTTATTTTGGGCATTGACCTCAGTTCCTGTAATCATTAACCAAACAAGAAATAGGTACGTGTTCCAGACATCAAAAACCCAGGAGTAACAGACAGTGGTAATTTTTGAAAGAGACAGTTAATTGAAGAAGACATCAGGAAATTTGTGCAAAAGAAGAGATCCAAGAAGAAAGATGGTCTTCCATACATTTCAAGATAGATTTGAAGCCTAATCAGGAGATGCACTTGCAACACCATGAAGGAAGCCATGAAGCATGTAAATACCCACAGTTCAGCTAATAAGCTAAAAGAAAAGTTTCCATACTGGAAGAAAGAGGTACAGCCCAACACTATGTGTGTTGCCCCAGTACAGGGATTTTTATGATCATTGTGTGAATAGCCAATGACACTGTGATCCTAATGAAATCCGGATTCAGTGCTTACTGGATAATTGGCTTGTTCTAGCACTTATAGTTCTGACCTGCAGCCGTGGCCTGTAGCCTGGACTTACTCTTCCTAATGTGAAGACCCAACAGCCACATAACATGGTTACAAAAGAGCTCTAAGATGATATAAGGAAATCTGATTGTTATAGCCCAAGACAATTTTTGGGGGCTGTTTCCTACATTGTCACTGGGGTCTGTCCTTTTGCTGGTAGACAATTGCCATTCATAGTATTCAATGTCATTTGTTTAAAGCTGATGAATTCAGCAACTGTTCAAATGTCATGAACTTCTTTTGTCATGATATTAGAGAGAACTTAGGTTTGGGATAGAATAGTAACTGTTGTCTCTAAGAGGACACTGAAATTTGTGAAATGCTTTATTCATGTTTGTGAGCTTATATCAATGAAACAGTTTCAAAGATATTTGTAGTGTATAAAGAACATTTTATTGGGTATGCTTTTTATTCCATCACAGTAAATTTATTGATGAATTGCTACTTTCTTGCTCAGGTAAACATAAAAGGCATTTAAAAATAATTTCCTACATTTTGATTCTTTATAAATCTCACAAAAAGTGATATTGTGAATGGTGTAGCCTATTTTGGTATTTTCTATTTACATGAATGGCAGGCATGCTGCTGGGATGTCCAACTAGTTGGCCAATTGACATGCTTAAGCACCTGAATGGCAAAGAGGCAAATTCCACAAGAATGAGTATGACAAGGGTTGAATGCAAAGAGAGGGGTTCACGAGTGGTATAAAGTGTGTGATTCATGCAGTAACAGGAGCCAGGCTCGTAATTGCTTGGGTTAAAATGGGGGTCAGTTTTGCTAAGTGCTCAGGTTGACTTGATGATGCATTGACCAGTGACCACATGTGCTCAACAGGAAGTTAGCAAATTATTTGATGCAAGACCAATTGAGGCATATCAATTGCAGACCTTTAAAGACTTCTTTATCGCATTAATGAGTCGGTACTTGGTAGTCAAGCCTTCCCTACCTTCTTTCTTGCTACTTCTTGTTTCCAGAACATTATATGTGATACATGGTATGACTAACAGCTATTCTTTAGGGATTCATTATTCCATAACTCTCCACAATTCAGATCATTAGAGTCATAGTAAGGCAAATTATAGTGTCATGATTTTTATCAAATATGCTGGTGTTAGGACATGTGTTACTGTAATGATAGACACTGCAGCACCTTGCAACTGAGAAGGGAGGAAGCAGCGGCAACACAAGAAGTGCTAATGGACATTCGTAGTCCGATGCCTGTGGGGCTCAAAGTTGTCATTTGTGATATAAATGATGCTGTGTCCTGCATTTTCCCACAACTGGACTGGATATCTACTGGACAGGATGAGTATGTAGAATGGAAAGCTGTTTATAGCTATGAGTATGATGTTATAAACTGTAGTTTTCAGGAATTATGGAATTTTGCCTAAATGGTGTACGAATAAAAGACTTGACTTGACAAAATTTGACATCTTTTTCAAGGCAAATAAATGCATCATTGTTCAAATACATATAGCATGAGCTTTTATGTGAGTTTAGAGAAGCTCTCAAACATCAATAGATATTATCTCCAAGTTCCTAACAACTCTATTTCAAGTAGAGTTCAAATTGAAGGTTTGCAATTTCTTTGAAGTGTCATGAATGCACAACAATGATGAGATAACATTTGGGGAAAGAATAGATATTTTAACACATAATGAAATATTTGAATCCTGTAATAAAAATATCTCTAAGTATATATTTTGGAAATATATAGGTATAGTATGTATTTGTATGTCGCAATTGATTGATGAATTGCGAAATTCCATGCTTAGATGGACAAGGGGTTTTCTACATTTTGGTTCTTGACGTAGCTTACATAGAAACATGAGGGTTTGTCTTAATATATTTTGCTTCTTCTGAAATTACAATCAGTTTTTTTATCATCAAGAAAACGATTTTACTCCACACTTAAGCATTCCATGAGGTAATAAGGGCCGTTCTGGATCTGTGTGCAAAAGAATGTAATGACCCAGCTCAGCCACATTCTGGGACCCAAGTGTGATTCCTAGACTGAGATTATAACTGATTCTCTGAAAATTGAAGGCTTACTGTATTTTGGAATGCTTTCAGCATTTGTTATTATTGCAATGAGACAACGCATATGAAAATCAAATCAGGAAAAATTTTCATTATGTTGACAAATGTTCAAAATGCCATGTACAAATGCCAGCACACTACCACATCATCGTGCAAATATCACGCACTTTGCAAGACTGTGTTTTTTGAAATCTTGCATCGGATTTCTGCTGTGGCATTGAACTCTCGTGTAATGTTACATTACACGCTTGCCATATGTGCCAAATTTACACGCAACCAGCACAATCATGCATCCCCAATGACAACCACTTCAATAGAAATCCAGCCGCCCCAAGAACAACACCCAAGCTGTAATTGTCACAGCTCAGGTTTCAAAGACCAGCTCAAGTAACATGAGATCTCATGTGTTGTATGTTTTAAGCACTCATCCAGGATATTCATGCTTACAATTAAAGAGTCACATTCTATTGGTCTAATGATCTAAATATAAACCAGCCATATTTCATAATTGCTATCATTCTTATTCCACTCCATAGAATTTATCTTAACTTAGTCTCTAGAGCTTAATTCTTAAACTTCGAAGAGGACTTTTAAAGTCACTCTGGAAGCTATTAAACTGGCTTTTCTGATCTTAATGAGATGCTGGCTTGAGGTAAATCCTCAAGATTTCATTGAACTGTGAAACAACAATCACGCATATTTTGATAAGGGGAGACCGGGGCTATTTGAAGCGTGGGCCATGAGGTTATATGAAACTTGGCCTAAAATCAACTTTATAATTTTGTTTTGCCAAATTGGTACTTTTGGTAGATACTTCATTTTGCCAAATTGGTACTTTTGGTAGATACTTCATTTATTGGCACACCTTATCATTCCCTTAATAATCTAAATTTCCAAAATGCTAATTCTGCAGGTAAGGAAGTTTGTTTTTTGGGTGTCCAAGTAACTTGTTTGCTCAGATTTCAATCTGTGTTATTGTGCAATAAAGATGGAATCCAGTTGAACTAACCCCGATTCCAAATGAGCAAAACCATTCTTAATTCACACGAAGAAACGTTTTGTTATGTGCATTTGACTGAAAAATATGACTACGTTATGCTCCAGATGTGATGGGGCCAGGGTTATTTGAAGCAAAAAAAAAGTTTGTGTCTGTAACAAAGAGTTTGATAACTATTTTACAATATAAGCTCATTATTGAGTTAAACACATTCACTATCACTAACCAAAATTTCTCGTGAATAGCTTATACCGTTAGCTCTTCAGAGAAAAAATAAAAACGAGTGCTTCAAATGGCCCCGGTCTCCCCCACATAATGAACTTGCTCACCTTTACAAACTGTGGAAACAATAATCCTGTGAATCATGACTTAAAATGTGGAGTTTTTAATTTAAATGTGGAAGTTTTAAGTCAAAAGCCTTCTTCAGATTAAGAAAAGAAATGACAGGATGAAAAAGTTTTTTAAAAGGAATATATAAACCCCAAGTATAGAATACTTTGGCAGAAGTCTCAGGATTTTGATGAAACTCTTCGTAACATTTACTTTTCTGTCACATCGACATTATAAGTTTATGAAAGACTGCATACATATTAAGCTTATGTTCTCTGATTTACTGGTTATATCAAATAAAATAAAACATATTGTGGCAACATCCATGACCTAACTGGGAATTTTTTCTCATGCTCCTCATATATGTCAATGTAGAGTTTCGAAGTTGAATACCTGAAACCAAAGGATTTAAAGTTTAGCAAGTTGCTAGTTTTAACTTCCTAGTCATGTAAGCGAGAACCTTTTGAGGGCTAAAGTGAAAGAAATATCTTACAAGAAAATTGACGCTTAGGTGTAGACAATGCCAAGAGACAATATAAATAAAAGAAAGAAAGGAGAAAAAGGAGAGGGCAAAAAGAGAAATGTGGAAGGAATGTATAGACATTTTGTAAAGGTGAGCAGGTTCATTAAGTTCACTGAATGATCTAGTTCACGGGAAATATTTTAGACGCAAGGCATACCCTCAAAGTGGCTACGTTGAATCTCAGAGAATCCAGACTTAGTCCAGCGCAATTCATTTCTCTGTCCTGCAGGTTTGTGATTCTTATTCTAATAAGACCTTTTTAGGTGAGTTATTAGCAATTGTGATAAAAGATTATCCGAATTTATAACAACACTTCAGACAACAAATTAAAACATTTTGACAGATAGATATTAGCTTTGATTGCAAGATAAGAAAGAAAATTCCCAGTTTCTGTCCTTTGGACTAGCCTATTTTGTGTCACAATGGGATGCACTCAAACCCCAGTGAGAAGCCCTAACTTGGATTATTCAGGATATTTGTTTGTTATTAGTCATTGACAGTTGCTGAGGAAGTACTAAGGTATATACCAGAGTCAGGACTTTGCTGTTAAACTGGTTACCAGTGAAGAATTTGCAAAACAGGTAAAATTATAGTTGATGATAAATCCAGAAAAAGCCTGTCGCATATCATAGAGACATCATGGGAAATTCTCCTGCCATATTTCGCTCCTCAAGAAATTAAGGATCAGGTTTCTTGTTATTTGGAAGATTTTGATATACTTCCGTGCAATGCCTTATTTGCACTCCCTGGGGGTAAAGAGAGCAGTCTGGGATATAAGTGGTAATGAATGTAATGTGCCCAGTTCAGCCGTATTCTTGGACTCAAGTTGAATACGTTGTCCATGTAACCCCGCCTTCCTGTAGTGGTCTGTGTATTTTGCCTCCTCTGAAATTGACAATCAGTTTTTTTATCGTCTGGAAGAAAATGATTTTTTACTGCACACTTAAGCATTCCATGAGGTGATAAGGGCCATTCCGGATCTGTGCACAAAGGAATGTAATGACCCAGCTCAGCCTCATTCTGGGACCCAAGTTTGATTCGTAGACTGTGTAACTCTGCTTTCCTACCATGGTCCGTGTTAGTCCTAATTAGTCTATGACTGTGAAATACAGGATGTGAGACCAACAACTGAGATTATGACTGATCTTGTCTGAATATTGCAAGCTTGCTGTACTTTGGAATGATTTCAGCATTCGTTATTGTTGAAATGTTGCAAATTCCAGTTACAAATGCACACTATTACATCATTGTGGATATATCATGCACTTTGGATAACTGTGTTTTCTTAAATCTTGCAACCGATTTCTGCTGTGCCATTGGACTCTTGAGTAATGTTACATTACACGCTTGTAATATGCTTGCATTATGTGCCAAATTTGCATGCAACCAGCACAATGATGCTTTGCTAATGACAACCACTTCAATAGAAATCTAGCCACACCAAGAACAACACCTGAGATGTTATTTTCACTGCTTAGATTTCAAAGACCACCTGAAGTAACCTGAGATCTCATGTTTTATTTATTATTGAATTTTTTAAGTACTGTGTCTGGACATTCTTATGATGAGTCACATTCTACATGCCTATTGATAAAATAAATGGAAATTACTCTTCATTCTTAACCCTGCTCCATAGAATTTATCTTAGCTTAATATCTATAGCTTGTTCATCTTCTGAGAGGAAATTTAAAAGGACCCTGATAGGTATAGCTGCCAAGCTATTTAACTGGCTTTTCTGATCTTAATGAAATTATAGCTCGAGATAAATCCTTGTGATCTGATGGAACTTTGAAATAACAATCACACAGATTTGTAATTATGTTCTTCTTACAATTAAAGTTGCGATGGATGGAAAACCAACTCAACTTTAAAAAGGATAAAGAACATCAATATTCTTCAACAGAAATATAGCACCTCTGTTTTGTCTGTATTTATCACAATTGCATCATTTTATTCTGAAGTGATTTATAAATTTATTCATTGTTTATTTGAAATAATCCAGACATTTTTCCCATTTAGATTCAGTTTTGTGTTTCATCGATGGCTTGGGCAGCTGTCAATCATGGGAGGTCAGCACGTTACATCAAGAATTATATTCTAGATCCTGTTGGCGGAATTTCCATAAGATCTTCCTGGTTGAGTAACACAGTTTCATGAATGAACCAAGTAGCAATTTATGACATTTTTAGGAAGCATGTGCTGGCTTAAACTAGATTTTCATTGTCCTGATTCCAGCATTCCAAAGAGTCTGAATTAGTGCATTTCGCTAAGGTCTAGTGTACCTCATTATCATACAAAATAGGCTAGTCCCAATGACAGAAACAAGGAGTCATCTTTCTTTCATTGCAATCGAGGCTATTATCTATCTATCTATCTAACTTTTTTATATCTATATGTAAACATTCTTTCTATCTTTTTTTTATGTTCTCTCTTTCTTGCTTCATTCTTTCTTGTATTCATATACCTACCCTCTTGGTATTGTCCACTGAATTGTCAATTTCCTGGTAAGATTTCTCTTTCACTTTAGCTTACATATAACTAGGAAGTTGAAAAGCTTGCAACTTGTGAAACTTTAACTTTTTTTCTTTCAGTTATTCAACTTTGCAAACTCTACAGACTTCTTGACATATGAGGAGCTTTAGGAAAACTCCAAGAACTAGGTCATGAATGTTGCCACAGTATGTTTTGTTCTATTTGATAAAACCAGTAAATCAGAGAACCTAAGCTATATATGTATGCTGTCTTCCATTTACTTATAATGGCGACGTGACAGTAAAGTAAATGTTACGAAGAGCTTCATTAAAATCCTGAGACATCTACCAAAGAAATCCATACTTGAGGTTTAATATGTGCCTGTAAACTTTTTCATTTTATCATTTCTTTTCTTAATCTCAAGAAGGCTTTTTTTACTAAAAACTTCCACATTCTTTGTTGTCATTCACTGAATATTGTTCCCACAGTTCGTAAAGGTAAGCAGGTCCATTTAGTGCACTGAATGATCTATTTCACAGGCATATTTCAGAACCAGGGCATACTCTCAAAGTGCCATATAGAGTTGCAGAAAATCCAGGCTTAGTCCAGAGCAATTCATTTCTCTGTCCTGCAGGTTTGTTATTCTTATTTTAATGAGACCCTTTTAAGGTGAGTAATTAGCAATTGTGATTAGAGATTAACTGAATTTATAACAACACTTCAGACAATGAAATAAAACATTTTGACAAATGGCTATCATTTTGAAGAGTGAAGGAAATAGCCTTTCTTTCTTCATTAAATGGGTTTGTAATTTTGTTTCAGAATACATGTATATCAACTACCAGCAGATGCTTGTGATATTGTGTAAACATATTGAACAACAACAGATGTGTGAAAAATTAGGGGTGTACCGTTATATATATGTATCCATATACTCCAGAGTTCTTCATCTCATATGAGAGATAACCAGATGTGTGAAAAATTAGGGGTGTACCGTTGTATATACGTATCCATATATGTGAACATGCCAGATATTTGGAAAATTTTGTGTTTTTACACAATCAAGTCAAATAAATATTTTTAGACTCAACACACACATTATATTGCACATCATCATTTTGTGTGTTTCCACATAACATTTACTGATCAAGTCGGATAGCATCCATACACTTGGACATGCAATTGTCACCAATCCTAAAAGAAATTGCCAACATTGGATACATGATATAATTGTGGTGAGAAATAAGTGTGTCAAGCTGGGATTTACGATGTCACATATTAACTTATGTCTCTGGTTGGATAACTGCACCAATGACCAGTTGAATGGAGGAATCATTAATGTTCAATGAATAATGATTCCAAGGCAATTACAGTCCTAAAAGCTACAATTCCAACTCACTCCAATGAAATCATATCAATGCCCGTCAGCGGTCCGAATTTGCATCAATAATTGCTACTTTACGAAAGTTGGGAGATAAACGTTATCAAGCTAATAAAATAAGATAATCGTTCTTTAGTTTAAAAGTGGAACCTCAGTATTTTTCACACTTTTGAAAGGGTTAAAAGGTTGCCCTATATTGAACACATTGAGATATGCTTGGTGATGGATGTGAAATTGCAACTTTTGGAACCCTATGTCACAAGCATCTACATCAGGATGCATATAAAGTACTATATGTCCAAGAACATTTACAAACAAATACCACTCCAATTCCATTCTTCTCAAACCCATGAATTTTGGGTTAAAATTGTATGGCTTTATCATTTTCTGTAGATGGAAATGTTTTATCCCAATTTTTATTGTCATTCTAAACATCATATGTTTGCATAATTCATTTTGTCTTTAGTCAGCTTATTTATAACTTAGTTTTGCTAATCAAGGGCTTTCAGTAATTCTTCTTAAATAGTTTTCTACAACATCAAAAGCCAACTTGTGTTGGAGTGACTCTTTCTTGTGAGAATTGTCTGTTAGCTAATTCAAGAAAGAATGCCAATCTCTAGTCTTATGAGCAAAACAGCAAAAGAAGTGACTAATATTATGTCCTCTTGTGTTTTGGAATTCACCTCACACAATTAATTACAAGTTTTCCTCACTTTTGCCAATATTACGCATCAGACGAATAAGAAACAGGCTCCCCCATACTGCATCCCTTATCCTCTATCTCATCAGGAATTAATAAGATTATGAACCAATATGTCTTAAAATGCAGGAATGTGAGATGAATGGAATCAAAATTTAAGCAATATTTGTTCACTTAATATGCTGCTCACGAGTGAATCTTTTGGCAAACCAAAAGCCAATTATATTGATAATGACATATTTGCTGTCTTCTTGTTTTAGCTTCATAAGATCTTTCTTTGCCTGACATATGTTTCTACAGCCGCCGTCAATCACACACTGCCTCTCTCTAGTCATATCTTCATTTGGCTGTCGAATGAATTTGGGGCTTTAGAGCATAAATACCAGTGAGTCAGTGGCGAAAAGATTATGCACCTCTTTGTTTTGGAATTCTCCTCGCACAATTAATTTCAAGTTTTCTTCACTTTTGCCAATATTACACATCAGAAGAATAAGAAAAAGGCTCCTGCATCCTGCATCCCTTATCCTGTATCTTATCATCAATTAATAAGATTATGAACCAATATGTCTTAAAATGCAAGGATGTGAGATGAATAGATTAAAAATCTATGTAAATACAGGTTAACAAACCAAACGCCAATTAAACTGAAAATGACATATTTGCTGTCTTCTCATTGTTCTAGCATCATGGGATCTTTCTCTGTCTGACATACGTTTCTGCAGCCATCAATCACACGCTGCTTCTCTCAAGTCATATCTCAATTTAGCTGTCAAATGAATTCAGGGCTTTAGAGCATAAATACCAGTGAGTCAGTGGCAAAAAGAAGACCTAATCGGCTTTTCTAGATTTAAAAACAATCGCATTATGACTGCCTCTCCAAATAGATATCCCAACCCGATTTGAGAAGAGGCAATGGCAGTTCTGCATCCATAAGGAGGTAGTTATATAAGTACAGATATATCACTGGAATGGCTCAAATGGTACACAGGAGAATTGGGTCATTCTGGCGGCCTTTCTGACTGTAGCCACTGTCATTTGGTGTAACCCTTGTCCACAAAATCAATACCTGCCTTATAAAATAATGTTTCTGGTTCTTTTCCTCGCTCATTCTTCTATTTTCATTAGTGCAAGACCATGCAGGCTGTTGGCAACATTAATCATATGACCTGTTCATACTTTGACGTTGATGTAACTTGTAGCTATTTGACTGAATCTACAAAAATATAAAGTCTGATAGCACAATGCCAGCACATTCTAATATAATGATAATGATAATGATAATGATAATGATAATGTTTATTTCTTGATAAAGCGCATTACATAATTATAAAATCATCTCAATGCGCTGTACATACATGCATAAGTAATAAATAATGTAAAGTATCACAATAAAGTATCACAATAAAATCAGAGTAAAATCACAGCATGAATGAAGACTGGAATTACAGTAAAAACCAATTAAAATTATTTAGGCACCACAGAAATATTTAAACAGATGAGTTTTAAGTCCTCTTTTAAAAACGTCAAAATTGTCACACTGCCGAAGTGAAAGTGGTCAGGCAATCCAGAGAACTGGTGCCTTCACAGCAAATGCACGATCGCCATAAGACTTTAATGTTCGTGTTGATGGTCTCCGTAATGATATTCCACTGCTGCTCCGTAAGTTTGTGGGACCTGCGACATTGACAGCAATCAGTTCACGAAGATAGATTGGGGACGTGGTAAAATATATACATTTAAAAACTATACATATATTTTGAATTGTATTCGAAGGTCTACCGGCAGCCTATGTAGTTCTTTTAAAATGATGGTTATACTGTGATGATCATATTATGAATATATGCTGCCAGTACTATTGTCACATACCATTCCCTCTTCACTATGAAGGGCAAAAACCAGATCTGATTGTTATAGACCAATAGCATCGATGGGTGCCGCTTCTTACTAAATCATTTAGGTCCTCTTCACTAGTAGACATTTCAATTCTTGACATATCTCACTAAAAGTGTTATTGTTCATGATATAGAGGATATTGGCATTTTCTATATAACTGAAACGGGGCCATGCTTCTTGGATGTCCAACTAGTTGGCCAATTGACATGCTTAAGCGCTTGAATACTCCTGAATGGCAAAGAGGCAAATTCAACAAATGGGCATAATGAGCGTGACAAGGGTGGAATGCAAAGAGAGGGGTAATGAGGAGCATAAAAACAATGTAGCCAATAAAACTTCTTATTCTTATTCTTATTCTTATTCATGCAGTGATAGAAGGCAAGCTCATAATTGCTTAATCGCATGATTGAGTCAGTACTTGGTATTCAAGCCTTCCTTGCCTTCTTTCCTGCTACTTCTTGTTCCCAGTATAGGTATTAAGACCCTGTGGCTTGCTTTGGGGATGTATATATACATCATCAATTCAATTTAATCCAAACCTTTGATCTGTACATCAAGATCGATACACATGAAATTGAAACTTGCATTTATATATTATAAGAAAAATCGCCAATTTCAGTGTGACTCAACCTACTAGTACTACTCCAACAAGTGAGTTCTGCAAAACATACTGGTTTCATACATGTAGGAGCTGAGAATACCAGTTAAACCGAAATTTTTTACTCACTCGACATTTAGTGACTATAACATGTAAACTTTTGACAGACAGACAGATGGATGGATGATAGATCTAAGATATTTATATTTATCACCTGGTTGGCTGTGAATATCATTGTTTACAGTCAAAATATCAGGGCCTATGATATTGTAAAAAATACCACCCTTCAAGGGCGATATTTTTAACAATGGTTATGACATCACCAGCATTTCAGCTGTCTGATGATGTCACAAACCAAACAAGGGTCAGTATAATGGGATTGTGATGTCATATCCATTGTTGCTCCATGGTGACGTCACATTTTTGTAATGGCAGAAAATAGTCCCTCTTTATAACTGGAAATTTGAGGTAAAACCAGGTGATAAAAACAAAACAACCACGCGTCAGGGCACTTCGTACAATATCACGAGCTGTTGTGTGAATTAATATCACTCTCACCCTGCGGGCTCGAGTGATATTAATTCACACAACAGCTCGTGATATTGTTACTCAGTGACCCTGACTTGGGTTGTTTTGTTATATTATACAGACAGGATCAAGTTTCCTATTATTTTGAAGAATATGATAATTTTTCTCCAACGAGCTTGCTCATTTTGCATTCACTTGGAATAAAAGGGCAGTCTAGGAACTCTTAACAAGGAATGCTAAGGCCAAACGCAACTATTTTCAGAAAGCTAAGTTTGATTCCTGGAGACATAGATAGATAGAAATGAAACAACAAAATTATTATAAATGAGTGTAAGTACAAAAGGAATTCTTTTAAGGTGACTCAAGCGTGGTACACTGCACATACTTCTGAGCAGCCTGGTTGCCTAGCAACATAGCGTCACAACTGCTGCAGGCACTGAAACAGTTGTGACGTTACCATTTTCTGTTCTCTTTTTTTTAACAGCATGGCAGCCAGTAATTTGCTATTTAAATGAGATCTAATGCAGCTAGAAGCATAATTATTTTTTATTAACATCTATTCTATGCTAGTTTAAAGTGTCAGCTTCTCAGCTTTATCCAAAAAATTTTCTCAGTTAATTTCAGTCCACTGTGTCAAAAATTGTCTTTATTTATTTAAATTGACATTGGCACAGTCACGGTACTGTAGTAAAAAAATGACTCGGTGAAATTTTTTTATTTTTTGCCGTTTGTTTGGCAATAACTTGTTTATGATATATGCAAATTCTGAAAAAAATCTGTAAGATCGTTTTCCTAAAATTTGCTTACTGCCAAAATTGAAGCATGCAAAATCTGCAATTAATTAGTGTGTTGGTGCCCTTTGAGCTCTTACAGAAAAAAGTATTTTAACCTTTTTCTTAAAAATGTATGGCATATGTTTTGGTGTAAATCCTTGGTAAGACATTTCTGATGTTTTTGTGTGACAAATGCATGTAATGCTTTATTCTGTGGTACAGAACCTAAAACTCAATTTATGACTTTCAAGCAGTCATCAGGCAAAACATGCCGTAACCATGGCAACCAAACGAGTCGGTGAAATTTTTTTGTTTTTCATTTTTGAAATGTATGGGTCCCATAGAGTACCTGCGCAAATTTTTAGAAAAATCTGTATGATCAAACCACCATGCTTGAGTCACCTTAACATGTATTTTTAGCATTCATTATTGTTTTCAATGCACCAAAGTACAGGAAGAACCAAATCAGGGACTACTGGTATTGTGTAGAGAAAAGTCGAAATGCCAGGTATAAATGCCAGCACACCCACCAATCATTGTAGAAATATCATGCACTTTGCAGAATTGTGTTTTTTGTCTGCTGCATTAGATTTCTATGGTATTGAACTTTCAAGTAATGTAACATTATACACTTGCAATATGCGCCAAATGTTCACGTAGCCAGTACTATTAATGCATCGCCAATAATTACCACTTCAATAGAAATCAAGCCTCATAAGCAATGTTACGGTTTCAAAGACCAGCTGAAGTAACTCGAGATCTCATTTTAATCTATTATTTTTTGTTTTAAAAATTCTTTCTGGATATTCATGCTGACGGTCAAAGAGTCTTACTCTGCTTGTCTATTGATTAAACAAATGGAGATTACTCTAAAGTATAAACCAGCTGTCTTTCATGATTGTTATCATTCTTAACTCCACTCCTTAGAATTGATCTGAACTTAATCGCTAGAGCTTCTTCAACTTCAGAGAGGACTTTTAGAGCGACTCATGAAGGTATAACTGCCAAGCTATTAAAATGGCTTTTCTGATCTTAATGAAATGCTGGCTTGACATAATTCCTGAAGATTTGATGGAACTGTGAAATAACAATCACGCAGATTTTGATCATACTGTCTTGCTTGTGTGATTTATGTGCTTCTTGTAATTCTATGTTTTTGAATGAATATCCAGAATGAGTGCTTAAAACATTGATGGATGGAGGACCTCCAAAATGACTTCTGAACGAATAGAGAACACTAATATTCTGAAATCAAAACACACCCTCTGTTCTGTCAAAATTTATCTCTATTGCATGATTTCATTCTGAAATCATTTATAGATTCATTTTTTACTCATATTTACAATGAAAAAGACATTTTTCCAATATATATATATATTTATAAATGTGGTGAGGGTAGCATCAATTGTTGTACGTCAGTGGGTTACATCTACAATTATATTCAAGATCTCGGAATTTCCTATAGATTTTCCTGCTAGTGTGACACAGCGTCACAAATCAACCTAGCTACAATTATTTACATTCTCAGGAAGCATATTCTGGCTTAAACTTGATTTCCATTGTCCTGATTTCAGAATTCTGAAAAACAAAATTAGGGCTTCTCGCTCAGGTTTAAGTGGGAGTTGTTATTGCTCAGACTGATCAGTCCACACACCATTGTGACATGAAATCGGCTATCCCAAAGACTGAAACAGGGAATTATCTCTCTCTCTCACAATCAGGGATATTATGTACAGTACTGGTCAAAAGTCTTGAGCCACCCTTGAGTTTCTGCCAGGATGACCCAATTCTCCTGTGATCTACTTGTGCCATTGCTTCAATATATCAGATTCTGTACTGATAAAATTACCTTTCCTAGGACCAAGAACTGCTATTGCCTCACCTCAAATCTGGTTGGATATCTATTTGGAGAGGCTCGGTCATAATGCAATCGATTTTAAATCTAGAAAAGTCGATTAGGTCTTCCTTTTACCATTGACTCAATGGTATTTATGCCCTAAAGCCCTGAAGTCACTTGACAGCCAAATGAAGATATGACTTGACAGAGGCAGTGTGTGATTGACAGCAGTAAAAACATATGTCAGGCAAAGTCTGGCAAAGTAAGATCCCATGAAGCTAAAACAACAAGAAGATAGCTGTGTATGCCCAAAGCATATATAATCACTAACAAATATCCACAAAAGACTGTCATGGATTTTGGCTTGGTCTTTTGACTTTGACCAAAGAGCCTATTTGACATTAGGCTCAATTTTCATTGGCTGTTGGATATTAGATGGGAATCTCATTGAATTCTCAGTGTGTCCAATGAGAATGCAGCTTAATATCCACTGGCCAATCATGGCTCTGTGGATATAAGGCTTGACTCATTGGCTAGGATATTTGGCCGGATTCTCATTGGACAGGATATTAGGCGGCATTCTCATTGGACAAACTATTAACTACTGTGCCCCCTACTGTGGATATTAGGGTGGATTCTCATTGGTCAAGATACTAGGGCATATTCTCATTGGTCAGTTCACTATTATCCAAAGTTGGATATTTGTCAAAATCCACAATAGTATAAAAGAGTTATTGCGAGTTACTTGGGCATGTATTCAAAGTATAAGATCTTTGCATAAATCCACTATAGTCGGGAGTGAGTGATAATTAGTGATTTAGGCATGCACCCAAAGGACCTATATTTTGCCCAAAGGCCTCGCGGATATTTTGAAGGATGTGATGACTTTGGGAAAGTCATGCCAAAAGGAGTCGTAGTGCCAAAGGCCCTATAGTTTGCCCAAAGACCCTATAATTTGCCAAAAGACCCTATATTTTGCCCAAAGGCCTAATATCCATGCCCAATAGGCCTATTGGGCACAATAGTGGATATTGGCGGTAACAACAGCAAATATGTCATTTTCAATTTAAGTGGCTTTTGGTATGCCAACACATTCACTTGTGAGCAGCATATTTAGTGAAGAAGTAATTATTTACATAGATTTCGAATCCACAGATCTCACATTCTTGTATTTTAAGACATATTGGTTCATAAGCTTCTTAATTCCTAATAAAAGAGAGGATAAGGGACGCAACATTATCTTATTCTTCCGAAATGTAATGTTGGCAAAAGTGAAAAAAACTTAAAAACTAATTCTGTGAGGAGAATTCCAAAACAAAGAGGATCATGATATTAGTCCTTTTGTTTGTTGATTTGCTAATAAGACTAGAAATTGGCATTCTTTCTTGAATAAGCACCCAGTTCTCCCAGCGAAAGAGTCACTCCCAACACAAGTTTGCCTTTGATGTAGTGGAAAACTTTCAAAGAAGAATCACTGAATAGTACAAGCATATAAATAAGCTGCCAAAAGACCAAATAACTGGAAAGCAAATACAAATGTTGTCTGCGATTAGACTAAGAAAATGGAGCTATCTGTTTAACATACACCCCATTTCTCTTCACTGTGAAGACCTGACAAGAGATTATACATTTGATTATTTATTTTGGGTTCATCTGTATGGTCATAGGTCTGGATATGATGTTTCAAACAACGTTCTCTTTGACCATACTTCCAGTGACCACATACCAAACAAGAAACAGGTGGGGTTGTAATTGTAAGGCAGTTCGTTCATCTTCCTCCCTGCAGCATTCTATCTCAGGAATTCGTTCTATGTCTGTTTAATACATGAGAAATTAGTACATTAGCCAGTCGATAAGAAATATGTTTTACTCATTGATATATAAGAAGAATATATATAAGCAGTATAAAATGATTTTAGAGTTGCCTTGATGTGTTCAATAGTGAATGCAAGGATATGTCCATGTAGATATGGTACATGACACAAATGAGTGAGTTTGTGTTTTACGTCTCATCAGCACCTGTTTTGGCTATTTACACTTTAAATTTTGAATTTTGAGTTAGCTTAATTGATTGAGTGAGATGGTTGCACAATTCCTTTGAGCCAAGATAGCTTGTTGTTTGCAAGTTGTAACAACATAAAGATTATCATAACTCAAAACGGCAAGCTACCATGGCTCAAACAAATTGTGCAACCATCTCACTCAATCATTTGAGCTAACTCAAAATTTCAAATTTTACAGTGTAGAGAAATAATTGTTTTGTACTAAGTTTCTTTATAGTTCTGTTTGATTGCTACTTAGTTATTTCTTTTTGTGTCATGTTTTCTGTTGTCCGTTGTTTTCTTATCAATTTCATAACAATAGACGGTACATGACACAAATCTGAGGCTTTGACCTGAAAATAAGGAACGTTTTACATTGATCAGAAACATTACATGACACATTGACAGCTGTTCTTTAGGGATTCTTTACTTCATAACTCTCCACAGTTCAGATAATCAGAGTCATAGTAAGGCAAATTATAGTGTCATGATTTTTACCAAATATGCCAGTGTTAGGACATGTGTTACTGTAACGATAGACACTGCAGCACCTTGCAACTGAGAAGGGAGGAAGCAGCGGCAACACAAGAAGTGCTAATGGACATTTGTAGTCCGATGCCTGTGGGGCTCAAAGTTGTCATTGGTGATATAAATGATGCTGTGTCCTGCATTTGCCCACAACTGGACTTGGTATCTGCTGGACAGGATGAGTATTTGGAAGCGAAAGCTTATAGCTATGAGTATGATGTTGTAAACTCTAGTTTTCAAGAATTATAGCCTTCTGCCTAATGTAGCACGTACAAAATAAAAAAGAGCAAAGAAATCTCAAAAATGATCGGATAAGTCGTTTGCCAAATACATTGAATGGTGTCAGGTCCCTGTATGACTTAATTGGTATATGAATAAAAACTTGACAATATTTGACATAACTTTGTTCAAAGCAAATAAATGCATCATTGTTGAAATACATGTGTCATGAGCTTTTATGCACTGATTTGATGTTAACTTAAAAAGCTCTTAAGCACCAACAGATATCATTCCCAAGTCTCAGGCAACTATGTTTAAAGTAGAGTTCAAATTGAAAGTTTTCAATTTCCTTGAAGAGTCATGAATTTAATCCTGTAACAAAAATATTGTTTTATATGCTGGTATGGTATGTATTAATTGTTGTAGTTGGTTGATGAATGGCAAATTTCCATGCTTAGGTGGACAAGGGTTTTCTGCATTTTTGTTCTCGGTGTATCTTACATAGAAACATGAAGGTTTCTCCGAATATTTCTTCTGAAATTAAAAATCAGTTTTCTTATCATCTAGAAGTATATGATATTCCACACTCAAGCATTCCCAGAGGTAATAAGGACCATCTTGGATCTGCATGCAGAGGAATGTAATGACACAGCTCAGCCACATTCTTGGACTCGAGTTTATTTTCTAGACTGTGTAACTCCGTTTTCCTACCATGGTCCATGTTAGTCCTTATTAGTCTATGCCTGTGAAACACAGGATGTGAGACCAACAACTGAGATAATGACTGAATATTGCAAGCTTGCTGTACTTTGGAATGATTTCTGCATTCGTTATTGTTGAAATGTTGCAAATTCCAGGTACAAATGCACACTATCACATCATTGTGGAAACATCACGCACCTCGCATAACTGTTTTTTTAAAATCTTGCATCAGATTTCTGCTGTGGCATTGGACTCTAGTGTAATGTCACATTACACACTTGCCACATGTACCAAATTTTCATGCAACCAGCACAACGATGCATCGCTAATGACAACCACTTCAATAGAAATCTAGCCACACCAAGAACAACAAGTGAGATGTAATTGTCACTGCTTAGATTTCAAAGACCACCTGAAGTAACCTGAGATCTCATGTTTTATTTATTATTGAATGTTTTAAGTACTGTGTCTGGACATTCTTATGATGAGTCACATGCTACATGTCTGTTGATCAAATAAATGGAAATTACTCTTCATTCTTGACCCTGCTCCATAGAATTTATCTTAGCTTAATATCTATAGCTTCTTCATCTTCTGAGAGGAAATTTAAAAAGACCCTGATAGGTATAGCTGCCAAGCTATTTAACTGGCTTTTCTGATCTTAATGAAATGATAGCTTGTGATAAATCCTTGTGATCTGATGGAACTTTGAAACAACAATCACACAGATTAGGATTGCATTGTCTTCATTCTGTAATTTATGTTCTTCTTACAATTTAAGGTTTCGATGGATGGAAAACCAACTCAACTTTAATAAGGACAAAGAACATCAATATTTCGCAACAGAAATATAGCACCTCTGTATTTATCACAATTGCATCATTTTATTCTGATGTTATTTATAAATTCATTGTTTATTTAATATGATACTGATTTGTGTTTCATCGATGGGCAGCCGTCAATCATGGGAGGTCAGCAGGTTACATCAAGAATTATATTCTAGATCCTGTTGGCGGAATTTCCAATTGATCTTCCGGGTTGAGTTACACACTTTCATGAATGAGCCAAGTAGCAATTTATGACATTCTTAGGAAGCATATGCTGCCTTAAACTAGATTTTCATTGTCCTGATTCCGGCATTCTGAAGAATCTGAATTAGTGCGTTTTGCTAAGGTTGAGTGTACCTCATTTTCATACAAAATAGGCTAGTCCCAATGACAGAAACAAGGAATCATCTTTCTTTCATTGCAATCGAGGCTATTATCTATCTATCTATCTATCTATCTAACTTTTTACATGTGTATGTAAACATTCTTTCTATATCTTTTTATATTCTCTCTTTCTTGCTTCTCCTCTTTCTTGTATTCATATACCTACCCTCTTGGTATTGTCCACTGAAGTGTCAATTTTCTGGTACGATTTTTCTTTCACTTTAGCTTACCACATCACTAAAAAGTTTAAAAGCTTGCAACTCGTGAAACTTTAACTTTTTTTCTTTCAGTTATTCAGCTTTGCAAACTCTATAGATTTCTTGACACATGAGGAGCATTAGGAAAAACTCCCAGAATTAGGTTATGAATGTTGCCACAATATGTTTTGTTCTATTTGATATAACCAGTAAATCAGAGAACCTAAGATATATATGTATGCTGTCTTCCATTTACTTATAATGGCGACATGACAGTAAAGTAAATGTTACGAAGAGCTTCATTAAAATCCTGAGACTTCTGCCAAAGAATTCCCTACTTGAGGTTTAATACGAGCCTCTACAACGTTTTCATCATATCATTTCTTTTCTTGATCTCAAGAATGCTTTCTTACTAAAAACTTCCACATTCTATGTTGCAATTCACTGAATATTTTCCCAATAGTTCGTAAAGGTAAGCAGGTTCATTTAGTACACTGAATGATATAGTTCACAGGCATATTTTAGAGGCAGAGCATACTCTCAAAGTGCCACACAGAATCGCAGAAAATCCAACGTAGTCAGGAGCAATTCATTTCTCTGTCCTGCAGGTTTGTGATTCTTATTCTAATAGGACCTTTTTAGGTGAGTTGTCAGCAATTGTAATTAGAGATAACTGAATTAATAACAGCACTTCAGATAATGAAATAAAACATTTTGACAATTGTCTTTCATTTTGACAAGTGAAGGAAATAGCCTTTCTTTCTTCATCAAATGGGTTAGTAATTTTGTTACACAATACATGTATATCAACCGACTAGATACTTTTGATATTGTGTAAACATACTGAGTGTTCTGCTCCAGGGTTCTTCATCTCATATTAGAGATAACCTGATGTGTGAAAAATTAGGGATGTACTGTCGTATATATATATATTTACATATATGTGAACATGCCAGTTATTTGGAAGATTTTCTATTTTTACAGAATCAAGTCAAGTAAATATTTGTTGACTCAAATACACATATTAAAGCACACATCACCATTTTGTGTGTTTCCACATAACATTTACTGATCAAGTCAGATAGCATCCATACACTTGGACATGCAATTGTCACCAATCCTACAACAAATTGCCAACATTGGATACGTGATATCATTGTGGGGAAAAATAAGTGTGTCAAGCTGGGATTTACGATGTCACACCTTGAATTATGTCTCTGGTTGGATAACTGCACCAATGACCAGTTGAATGGAGGAATCATTAATCTTCAATGAATAATGATTCCAAGGCAATTACAGTCCTAAAAGCTACAATTCCAAGTCATTCCAATGAAATCATATCAATGCCTGTCAGCGGTCCAATTTACATCAATAATTGCTACTTTACGAAAGTTGGGAGATAAACGTTATCAAACTAGTGAAATAAGAATATCAGTCTTTAGTTTAAAAATGGAACATCAGTATTTCTCACAATTTTGAATGACTCAAAAGTTTGCTCTATATTGAGCACATTGAGGTATGCTTGCTGAAGGATGTGAAATTGCAACTTTGGAACCCTATGTCACAAGCATCTACTTGTCAGGATGCAGCTAAAGTATAATATGTCCAAGAACATTTACAAACAAATACCACTCCAATTCCCTTCTTCTCACAGACATGAATTTTGTGTTAAAATTGTATGGCTTTATGAGTTTTTGTAGATGGTAATGATTTATCCCAATTTTTATTTTGCATGGTCAACATCATATATGTATAATTAATTTGGTTTTAGTCAGCTTATTCATAATTAATTTTTGCTCATCCAGGGCTTTCAGTGATTCTTCTTAGATAGTTTTCTGCAACATCAAAAGCCAACTTGTGCTGGAGTGACTCTTCCTTGTGAGAATTGTCTGTTTGCTAATTCAAGAAAGAATGCCAATCTCTAGTCTTATAAGCAAAACAGTAAAAGAAGGGACTAATATTATGCTCCTCTTTGTTTTGGGATTCACCTCACACAATTAATTTCAAGTTTTCCTCACTTTTGCCAATATTACGCATTGGAAGAATAAGAAACAGGCTCCTCCATACTGCATCCCTTATCCTCTATCTTATCACGAATTAATAAGATTATGAACCAATATGTCTCAAAATGCAAGAATGTGAGATGAATGGAATCAAAATTTAAGCAATATTTGTTCACTTATTATGCTGTTCACGAGTGAATCTTTTGGCAAACCAAAAGCCAATTAAAATGATAATGACATATTTGCGGTCTTCTCATTGTTTTAGCTTCGTAAGAGCTTTCTTTGCCTGACTTATGTTTCTGCAGCCATCAATCACACACTGCTTCTCTCAAGTCATATCTTCATTTGGCTGTCAAATGAATTCAGGGCTTTAGAGCATAAATACCAGTGAGTCAGTGGCAAAAAGAAGACCTAATCGGCTTTTCTAGATTTAAAAACAATCGCATTATGACTGCCTCTCCAAATAGGTATCCCACCCCGATTTGAGATGAGGCAATGGCAGTTCTACATCCATAAGGAGGTAGTTATATCATCACAGATATATCAAAGGAATTGCTCAACTGGTACACAGGAGAATTGGGTCATTCTGGCAGCCTTTCTGACGGTAGCCACTGTCATTTGGTGTAACCCTTGTCCAAAAAATCAATACCTGCCTCATAAAACAATGTTTCTGGTTCTTTTCCTTTCTCATTCTTCTATTTTCCTTAGTGCAAGACCTTGCAGGCTGTTGGCAACATAAATCACATGACCTCTTCATACTTACCATTGATGTAACTTGTAGTTATTTGACTGAATCTATAAAATATAATGCCAGCACATTTTAATATATGCTGCAGCTTTGCTGCCAGTACTACTGTCACATACCATTTCCTCTTCACTATGAAGAGCAAAAGCCAGATCTGGTTGTTATAGACCAATAGCATTGGTGGATGCTGTTTCCTACTGTTTCCTACTAAATTTGGAATGTTGCAGATTAAATTTTGCTAACATTGAACACTTCACATTGAAATGGCTATAAAGGGGTTGTAGAAATGGCCAGGCATATTAAGTTGTATATGGTAACTTAGTATATTTACCAGGAAATCTGGTGCATATAGTTTCGTTTTGACAAAGGATGTGGACACCCCAGCAGTAAGTGAAAGTGTGAGAGTATTCAAATTTTTGGCAAGAATTTGCGATAGTCCACATTTCATAAAGGTGTGGCTAGGGTGTCCAGACCCTTTGTCCAAAATGAGGCTATATGTACTTGATAGCACTGGAAAAAATATTTAATAACTATTTTAAACTTGATATGCTTTATCATTTTTATTACCACTTCATGGCCAATTCAATGTGTGGAAGTGTTCAAATTTCAGTAAAAAATCTGCGATAGTCCAAATTTCACAAAGGTATGGCTGGGGTGTCCACACCCTTTTTCCACAATTAAACTATATGCATCAGATAGCCTGGCAAATATACTAAATTACCATATAAAACTTAATATGCTTTATCACATTTATTACCACTTTACAGCCAATTCAATGTGTGGAAGTGTACAAATTTTAGCAACAAATCTGGACAGTCCATATTTCACAAAGGTGTGGCTAGGGTGTCCACACCCTTTTTCCAAAATTAAACTATATGCATCAGATAGCCTGGCAAATATACTAAATTACCATATAAAACTTAATATGCCTGGTCATTCCTATGACCAGTTTACAGCCAATTCAATGTGTGGAAGTGTTCAAATTTTAGTAAAAATCTGCGACAGTCCATATTTCACTAAGGTGTGGCCAGGGTGTCCACAACCTTTTTCCAAAATTGAACTATATGCATCAGATAGCCTGGCAAATATACTAAATCACCATATAAAACTTAATATGCCTGGCCATTTTATGACCACTTTACAGCCAATTCAATGTGTGGAAGTGTTCAAATTTTAGTAAAAATCTGCGACAGTCCATATTTCACTAAGGTGTGGCCAGGGTGTCCACACCCTTTTTCCAAAATTGAACTATATGCATCAGATAGCCTGGCAAATATACTAAATCACCATATAAAACTTAATATGCCTGGCCATTTCTATGACCACTTTACAGCCAATTCAATGTGTGGAAGTTTTCAAATTTTTGCAAAAATCTGCGACAGTCCAAATTTAACAAAGGTGGGGCTGGGGTGTCCAGACCCCTTTTCCAAAATATATATACTATATGCACCAGATAGCCTAGTAAATATACTGAATTACCATACAACTGATGGGAAAGAATTAACCTAGTCTCAATTTGTTTTTTTTTAGAATTTAACTGAAATTGATGATTATAAGTGTTCAGAAATCTTTTTTTTTAAATAACATGTTAGGGGTAAGGGTAAGAAAATGGCCTTCGGTTAAACTTCAGTCCCTCTCCTCAACTAAAGTAACATTTTATCATGTAGCCTTCTTATTTGTGGTTCCAATGACACCTACATTGTGTGATAAAAATTATTATTGAGGGAGTTATGGCTAATTTTGTGACAGAAAGTCTGTTGCGCTAAAAACAACTAAATTCCCGATGCGGTGCTCAGGTAAATAGATTTTTATGGATTTATTTGTGACTGTGTGTTTCTAGTGTTGATAGTTGTTTTAAAAATGATTAATTTAATTCACCCAGGCTGAATTTATGATTATTTTGCATAGTTTTTAGCCTCAAATGGTGATTATATATGGGCGGAAATCATTTTATTAAATAAAATGTAGGGGTAGGGGTAGGAAAATGGCTTCCTAACAAATTTCAGTCCATATTTTTGAGTAAAACAACATTGTATCATGTAGCCTGCTTATTTGTGGTTCCAATGACACCTTTGTTGTGTCATAAAGATGATTATTGAGGGAGTTATTGCCAATTTGGTGAAGGAAAGTGCGTCACGCTAAAAATATCGAAATTCGTCTCGCGGTATTCAGAAAAAGTGATTTTTTCTGGAGTTTCCACGCTTTTAAATTGCGGAAACAACCTGAAATGAACTCCTAACACATCCAGGAAGAAAAATAGGGGGGTCTCGAAAATTCCCTCCGGGGGGGGGAGGGTTTCACTTTCTGGCCCGTGGTCTATATGGGTATTAAGCCCTTCCAAGTACAGAAATTCCATGGCAGTTCCAAACTTTAAGCCCCCTGCTGCTTGGTCTGGGGATGTACAATTGTACATATACATCATCATGCACAGTTTCATGAATGAGCATATACATCATCATACGCAGTTTCATGAATGAGCCAAGTTGAAATTAATAACATTCTTAGGAAGCAAATGCTGGCTTAAACTAGATTTTCATTGTCCTGATTCTGGAATTCTGAAGAATTTAAAATAGTGCTTCTCGCTAAGGTTGAGTGTACCCCATTTTGATTCAATTTTAATAGGCTAGTCCCAAAGACAGAAACAAGGAATTGTCTTTCTTTCCTTGCAATCAAGGCTATTATCTATCTGTCTATCTAACTTTTTATATGTGTATGTAAACATTCTTTCTATCTCATTTTATGTTCTCTCTTTCTTGCTTCTCCTCTTTCTTGTATTCATATACCTACCCTCTGGGTATTGTCCACTGAAGTGTCAATTTTCTGGTACGATTTTTCTTTCACTTTAGCTTACCACATCACTAGGAAGTTGAAAAGCTTGCAACTCGTGAAACTTTAACTTTTTTTCTTTCAGTTATTCAGCTTTGCAAACTTTACAGATTTCTTGACATATGAAGAGCACTAGGAAAAACTCCCAGAATTAGGTCATGAATGTTGCCACAATATGTTTTGTTCTATTTGATGTAACCAGTAAATCAGAGAACCTAAGCTATACATGTATGCTGTCTTCCACTTACTTATAATGGCGACATGACAGTAAAGTAAATGTTGCGAAGAGCTTCATTAAAAGCCTGAGACTTCTGCCAAAGAATTCCATACTTGAGGTTTAATATGTGCCTGTAAAACTTGTTCATCTTATCATTTCTTTTCTCAATCTCAAGAAGGCTTTGTTACTAAAGACTTCCACATTCTATGTTGTGATTCACTGAATATTGTTCCCACAGTTCGCAAAGGTAAGCAGGTTCATTAAGAGATTAACTGAATTTTTAACAACATTTCAGATAACGAAATAAAACATTTTGACAATTGTCTTTCATTTCGACAAGTGAAGGAAATAGCCTTTCTTTCTTCATCAAATGGGTTAGTAATTTTGTTACACAATACATGTATATCAACTGACTAGATGCTTTTGATATTGTGTAAACATACTGAGTGTTCTGCTCCAGGGTTCTTCATCTCATATTAGAGATAATCTGATGTGTGAAAAATTAGGGATGTACTGTTTATATGTATATACATATATGTGAACCTGCCAGTTATTTGGCAGATTTTGTATTTTTACAGAATAAATATTTGTAGAGTCAAACACACATATTAAAGCACACATGATCATTTTGTGTGTTTCCACATAGCATTTACTGATCAAGTCAGATAGGATCCACACACTTGGACATGCAATTGTCACCAATCCTACAAATTGCCAACATTGGTTACATGATATCATCGTGGTGAAAAAAAGCTGGGATTTACGATGTCACACCTTAACTTCTGTCTCTGGTTGGATAATTGCACCAATGTGATGACCAGTTGAATGCTCTACGAAAGTTGGGAGATAAACGTTATCAAGCTAATGAAATAAGATTATCATTCTTCAGTTTAAAAGTGGAACATCAGTATTTTTCACACTTTTTAAAGAGTTAAAAGGTTGTCCAATATTGAGCACATTGAGATATGCTTGCTGAATCATGGTAATGATTTATCCCAATTTTTATTGTGCATTCTAAACATCATATGTTTGCATGATTCCTTTAGTCAGTTTATTTATAATTTAGTTTTGCGTATCCAGGGCTTTCAGTGATTCTTCTTAAATAGTTTTCTGCAACATCAAAAGCCAACTTGCGCTGGAGTGACTCTTCCTTGTGAGAATTGTCTGTTTGCTAATTCAAGAAAGAATGACAAATCTTATAAGCAAAACAGTAAAAGAAGGGACTAATATTACGCTCCTCCTTGTTTTAATTTCAAGTTTTCCTCACTTTTGCCAATATTACGCATCAGAAGAATAAGAAAGAGACTCCTACATGCTGCATCCCTTATCCTCTATCTCATCAGGAATTAATAAGATTATGAACCAATATGTCTTAATATGCAAGAATGTGAGATGAATAGAATCAAAATTTGAGAAAATATTTGTTCACTTAGTATGCTGCTCACGAGTGAATCTTTTGGCAAACCAAAAGCCAATTAAATTGATAATGACATATTTGCTGTCTTCTCATTGTTTTAGCTTCATAAGATCTTTCTTTGCCTGACATATGTTTCTGCACCCATCAATCACACACTGCTTCTCTCAAGTCATATCTTCATTTGGCTGTCAAATGAATTCAGGGCTTTAGAGCATAAATACCAGTGAGTCAGTGGCAAAAAGAAGACCTAATCGGCTTTTCTAGATTTAAAAACAATCACATTATGACTGAGCCTCTCCAAATAGATATCCCACCAGATTTGAGACTGGGAAACAGCTGTTTCGCATCCATACGTTGGTAGTTATATCAGCACAGATATATAATAGGAATGGCTCAACTGGTACAAAGGAGAATTGGGTCATTCTGGCAGCCTTTCTGACAGTAGCCACTGTCATTTGGTGTAACTCTTGTCCACACAATCAATACCAGCATCATCAAATACTGTTTTTGAGTTATTTTGCTTTGTCATTCTTCTATTTTCTTTAGTGCAAGACCTTGCAGGTCATTGGCAACATAAATCATATGACCTGTTCATACTTACTGTTTTTTTAACTTGTAGTTATTTGACTGGGAACCTATAAATCTATAAAGTCTGATAATAACACAGTGCCACTGTCACATACCATTTCCTCTTCATTACAAAGAGCACAAACCAGATAACCTTTAAGCTCTTTTCCCATTATTGTGACCATTAGCTGAACAAGAAATAGGTAAGTGTACCAGACATCCAAAACTGAAGAGTAAACAGAGAGTGGAAAATTTTTGAAAGAAACAGTTGAAGAAGGCATCAGGAAAAAGAAGCGAATCAAGAAGAAAGATGGTCTTCCGTGCACCACAACAGAGATCAGAAGCCTCATCAGAAGAAGTTACAGATCACACTTACTAGTTACAACACCATGAAGGAAGCCATGAAAGATGTGCACACCAACAGTTGAGCTGAGAAGCTAAAAGAAAAGTTTCAGTGCTTGAAGAAAGAGGTAGAGATGAAGATCAGAAAGACATATTGGACATATGTCGAAGTAATTGTCACGAATAAAGGTGAAAACCCAAGATCAGCACCAAAATGCTACTGTATATACATGTACATCAAACGTGAAAAAATATACTACTGGGGTCTCCACACCATAGCAAGAAGGAAACACCCTCATATATATATATATAAGTAGGAAAGACAAGGCAGATGCCCTCAACAAACAGTTCGATAGCATCTTTACAAGAGAAACACCAATACCACCAGCCGAGACGAAAAATGCTTAACTCTTCCCCGATACGCCAGAAATAATCATCACAATCAGAAAACTGCTCAAGAAATTGGATACCAATAACTCAGTTGTTATGAATGAGATTACTCAAAAGCTTACTTTGAAATAACAACAATTGTCAGCAATGCGCCTAGAAAGAACCTTACTCAAACAGAATAAAATGAGGCTGTTGGCACTTTTAAATTGCCCGGTGCACTGTAAATAAAAAATGGATGATGGTGGTCACACACATAGTTCAGGTGGCGGACTAAAGTGTTGGTTTGACTTGAAAGTAAGGCTCATTTACTTATGCTAATTGATAGCTGATCATTACATATTTATTATGCTATATTACTATAACTCTCGGCAGTCCAGATCATCACTACCATAGATGGTGGTACAGTTTTAGCACACATGTCACTGTGATGACAGACACCACAGCGCCTTGTAGCTGAGAAGGGAGGAAGCAGTGGCAACACTAGAAGTGCTAATGGACGTTTGTAGTCCTATGCCTGTGAGGCTCAATGTCATTGGTGATAAAAATGATGCTGTGTCCTGCATTTGCCCACAACTAGACTTGATATCACTTGATATCAAGAGGACAGGATAGGTATGCAGAAGGGCAAGCTACTTAAAGCTAAGATTTTACAAACTGTGTCTAACATGACTTGATGAATAACATAGTCACCATTTCGAGAAAGAAAAGAGAAAGTTAACAGGTACATGTGATATGAGTACTACCAATTGGTTATATGCATAGTATAGCGATCTAAACAATTAATTGTACTTTTATCCATTGAAAACTGCCCTTAACATGCCTTTTCCGTACAATCCCCACTAACGATTTGCTGGTAGCTCAACACAATGTGTGTTACCCTAGTCCGAGGATTTTTATGACCATTGCGTGAATCTGTAGTCAATGACTCCGTGATCCTGATGAAATCTGGATTCAGCGCTTAGGATAATTGGCTTGTTGTAGCACTTATAGTACTGACCTACAGTTGTAGCCTGTAACCTGGACTTACTTGTCCTAATATGAAGACCCAACAGTCACATAACATGGTCACAAAAGAACTATGTGACGATACAATGAAATCTGATTTTATGGCCCAGTACGATTATTGGGGGCTGTTTCCTACATTGTCACTGTGGCAGTGAGATTTTTGCCATTTCTCATTGCTGATCATTGCTAACTAAATTAATAATTACAACAGGTGACAGCACCTGCAAGTTCTAATTTACCCACAATCCAATCAAAGTTCAGCTGTCCAGTGAAGCCTTCAGTTTGAGTCATTCTCATGTTAGCTGCTGGACAAGCAACACTGCTCTGAGCTGTTAAGCTCTTTAGCATGGGTTTCAACATCATTTCATACTAGGTATGTTTCTTTATTATTCTGCTCAGTAAAATTAGCACAGTTTCTTTAAAAGCACATTTACTTTGTATTAAGTAGACTGGAGTAATTAGACTAGAATAATTAAATATCACTTGATGTTAAATTATATTTCCATAAAGAATATTTATGAATTACAAATAGACTTTAGTCATAATTTATATTGACTTAAATAATTGTATTACTTTAGCTAGACATTTATGCCAACTTTTGTTTGGTTAACAGGTGACTTTCAATGGCCACCATTTACATGCCACATGTTGGCTATAGAAGGATAAAACCCCAACTAGGGTAAGCTTCCTTATGGTTTAGCATTTTGTCTATACAATTATACAATATCAATTTACATTTCTACTATTGTCGAATTCAATTGTTCTGCAAATATATTTTATGCACATTTGTAACTTTATACCTTTGGTAAAACATGTGTTTGCATTATTTGCAGGGTTTTTATGATACCTTCATTTCATGAATAAATCATTCATCATATCAACTATGGAGTTATCGTTCAACTTTAATTCCTACAACATCACTAGGGTCCTTTAGGTGGTAGACATTGGCCATTCATTGTATTCAATGTCATTTTGTTTGTTTAAGGCTCACGGATGCAGCAACAGTTCAAATGTTATGAACTATATGTCATCATATTAGAGAGAACTTAGACACGTTCAGGGAGAGAATTGTAACTGTGTCTCTAAGAGGACACTAATATTTGTGAAAGGCTTTATTCATGTTTGTGAGCATAATTTAAAGTTTCAAAGATATTAATTTTATAGCATCTAAAGAACATTTTGTGAGGTCAATATTTGTAGGTATGGCTTGTATTTCTATGTAATATATCTATTGATGATTTGCTACGTTCCTTCTCAGGGGTATACAAAAAATGCATTAAAAAATAATTTTCTATTAGTTAATTCTACTTATATCTCACAAAGATTGATATTGTGAATGGTGTAGGGTGGTATTTTCTATTTACACAAATGGTGGGCATGCTGCTAGGATGTTCAACTAGTTGGCCATTTGACATGCTTAAGCACTTGAATGGCCAGCCTCCTCTTGAAAGGCAAAGAGGCAAATTCCACAAGTGGACATAATGAGTGTGACAAGGGTGGAATGCAAAGAGAGAGGTTCACGAGAGGTATGAAGTGTGTGATTTATGCAGTGACAGAAGGCAAGCTCATAATTGCATGGGTCAGAATGTGGGTCACTTCAGCCAAGTGATCAGGTTGACTTCATCATGAATTGACTGCAGGCACTCAGTATGAAGTTAGCGAATTATTCAATGCAAGACGGATTAAGGGAAATCAATTGCAGAGGTTTAAATACTGCTTAATCGCATGAATGAGTCAGTACTTGGTATTCCACCCTTCCTTGCCTTCTTTCCTGCTACTTCTTGTTCCCATTATAGGTATTAAGCTCTTCCGAGTATGGAAATTTCATTGCAGTTCCTGACGTTAAGCCCCCTGCTGCTTGCATTTCTGGCTTGCATTTTTATCTGCTACTATAGATACAATGTAGTCTATAGACTTTGTAGGTAACTAGTTTGTGGTACGGTAACTGATTTTCAGTGTCTCCGTTTAGTTCTAACGGTTGCAGCATAGGGTATGAGCTACACAGTATCGATTGAGTACAAATATCTTTACCTGGATTGAATTGAATTGAATATATGCATCTCCAAACAATGGTAAAACTAAGGTCATCAATTTTCTATATGTATTCTACGAATTCTCAGGCTCCATAAATTGTCTTATTTACAACATTGCAATTTCTTTGATATACAAAGGGATGTGACATGAAGTGACTTGTTATTCAGTTGTGTGTACTGAATTCATGACAACATCAAAACAAATCTGTATTAAGATTTTACATTAACTAAATAGGAAGAAAACATGTTTATTAATGCATTTGAACATGTGCACCTATACTGGAGGTTTGTTGTTGATCTTGCGACCTTAGTATTACCATTACTTGGGGATTTAAATATTCATCTTCAATTTAATTCGATCCAACTCTAGACAGGTACAAAATGTACTACAAATGCCAGCACACTGGCTTATCATGCATTGTAGAAATATCATGCACTTCGCAGAACTGTGTTTTTTTTTGTCTCCTGAATCGGACTTCTGCAATGGCATTGAACTTTTGTGTAATGCTATATTACACGCTTGTCATATGTGCCAAATTTTCATGCATCCAGTACAATAATGCATCACTAATCACGACCACTTCACTAAAAATCCAGCCACACCAAAAACAACACCCAAGCAATAATTTCAAAGCTTTGATTTCAAAGACCAGCTGAAGTAACATGAGATGTCTGGTTTTATTTAGAATTCTTAAGCACTCATTCTGGATATTCATGCTTACAGTTAAAGAGCTACATAATACTAGTCCATTGAAAAAAATAGTATTAATTTACTCGAAATATAAATCAGCCATCTCTTATGATTGCTATCATTCTCAACTCCTCTCTATAGAATTGTCTGTTACTAAATCGATTGAGCTTCTTGAGTTCTAAGCAGGTTTTTAAATTCTAAGTGGACTTTTAAAGTGGTAGGTGTAACTGCCAAACTATTTTACTATCATTTCTTATATTAATGAAATTCCAGCCTGAGAGAATTCGTCACCATCTGATAGAACTGTGAAACGACAATCACCCAGATTTTGATCACTCTGTCTTCCTTGTATGATTAATGTGCTTCTTGCAATTTAATATTTTGATGGATGGACGACCCCCAGAACGGACAGAGAACTACAATAATCCCAAGATCAAAATATAGTGCCTCACCTCTGCCAGAATTCATCTTTAATTGTTCCATTCTGAAATACATAAATGCATTCCATATTAATCCAGACATCTTCCCTAATTATAAATATTCAAGACTGATCGTTGGTGTTGGCAGGCATCAATTGTTGCAGGTCGGTGGGTTAATTCTAGAAGTATATTCGAGATCCTTTTGGCAAAATTTCCTACAGATCTTCCTGATTGGTTGACACAGACACAGTGTCACGAATCATCCTGGCTACAATTAATGACACTATGAGGAAGCCAATTCTGGATTAATCTAGATTCATAATTTATATTGTCTTGATTTCTGAATTCTTAAGATACTAAATTAGGGCTTCTCGCTTGGGTTTAACCGAGAGTTGTTATTGCTCAGACTGATCATTCGACACACCATTGTGATATGTAATAGGCATGTCCCAAAGACAGAAACAGGGAATTATCTTCCTTCCCTGACAATCAGAGTTCTAATAATCCTACTCCTCTATCTATATGTCTATCTATATAGCTATCTATTGATTTATCTATTTATCTATCCATCTATCTATCTATCTCTATCTCTCTATCTATTTATCTTTCTATTTTTCTATCTATCTATCTAGCTATCTATCTATCTATCTATTGATTGATCGATCTATCTTTTTTTTTTTATTCTTTGGTTCCATATAGTTTTATATTTTGGTTTCTGAATTTTCCTCCTCTTTCTTAGTATTTGTATGTAGTCCATATGAGTGCCATTTTCCTGTGTAGATTTTCAGCCTTTTAAAAATACTCCTATACATAGGCTAATTTGCTTGCCACACAATGAAGAAGTTGAAAAACTAGCTGCTCATTAAAACTTTGAATCTCTGTTCTCAGATGTTCAACTTTTATTTGTAAACTCAACATATTTCTTGCCATAATATCAGGATCATTCAGAAGAACTCATAGAATTAGGTCACAAGTGTTGCCACAATATTTTTTGTTGTATTTCATAGAACCAGAAAACCCAAGCTATATATAAAATCATTCTCAGCAGTCATCCGTTAGGTAAATAATGACGTAACAGTAAAGTATGTGACACAATGAACTGATGTAGAATCCTTAGAATTCTAATCAAGTATCCCATACTTGAGTTTTTGTACTAGCCTTTTTAAAAATCTTTTTATTTCTTTTCTTAATAATAATAATAATAATATGGATTTATATAGCGCTAATTTCAGTAAACTGCTCATCAGCGCTTTTTCAGATCGAATCACTTGTAGGAATTCTGGAACAAATGGGTTTTTAGATTCTTCTTGAAGCTTTCTAATGTTTGTGCAGTTCTCACTTTTTCAGGCATGGTGTTCCAGAGTTTTGGTGCTGCATAGGAAAATGCTCGATCTTCAAACTTATTTTTGTTGCATGGAGCAGGTTCTGCTAACAGCACTTTGTGGTTGCTTCTCAGGTTGTGTTCTTGTTGAGATTTGACTTGAACAAGTTCTTGGATGTATTGTGGTGCCTGATTGTTCATTGCCTTCCATGTAGTTGTCATCAATTTGAACTGAATTCTTGCTGTGATTGGTAACCAGTGCAGTTGTTTCCTACTCTGGCTGACACTGTCGTGTTTTTTCAATCTCTCAATTAGTCGAACTGCCGAGTTTTGAGCAACCTGAAGTTTATTTAACAATCGGGTAGCAGTGCCATACAACAGCCCATTTCCATAGTCTAAATGAGGGGTGACAAGTGCATTGACAGCAGTTTTAACTATTTCCTTGTCCAGGTTTTTTAGGAGTTTCGACAGGTTTCTCAAATTGAAATATGCGTTACGACACATTTTATTGATCTGCTTCTCCATGGTCATATTTTAGTCAAAGAGCACTCCTAAATTGCGGACATGGTTGGCAATTTTGATTTCAACATTGTCGACATTGATAGAGGTCATTCGAAGTTTCTTCAGTTGGTTTGGTGCTCCAATCAGAAGAAGTTCAGTTTTATCTCCATTATTGCACAGCTTGTTGTCATGCAAGAAATTTCTGATTTCAGCAATACAATTTTCCATTTTCTGTTTTGCATGTTCTTCACCCAAAAAGGTTGGTTTAAACGACAGGATAAGTTGCTCATCATCAGCGTACTTCTGATCGTGAACTTGATTTCTTCGTGCTACTTCACTGACTGGGGCAACATAGGAGTTAAATAAGATTGGTCCAAGTTTAGAACCTTGAGGAACTCCAAAATTGAGAGGAAGTTTGCTTGACGTTTTGTCATTAATTATTACAGACTGTGATCTTTCAGAAATATAAGATTTGAACCATCTTAAGGCTGCACTTTGCACACCATACCTGTTACACAGTCTTTCTAGCAAAATGTCATGATCAATTGTGTCGAATGCAGCAGACAAGTCCAACAACACTAGCATTGTCACCTCCCCATTGCTCAGATTAAGCATAATATCATTATGGATTTTTGTTAAGAGGGTTTCTGTGCTATGAAATTGCTTGTAGGCTGATTGTTTTTCATCGTCAAGATTGTTCTGAGTGAGGTGATCAACGTACTGTTTGATTACAGCACTCTCAATGATTTTACTCAGGAAAGAAAGGTTAGAGACTGGCCGATAATTCTTTTTGATCAATTCAAGACCTTCTTTTTTCAAAAGTGGTTTGACAAGTGCATGCTTCAGTTCAAGGGGCATTTCTCCAAGCGTTAATGACATATTAACAATCTTTGTTATGATTGGCAAAAATTCATTGACACATTCAAGCAGCAGCCATGTTGGCATTGGATCAAGTTGGCAGTGTTTGACAGGCATTTCAGTGATAAGTTTCTTAACTTCTTGTTCTGATAGAGACTTAAACTGATGTAAATTGTGACTGAGGTCGGTTTGAGAGGCATCAGTTGTGATCTTCGTTCCTGAATCTAATTTAGATCTGATGATTTTAATCTTTTCATCAAAGAAGTTGTTGAAATCATTTGCTAGTTCTGTTTCATTTGTGTGATGGGGAAGAGGCAGATCTTGTTTTCTGTTGAGATGAGAATTTAGAAGTTTAAACATCGCCTTAGAATTTCCCTTTGTGGCTTGAATTTTACACCTCAGATCGTCTGATTTAAGCTGATTAAGTTTTTCATTGAGTGAGTTTCGTTTTTCTTTGAAGATATTCCAGTCTTTTTCTAAACCAGTTCTTCTCCATAATTTTTCTGCCTTTCTCTTTTCCTTTTTAAGAGGTTTTATTTCTTGATTTGTGAATGGGTTAGGTTTGCGAACTGTCACAAGTTTAGTCTTAACAGGGGCGTGTCTGTCAAAAATCTTTTCAGTTGATTTGTAGAGTGACACAAGTCTGTTCAAGTAGACTGATCGATTTTGGTGATGTAGTTTTTGTGACAGATGCTGTTCAATGTCTTTCTTGAATTTGGCTATATCTATGCTGCGGGTCTTTCGGAAGGAAATCTTTTTCTGTGGATTCTTGCCCTTGTTAACGTCAATGTTAAAGAGGATACAGTTATGGTCCGACAGTAGGTCACTGACAGCACAATCTCTGAGAGTTGTTGTTTTATTGGTTATTACCAAATCAAGTGTGTTTCCATCTTTGTGTGTTGGCGAAAATACATGTTGAGCAAGGTCAAACATTTCAAGAATGTTGTTAAATTGGATAACTTTGGCATCATCTGGTTTATTCACGTGAAAGTTGAAGTCTCCGACTACTATAGTTTCATTGTGATAGGTCTGATAGTGGGATAAGAAGTTCGTGAATTCATTAAAGAATTCTGATAGACTGTATTTGTTCTTTTTGGAGGGTTCCGGCCTGTACACCACAAGAATTGTGACAATTTTTCCATTTAATTGCACCTGAATTTCCATGTGCTCAAAAGTCTTTGTTTTCGTGCTTTCCTTTTTCATTGCTCTAATGCCTGTTTTTACAATGCATCCTACTCCACCTCCAGGTCTGCCCTCACGAGATGAACCCAAGTAAAAACATTCACCATTTCTTTCCAGTTCACCAATTTCAACTCTGTCATCTGCTTTTAGCCATGTCTCAGTGAAAAGAAAATCGTCCAGATCAAATTCATCTCTGAAATCCTTCACAACCTGTGTTTTTTGTCGTATGCTTTGAGCATTCCATATGCAAGCTTTCAGTGGGCGGGACTCCCTCAAATTTTCCAAACCAAGTCGAGTGTCTGCTTCTGCAAAATTATTAAATCTATTTCTTTGGCTTGTTATATTATATCTATGATTAGTAGTTGTTCTGACTTTTTGTTTCATCATTTGACTTGAACATCGTCCAGTTTCCAAATCTTTTAAACCAGTGCGCACCACATCAGAGTACAACTTGACTGGATGGGACATACTTAAGCTGTCAGTATTCAATATCTGCGGGCAACTGTGTGCGAGTGCTACTTATAGGCAACACAAGCGACTCAGTTTATTAGACAAATTGATTAGATTAAAAAATGCAGGACAGTTGGCTCGGTCCACAAGTGCTATGTTCAGGCAGCACAAGCAAGTTAATATGATAGGCTAGTTTGTCAGGCAAGTTGGCTCAGTTTGCAGGTGCTACGTACAGGCAACACAGGCAAAGTTAGTTTGTTAAGCAAGTCTTCGGTTCGCAAGTGAGTTTGCTTGGCAAGTTTGCAAGTTTGTCAGGCAAGTTGGCTCAGTTCGCAAGTGCTACGTACAGGGAACACAAGTAAAGTTAGTCAAGTATTTGGTTCGCAAGTGAGTTTGTTAGGCAAGTTTGTCAGGCAAGTTGGCTCAGATCGCAAGTGCTACGTACAGGCAACACAAGCAAAGTTAGTATTTTAAGCAAGTTTTTGTCTGGTTTGCTTTGTTTTGAACAGGCAACAAAAGCAAGTTATGGCTAGTTCTCACGGAGACGTAACAGAGGGTTTAAGCGACGGCGTTTCTTATATTTCCAGGAAAGGGCAAAGATTTGAGCATGTTCGCCGTCAATTTTGGCTTTACGGCGCAACAGGAACAGCATGCGCCGTTTTAAGAGGTCTTTCTACGCAATTCCTAGAAATTTGACGATGCAGGAAAAAAAGATTCAACCGGTTGAATCTTTGCGAGGAAAGAAGTGGTGAAGCAAGAAGAAGCGTAAAAAGAAATCAGTGCGCGCCGCAGATTTTTAAAGTTGCGACGCACAAAGAAGAGCTTCGACGCAGAAACAGCAGTGTAGCAGAAAGCTCTTGCTTCATGTCACATGTTTCAGACACGCGTCGCGGAAAGACACATGTGCGACGCACGTGAGAGGGTGCGCGCCGCGTCTTTTGGACCCCCAATGCAGCAGACAGAGTGGCGCCTGAGTGCATGCGTTGTTCTATTTTTAGCATCAACCCTTTGTCTGCGTGTCACCCTCTTTTTGCGCAGCGGCTGGGGCAGCAGCAGCGAAGCAGGGGGGGCGAAGGAGGGGAAAAGAGGCGGTCCGCACCCTGCATATATATAGAGGGGGCCAGATTAGAGCACCATACCCACTCAGACCTTCGACCAGAACACACCTAGAATCCACGACACTATCAACTGCTACATTTGCTGCTACTTTTGTTGCTACAATTGTACTTTTGCTGCTACAACATGGGACCAAAGAGGAGAAAGGGCACCGTCGTCACCAGGGCACCAACCAAGCTCAGCACCAGGTCAACACTTCACACTCCTGGGAGCACTCCAGTGACAACTCCAGCTACAACTCCAGCTGCAACTCCTCTCCATGAACCTTCAGATGCTGCAGTGACTGCCTTCTTCACAACAGCCATGGCAGACATCTCTCTACCTGGGCTCTACACCTCCACTACAGCTGGCAGCCAGACGAAGACCACCACTTCAACCAGCAAAGCCACTGTCGTCAGCGAGACCATCTTCGAGGGCCGGCCAGAAGACAGCACAGACGAAGATTCATCTGTTGAATTGTTTGAAGAGGAAGGAGACAAGCCTGCTGACAAGCCTTCCAAGTCTGCTGACAAGCCTGCTGCCAAGTCTGCTGACAAGCCTGCTGCCAAGCCTGCTGCCAAGCCTGCTGACAAGCCTGCTGCCAAGTCTTCCACGGGTCTTCCAGAGCCTACTGCCAAGTCTACTCCAAAGAAGACTCCAAAGAAGACTCCAAAGAAGACTCAGACTCCGAAGAAGACTCCGAAGAAAACACAAGAGAGCCAGCCTGTTCTTGCTCTAGATAGAGTGGCCATACATGAGGACACCTTCGAGGAGGAAGAAGACTCTGCTGATGAGACCCCTGCAGCTGCTGAAGCCAAGTCCAAGGGCAAGAAGGGCAAAGGGAAGGCCCCCAAGAAAAACATCAGAGACAACCTGGGCATCACACCTGACCAAGAAGACGACCTCATCAACTGGTTCAGAGAGCATCCTGTCCTCTACATGAAGGGCTCCAGAGGATACAAGGGCAACGAGAAGCTGCTGCTGGACACAGAAAAAGCCAAGGAGCTGGGACCCAAGTACACCTCCCAGGACATCTTCAACTGGAGGAAGACAGTCCGCACCCACTACTCCAGACTCGTCAGGCCTGAAGCTTCAGGATCCGCCAGGAAGGAGACTCTGACAGACAGGGACCAGTACATCCTAACCAACTGTCGGTTCCTGAAGGACTCCATCGTCCACAAGCCAGGCAAGGAGCTGTCCGCCATCTCTCAACTGTCTGCCAACCGGCCAGCCTCAGACTCCGATGACAGCTACAACCCTGAGGATTCCCTGCCAGCTTCCTATGACATGCCGGACCTGCCACCTGAACAGCCAGCACAGGACAGACCTGACAGCCAGCAGTCCCAAGTCTTCCCTGGAGCACCAAAGCCTGGAGCCGCTGCCAAGGGAACCAAGATATTGATATTGATATTGATTTATTTAGGAAATTCCCAAAGACCAAAGATGGTCGCTTTTAGGGAACTACCTTCAAAATACAAAATTATTATACAGATAGAAATATTGTAAAATACAAGAATATATGGTATAAGTTTTAAAATATACAGTATGATAAATATGTTAATCAAGAAATATATATTTAAAAAAAATTAAATAAAATTTTGATATTTTGTTTTTTTTGGTTAATTAGAAAAAAATAATAAGACATGAGTACAGTGACTGGGAATTTGTAACATAGAGGACGAGAAAATCAATCTTAAATTCAACAAGTAAGTTTTTTTTTTTTAATCAAATTTGGAATTTGCCATTTCAAAGAGATGTAAAATAGTTTCTTATAGATGTGAGATGTATGATAGTTTTTTTTAATGGCTATGTATTATGTATAATAGTTTTATATATATATGTAAAAAAAAAAAATAAATAAAATACTATTAAAATTTACCTACAAATATAGCAATTAGTAATGGAGCATTCAGAAGAATAACTGTCTGTCCTTTTTTGTTTTATATATAATTTAAAACCAGCCTGACTATGGGTGAAAATCTTCTGTTTAAAATTGATTGGCATACTGTTAAATATTTTGGGAAATCTGTATTTGATGCCATTTCTTGCAAATTCATGTCTCACAGCAGGTAAGCGCAGATCCCTTGCTTGTCTCGTGTTATGTTCGTGATATGGAAAAGTATGAATATTCAATAGATCTTTAAAGAAACTGGGAACCGAACCATTCAACAATTTATAGATGAATTTGTATTCATGCAGTGCACATATGTCATTAACTTTTAAGGTATTTAACATTTTAAATAAACCATTTGTGTGTGCATTATACTTGCTCTTTGTTATGACCCTGATTGCCTTTTTTTGAATTTTGAATAAGTTGTTGGACTGCCAGCCCCATATTGTACAACCATAATTTAAATGGGGTAAAATCAAGGCATTATATATATTGTATAGGGCATCAGTTGGGAGAGTGCTTTTCAGTTTTGTCAAAATACCTATTGCTTTACTAATTTTCTGTGCTATAAATTTTATATGGGACTTCCATCTTAAGTTCTTATCTAAAATGAGGCCTAGGAAATTAAATTCTTCGGCAAAGTCAATTTTAACGTCCTCAATATAAATATTTGGTGTTGCAACTTGTCTATTTATAGAATGAAACAGCATGGCCTTTGATTTTTCAATATTTAGCGATAGTTTGTTAAGTTTCAACCAAGTACTTATTGATTTCAACTCATTGTTAATTTCTTTTTCAATGACAAAGAAGTTAGTGTTATTAAAAGTTGCAAATAAAGTTGTGTCATCGGCATATATCAACGTCTTTAAATTCTTTGCAGCAGAAGGAAGGTCATTCAAGTATACAATAAACATTAAAGGACCTAAGATCGAACCTTGAGGGACACCACAAGTAATTCTCATCATATTTGATTGCACACCATCAATTTCGACAAATTGCTTTCTATTGCTTAGATAACATTTGATTAATTTCAATGACTTGCCTCTCAGCCCATAATGTTCTAATTTATAGAATAGGATTTGATGGTCTAGAGTGTCAAAGGCCTTAGATAAGTCCATAAAGATATTTATAGGTATGTTGTTGTTGTCCATTTCATCAATTATTCTCTCTACCAGCTCCATGGCGGCATATTCTGTGGAATGGTTACTTCTAAAACCATACTGACTAGGATAGAAAAGGTTTAATCTATTAAAATGGTCATAAATCTGATTATGCATTATTCTCTCAAAGACCTTCGACACACTAGACAAGATTGAAACTGGCCGATAATTACTCAACAAATTTTTTTCCTGCTTTTTGTAGATTGGCATAACTTTCGCAATTTTCAATGAATCTGGAAAGATTCCCATATTGAAAATTTGATTAATGATTTGCATTAAAGGCCATGCTGTTTCATTTTTAATATATTTCAAAAGTTTATTAGTTATTCTATCATTCCCATAACTACTTTTGGGTTTCAAAGAGTCTATTGCTCTGATAACCTCATTTTCATCTACTGCCTTAAAGGAAAATGTTTCTTGTACCGCTGATTTCAGAAAATCTTTGAATGACTTGTTTCTTGGGGTTTCTATATTTTGTGATAGTTTTGGTCCTATTTCAGTAAAATACTTGTTGAATTCATTTGCAATTATTTTTTTATCTGATACAAGAGTATTGTTAATGTTAAATTCTTTTGGGTAGTTTTTAGATTTGTTGGACTTATTTATTAGATTATTTATAGTGGACCAAGTCTTTTTCATGTCTGTTTTAAATTTTTGAAAGCAATTATTATAGTACTGTTTCTTGGCTGTTTGAATCGTCTGCTTAAGAATTTTCCTGTAAGTTCTAAAGTTTGTTAGTGTTGCCTGATAGGAGGGGCTGTTCTCTGAGAGTGACTTCAACTTTACGTATAGTTTATCTTTAAAGGAGATTGATTTAATAATACCATTTGTGATCCAATTCGACTTTTTATGTTTGTGTTTATTAAATTTGACATGTTTACACGGGAAATGTTTGTCTAAATATGCAGTTAGTATGTCTATATAGTTCTTGCAGCTTTCGTTAGGATCATTTTTCAAAATGTTATTGAACTTATTTGAAACATCCGCGCTGCTCATATCTCTTCTAAAGTTTTCAAATTGTTGGAGACTGCTTGAAAATATTTTAACATATTTCTTAGAAAGTATTTCACTATTGAGGTAGTCTAAAGAAATAAAATACGGCAGGTGATCAGAGATATCACAAAGTAGGACTCTTGCTGTTGTATTTGACATATTATCTGATATCTTAACAAAGTAATTGTCTATCAGAGTGCCTTTTCTCTGTGTAAGACGTGTGGGAAGAGTTATCTTTGGTATGTATCCATTCGATATTAAGTTGTTTATAAAGTCATTTACTGCGGAATTTGTTTTAAAGTTTAGTAAGTTAATATTGAAATCTCCGGTAAGTACAACATGTTTGAAATTTTTCAATTTATCAAAAATGGTATTCAAATCATCTATAAAGTTATATACATTTTCATTTGTTGGACGGGGAAGTCGATAAAAATTTCCAATGATCAGCTTCTTGCTGATACTATGTTTATCCTGAACAATTACTTCTATGAGCTGGCCATCCCACAAATCCGAAACAATATCAAGATTAATCACATTATAGTCATAATTATCTTTAAGATAGATACAAATTCCACCGTGTGCACTGCATGATTTAACTTGAGAAATAAGATTGTATCCTGGTAGTTCGAACAATGGCAAAATGCTGTCTGCTGCGAGCCATGTCTCCTGCAAGCAAATGGCATCAAGTTTGGCTGATTCATTGAAATAATTGATATAAGTTTTTAACATTTCGAATTTTGCATATAATGACTGGCAGTTTAGAGAAAGAATCTTGAAATTGTTTAAGTTACTTTCAAGCAAATTTTTAAATTCTACATAATTGGCATATGGCGAATTTTGAAACAGTGTTGGTTCATTATCTCCTAAATCATTTGAATCATTTTCCATTAGGCTGGCAAGGGACAGACAGTCATCAAATGATGGAAATGATTGATCAGACATTGTTAAAGGATGTCATAATACCAGCCACTGCACTCATGTGTGTATATGCAATAATATTTAAAATACATTTTTCCAAATATTCAGTTTTCCTGTTTTGCTGTAGGCCTATCAACGGTTTTGTTTCTATGAAGATGAAATTTGTTTATCTGTTTTTTTGGCCTTCCCTCTTGATCTTGTCCTGGCTCCAGAAATTGCTTCTTCAATAAGGCTTCTTAATTCATTTGTTTCTATGGCCGTATTTTCTTCTGTGTCTTCTTCTTCTGATGTTTCTTGACCAGTTGGACATGATGACGTTGTTTCTTGACTAGTTGGACAAGATGACGTTGTTGATGTTGTTGGAGATGCGGGAGTTGGGACATATTGGGACGGAAATTGTATAGGAACAAGCTTGACTGGAGTTGGTGATTTGTTGTTTGTAGTCTTGGATTCACTTGTCAGGTTTCTGAGGTTTTTTAGTAATGGATTATTTGTTGTGAATTCAGCGGCATCTTGGTCTGCATTTTCTCTAAAATATGTCTTGCCGTCCTTGGTCCATGTTGAATGGATGAGGTTAGCTTTTTTTAGGCTCCTCGCTTGAAAGAAGATGCTGGCTTCTTGCTGCGTCAGATCTTCCGATATGTAGATACTTTTGCCTTTTAATTTCTGCAATCTTTGGCTATATATGCTTTGCACGTCCCAAACTGACTTCATTGTTACTAGGTACTTGGCTGTGGCAGAGTTCAACTTTTGCACCGCAAGCACTGAATCTTTTCTGGTCAGGAAATGAGTTGTCAGAAAATTTTCAATGATGATCTTTGGGTCATGGCCCTCCATTTCCAAACCAGACAAAATTATATTGTTTCGTCTTATGCCTCTTTCGGGTCTGACAGTGGTACTTTGAGCTACACCTGCAGCAAAATTGTGAAAAATATCTTGAGTTGGTAGTGTTGCGCACGTTGGCACTTTTGCAGACTGCTGGTGGAATGCCTTTAGTTGTTGCAGTTCGTATTCTTGCCTTTGCAGGTCATTCGATAGCTTGTGTATCATTTGTTCATTTTTTAGTCGATTACTCTCCAAGATGTCCAATTTCTGCAGAACCGCACTCATTTGTTGTGACATCGAGGCTGTAAAATCCTGCAGCAAAGAAGTTAAGGGCAGCAGCAAGGTAGTCAGGGGCTGCATTACGTCATGGTTGCTAACCATGCTGGCCATGTCCTCCCTAGCAACAGGCCTTGGACTGAATCTGACTGTCTCCTGAGCTCTTGATGTACGATCTATTTTCGCCTTTTATGCTTGTGCGAGTTGACTTTCATCATCCTTTGTAGCTTCTCGGTTGTGAAGGCTTGTACGGTGCAGTTTTTCGTATTTTTGTGTTACTATTTTCCTGAGATATTTGGCTATTTTAGCTGGAGCTCTTTTGGTGTATGTGTTGACTGGTCTGTGCCTCAAGAGGAAGGCCCCAGCAGATGAAGCCATGCACTCCGCCATGAACGTCATCGCAGGCAGCATGCAAGCCATGTCCTCCGCCAAGAAGATCCTGAAAGGCTCTGGCTGCAATATGTGCCCCGACCACCAGGAGTTGACACCCGATCAGGAGTACTGGAGGATGAAGTGCCAGGACCTCTACCACGTGGGATGTCACGCCAGCCCTGAAATCAGAAGGAAAATGGTGAGGGCCATTGCAGAGGCCGCCTTCTACTGGGACAAGGAGAGTGAGATGGATGAGGCCAGCCGCCAGTCAAGACATCATCAGGAGCAGACCTTCCCGCCTCCTCATCCTCCTCAGCGCCTGCAGATGCCACCTCCTCCTCCTCCTCCTCCTTCTTCGACGTATGTGCCATCCCACCACCAGCAGCACCACCAAGCTTCCAGCAGCAGCCATCACTACCACCACCACCAGCCCAGGGAAGGAGGATCCTCCAGGCAGACTCCCACCTACACCGTGATGCAGCCCAGCCCATCCTCCATGACACTGATGATGGATGCTCAGGAGAGCCCCGAGAAGTACGGCTACCCCCCTGGACCCAGCTTTGGTCAACCGGCCGCCCATCACCAGCACCAGCCTTCCCCTTCGGCCAGTTGGACTGAGAGTCTCCTTTCTCCACGAAAGTAGAAGACCAGATGCAGCAAAGACAACAAAAAACCTTGGCCCTTTTAAGGGCCACCAAATCCTCCCAAAAGGGCAGGCCACGTACACATCTTATGTTGACCAAAAAAAAGAGCTTGTGTTGACCGAAAAGAGCCAAAAAAGAGCAAAAAAAACGTTGACAATCCCCCAAAAAAAAAGTCCCCCAAAAAAAAAGTCCCCCAAAAGAAAAGTCCGGTCCTGGCCTTCATTAAAAGTAATCACCTTCATAAAAGCAAGGTGCTAGTTCCCCCTTTCTTTGCCCCAAAACATACCAAGTGCAGCACTAGTACAAGTGCTGCATTCTTTGGTATAAACATATTTTTATTGCACTAGTACAACTGCATGAAATTCTTAATTAAAATGTAATGCACTAGTACAAGTGCTTTGGTTTTAAAACTTGTGTTGGTTGGTTGCACTAGTACAAGTGCATCACTTTGTAATTTCACTTGTCTAGGGCAAGTGGCAGGTAGATAGCTAGATAGCTAGCTAGATAGATAGATAGATAGATAGCTTGATAGATAGCTAGATAGATAGGTAGATAGATAGCTTGATAGATGGAACACAATGCTCGTTACATATATACACTGCAGCCAAAGAAAAGCAGTTGTCGTCACTTTGCAGGAATTGGACTTGGATAGATAGATAGATAGCTTGATAGATTGCTAGATAGATAGCTAGATAGATAGCTTGATAGATGGAACACAATGCTCGTTACATATATACACTGCAGCAAAAGAAAAGCAGTTGTCGTCACTTTGCAGGGATTGGACTTGGATAGATAGATAGATAGATAGATAGATAGATAGATAGATAGATAGATAGATGGATGGAGGGATTGATTGATTGATTGATTTTTGGGCTTGTTTTGTCAACATAGGATGTGTACATGGCCAGCTCAATTGGGAGGATTTGGTGGCCCTTAAAAGGGCCTGGGGTTTGTTGTTTTGAATAGATAGTCTGCATCTTTCTTCAGATTTTCTCCAACTGCCAAGGGACACTTCCTGCCGGACTGTTGACCCAGTCACGTAGGTAGTCTCGAGCAGCCTTGGCATCTCTGGAGGCATTTCCGTGTCGAAGTGGTTCTCCTAGGTCATGCAATTGACGGTCTCCCCTCCAAACTCCTTCAGCGACGTCATGTGTCTGTGGATCTTCTCTGTCCATCACTTCATTGTCACGGGCATGGTGGACGCCTACTCTGTCTCGCAGAATGTTGTGTAGAACACAAGCAGCCATTGTGATGTATGTCACTCTTGTAGGTCGTTGGGGCATGGTGGTCAGGAAGCATCTGAACCTGTGTGACAGCAGACCGAAGGCATTCTCCACCACTCTCCTGGCTCTTGAAATCCTGTAATTGTAGACTCTGGAAGCAATGTCAAGGTTCCTTCTTGGCACTGGTTTGAGCAGCCATGTCTTCAGGGGAAATGCCTCGTCACCCACGATGTAATATGGGAAAGGATTGTCTTCTGTGCCAGGTAGAGGTTCTGGAGGTGGTAGGCCTAGATCTTCCTCGTCCAGGAGTTGTCGAAGTACTGTGTCCCTGAAGACGCCGCCATCAGATGCACTTCCTTGACAGCCAGCCTGCACATAGATGAACTTGTAGTCGGCATCAACGAGGGCCATCAGGACAATGGAGTGAAATCCCTTGTAGTTGTAGAACAAGGAGCCTGCAGCCTTGGGACATCGGATGGCGACATGCTTGCCATCCAGAGCTCCAATGCAGTTGGGCAAGTTCCATTTCGTCTCAAAAGCCTTGGCTATCTCCTTCCATCTTTCAGGCTGTGTGGGTAGTGCCAGCTGTCTTTCGAAGGCATGAACGATGGCAAGGCAGACCTCAGGGATGAAGTTGCAGATGGTGTTGGGTGCCACACGGAAAGCATAAGCTAGGGAATTGTAGCTGTTTCCAGTTGCCATGTACCGCAGGGTGATAGCCAACTTCAGACCAGGTTCCAAAGCCCTCCTCATGTTGGTGTCTTGCTTAGCGATGAGTGGTCCAACAGCTTCCAGGATTTCAGCAAAGATGGCAGGGGGCATTCTAGTGTAGTTGTAGTAGCCGGACACGTCACGCACTTGCAGTTCAGGCAGCAGTTGATGGAAGTGACCATGTTGTTCCCTCTGCAGCAACCAGTTGCGAATCCACCACCTTTTCTGTCTCCTGGCCCTCCTCCTCCTGTGTCTCAAATAGACAGCTCCGATAGCAACAGCAGCAGCACCAGCCACAACAATAATTTCTTCTTCATTCATCATGCATATGTTCAGTAGGCAGTCGTTGTGTTCTCATTGAAGGGCAATCAGCAAATGAAGCAAGGAGGTCCTCTGTGTCCCTTTTTATAATGACCAAAAGTGACTCCTGCAGCAGCCAAACACACTTTGCCGCAGCGCTGCAACAACAGACGTTCGTCGATGCTTAAGAGACCTTCGTCGCTGCTTAAGGCAAGGACGACGAAGAAGGTCAGCATCAACGCGCCTGTAATGTCCTCGGCGCTTTATGAATGCATGTGCGACGATGAACCATCAAGTTACGCAGTAACAAGTCCCTAAATGCGGCGTTGCATCCTTACAGTCATCGGCGAGGCTGTCATTTTCAGCGGCGCATCTTACCTCGGGTGTACGCCGAAGGTTTCCTGATGCGTCGCAGGTCGCCAATTTCAGACGTAGCTGCCTCACAACCATCAGCGGCGTAAGAGGAAACAACATTGGGCGAAGTAAAAGCAGCCTCGCCGAATTCCAAAACAAAGTGCGACGAGTCTGTTTGGAACTGCGCTGAGGAAAGAGAGGCGGAACGCGGCGAAGAAAGCTTAAGCAGCGCCGCGGACACCTCAAGACTCACCGCGGCTACTAACTTTAAGCGTCGCACATGACACTAATTGATTACGTAACGTGCCAAAACCAGCGTTCTACGCCACAACTTTCCAAGAAATGACTTCTCTTGATGCGTCGCTCTCAAATCGCCGTCGTGAGAACCAGGCATTACTTAGGCAAGTTTGTCAGGCAAGTTGGCTCAGTTCGCAAGTGCTACGTACAGGCAACACAAGCAAGTTAGTTTGTCAAGCAAGTTTTTGGCTGGTTCGCTAGTGGTATGTACAGGCAACACAAGCAGGTTAGGTTGTTAGGCAGGTAGGCTGAGAGTTAGTTAGAATCGAGGATCAATCAATTGGTGACTGACCAACAGGGTAAATAAGAATCGGTGACCAATGGAATACTTTTTATCAAAAACTCTCCGTTTAAGTTAAATTTGAAACTCATTTTACTTCATGATTTGATTTGATAAGTATTGTTTCCCAGTTGGTAAAGGTAAGCTGGTCAATCAAGTAAAGTAAATGATTTATTTTGTAGCAAATATCTCAATACCCGCCAAGTGATACACATAATCCCAGAGAAGCCAGGCTTAGTCCAGAGCAATTCATTTCTCTGTCCAGCAGAATTGTGATTCTAATTTTAATGAGTCCCTTTTTAGGTGCTTTATTTGCCTATTCAAGAAGATAATAATTGAATTTATAGCAACTAACACTCGTAATAAAACAATTTTTGCAATGGGTTATAATTTCAACAAGGAAACAACCTACATGGGTCAGTCATTTTGTTATAGAATATATCAACCACCCTGATGCTTGTAATATCGTGTAAATATATAATATTATTGAGTATTCTGCACCTTTTCTTCCTTTTTACCGACTCGTTAGTCAAATAACTTCAGGTTTCATGAAAAATAAGTGTGAATAAGTCATGTGATTTATGGTTGAAACACCCTCCAGGGTCTTGTGCTGAAGAGAGTACAAGGATGAGAAGGGAAACAAACCCAAAAACATTATTTGATGAGGACAAAAAAGGGTCACTCCAACACAAGTTGGCTTCTGATGTTGTAGAAAAATATTAAAGAAGAATCACAGAATGGTTTTTAAAAGCAAATAAACAAGCTGCACAAAAGACTGCTGAACTAGAAAGAGAATGTAAAATATTGCAGCAATTTTACTACCAAAATGATGCAATCCGTTTAGCATGCAGAGGCAATAGTCTGGAGATGTACACTGCACAGCTACATAATATTACATTTCATTTTATAAATTTCATAAGCCATTGCCTTTTACCCTCACGCAGCTCCTCTTCTGTTTTTGCCTGCATTGCAAAACTGCAACAGTAGAACCAAATCTGGGAACGTTGGAATAGTGTAGAGAATTGCTGCAATTGCCAGGTAAAAGTGCAAGGTACAAGTGCCAGCACACTGTCACATCATTGTGGGTATATCACACATCACGCACTTTTAATAACAGAGTTTTTGTTGTCCTGCATCGGATTTCAACGATGGCATGAACTCTTGCCTAATGACGTCCACTTCAATAGAATTAGAAACCAGCCAAACCAAGAACAGCCAAGCTGTGACTGTCCGAGCTTGGGTTTCAAAGACCAGCTCAAGTAACACGAGATCTCATGTTTTATTTAATATTGTATGTTTTAGCCACTCTTTCTAGATATTTTTGCTAATGGTTAGAATGCCACATTCTTCAAGTCTATGGATCAAACAAGAGAAAATCAATACATATAAACCAGCCATCTTTCATGATTGTTATCATTCTTAACTACATTCCATGCAATTGATCTCAACTTTATCACTAGAGCTTCTTCAAATTCTAAAAGGACTTTTAAAGCCACTGTGGTAGGTATAGCTACCAAGCTGTTTAACTGACTTTTCTGATCTTAGTGAAATGCTAGCTTGAGATAATTCCTCATTCCTCAAGATCTGATGGAACTGTGAAACAACAATCACACAGATTTTGATCATGCTGTCTTCCTTGTATGATTAATGTGCTTCTTGTAATTTAATGTTTTGATGGATGGAGAGTGGCTTCAGAATGGACAGAGAACATCAATATTCCAAAATCAAAATATAGTACCTCTCTTCTGCCAGACTTCATCTTGTCTTGTTTCATTTCATTCTTGAATACATTTATAAATTCGGATATTTCATTATTATTTATTTAGATTCATGTTCATGTATATATTTTTCACTATTTAACATGTTCACGAATTCGTGGAGGTGTAAAAACGATCATGTATGAATTCGTGGACATGAAAAAACGAGAATAGGTATTCGTGTACATGTAATAACTAACACTCGTGAATGTGCTTTATTATTCATTCATGTATATGACAAAACTAACATTCGTGGAAGTGCTATATCATTAGGGTTTAGTGTTAAAATTAGGTTTAGAGTTGGTTTGAGCCAATTATCTGATTGTAATGCACACATACACAAATTCGTGAAAAGCATTATTTGACATGTACACAAATGCCCTGTTCGTGTATATGTTCGTTTTTACAGGTTCACAAATTCGTCTACATGCCAAATAATGAAAAATATATACCTCTCATGTTTCATCAGTGGTGTGGGCAGGCATCAATTGTTGTAGGTCAGTGGGTTACATCACAAACTATATTCAAGGTCCTGTTGCAAAAACTTTCTAGAATTAATGGCACTATGAGGAAGCAAATTCTGGATAAAACTAGATATTCATTTTCCTGATTTCTGAATTCTGAAGAAACAAGATTAGGGTCCTCGCTAGGGTTTAAGTGAGAGCTGTTATGGCTCTGACTGATCAGTCCACACACCATTGTGACACGAAATAGGCTGGTCCCAAAACAGAAACAGGGAACTATCTTTCTTCCATTGCAATCAGAGCTCTTACAGACTCAGACTCAGACTAAGACAGATTTTATTTAGCCCATATAGAAACAAAATTACATAATATTGTACATAATATTATTGCTTAATTAGATATGGCATGGAGACCTCTCTATCGAGAGGCCACCGGAAGAAGGAATAAAAATGTAATACTTTGTTTGTTTGTTTGTTTGTGTTTTACGCCTCTGCAGCACCTTAGTGGGCTATATCGAGGCAGGCGATCGCCGTATGATGATGAGATGAGAAGACTGTGAGTCTGGTACATACCCTATTAATTCAGGGATGCCCAGGGTCTTTCAGTTGCCCCAGCATAGAACACTGGATACAACCCGCCTCCATTTAATGTCCCATGGGCTCGGACTAAATTGAGTTCCGGGGTGGGATTCGAACCCACGCCCTCAGAGCCAGTGGTTGGGCAAACAAGCACTCTTAACCATTAGGCCACGGAGGAACTCCAAAAATGTAATACTAATATAGATGATAATAATAATTAATTAATGACTACATAATATATAATTCTATCTATCTATCTGTCTATCTGTCTATAGATCTACCTATCTATCCGTCTATCTATCTGTACATCTATTGATTTGTCTATTGATTTATCTAGTGATTTATCTATAGATCTATCTAACTATCTTTCTGTCTATCTGTCCATCTATCTTATTTTATTCTTTGTTTCCATATTGTTTTTTAGCGGCTCTCTTAGTATAATTAAAAAAAAGAGCAAATTATGAAGTGACCTTTTTCTAAATAAAAATAAATTAAAAGAACAACAAAAAACAGAACACAGCTGGCCCACTATGGTAGAAGAATCAAGTAATTCAGTAAAACTTCTAGTATACTACTACACTTACATTTCCATTATTCTGCAAAGGGGTTAGGTTCAATTGGCTGACACATTGTTATTTTAATTGAGCAATTCATTACAACATAACGAAAACATGCAATATTACAGAAAAGAAAGTATCTGATGCAGTTTGCAATTAAAAAAACAGAACATAGAAAATTCCTGTATGCAGGAGCATATCCAGAAATGGCTGGGGGGGGGGGAGCACATAGTGAATATTTGTGGCTTTTCTTATTTCCCCATGTTAATTTTTGTCCTTTGGGTGGGGGGGGGGGGCTAGGCCAATAACTAGGTTTCTCACTATTATCAGAATATTTACAATTTAATGGCAAATTCTCATTGCATGCCAGGAGAGCCGCTTTAAAGTGCCTTATGCACGTTATGTTTATATGTTGTTTTCTTGAATTTACATATCTAGTGCCATTTTCCTGTGCAGATTTTCCTTCATTTAAGCCTTTTAAAATACTCATACATAGGCTACTTTGCTTACCACATAAGAAGAAGTTGAAAAACTCGTAGCTCATTAAAACTTTGAATCTCTGTTCTCAGATATTGAACTTTTTTTGTAAACTCAACAGATTTCTTGCCATAATATGAGGATCATTCCCAAGAACTCACAGAATTAGGCTACAAATGTTGCCACAATATGTTTTGTTGTAGTTCATAAACTAGAAACCCAAGCTATCTATGATTCTATATAAAATTATTCTTATGCAGTCTTCCATTATGTACTTATAATGACGCTGTAACAGCAAAGTATGTGTCACAATAAACTAAAATAGAATCCTGAAAATTCTAATCAAGTGTCACATATTTGATTTTTTGTATTGGCCTTTAAATCTTTTCTCATCTTTTCATTTTATTTTTCACTCTGAAGTATTATCAAAAACATTCCATATAAATTGAATTTGAAACTCATTTTACTTCATGATTTAATAAGTATTGGTTCGATTTGGTAAAGCTAAGCTGGTCAATTAAGAAAAGTAAATGACTTATTTCGTAGGAAATATCTCAAGAGGCAAGGCATACTCCTCCAAGTGGCCACGTATAATCCCAGAGAAGCCAGGCTTAGTCACAGCAATTCATTTCTCTGTCCTGCAGAATTGTGATTCTAATTTTAATGAGCCCCTTTTTAGGTGAGTTATTTGCAGATTTGAGAAGAGATCAATTGAATTTATAGCAACTTAGCACTTGTAATAAAACATTTTTGCAACTGGTTATAATTTCAACAATGAACATAACCTTTCTTTCTACATTAAATGGGTCTGTCATTTTGTTATAGAATATATCAACCACCCTGATGCTTGTCATATCACGTAAATATAAATATTATAAATGTTCTACTCCTGAGCTCCTAATTCAAAAATGATAATTGACAACTGCTCATGTGAAAAAAGAAGGGTGCACTTTTGAGTGTAGAAAAATATGTCAATAAGGTATATGCAAACTAGCCAGTTATTTGGCAGATATTTTCATTTTTACCGATTCTGTGAGTCAAATAACTACAGGTTACATGAAGAATAAGTGTGAATAAATCATGTGATTTACGGTGGAAACCAATGCAAGATCTTGTGCTAAAGATAATAGAAGAATGAGACATGAAAAGAACCCAAAGACAATATTTGATGAGGCTGGTATTGATTTTGTGGACAAGGGTTCCACCAAATGGCAGTGGCTACTGTCAGAAAGGTGCCAGAATGACCCAATTCTCTTATGTACCGGTAGAGCCATTCTTTAATGTACTTGTACTGACATGACTACCTCCTTATGGACTAAAAACTGCCATTGCTTCTCCCCAAATCTGGTTGGATATCTATTTGGAGAGGCTCAGTTATAATGCAATTGTTTTTACATTTGGAAAAGCTGATTAGGTCTTCTTTTTGCCGCTGACACAGTGGTATTCATGCTTTAAAGCCCTGAATTCACTTGACTGCCAAATGAACATATGACTAGAGAGAGGCAGTGTGTGATTGATGGTTGTCAGGCAAAAAAATCCCATAAAGCTAAAACTATAAGACAGCAAATATTTAAATCAATTTAATTGGCTTTTGGTTTACTTACAATACAATTGTGAGCTGCATATATTATTTAGTGAACCGATTTTTGCATAGATTTGCAATCTATTCATCTCACATTCTTGCATTCAAGACATGGGCTTATTAACTCCTGATATACAGAAGATAAGGGATGTAGCATGTCTGAACTTTTTTCTTATTCTTCTGATGTGTAATATTGGCTAAAGTGAGGAAAACTTGAAATTAATTGAGTGAGGAGAATTCCAAATCAAAGAGGAGCATAATATTAGTCCCTTTTCTTGCTGTTTTGCTAATAAGACTGAAGATTGGTATTTTTTCGTGAAGAAGCAAACAGACAATTCTCACAAGAAAGAGTCAATCCAACCCAAGTTGGCTTTTGATGTTGCAGAAAACTATTAAAGAAGAATCACTGAACAGCATTCATATAATAAATAAGCGGCCTCTAGACCAACTACAAGGCAAATACAAATAATGCATGCAATCAGACTAAGAAGATGAAATAATCTGTTTTGCAGCAGAGGTGCATTTCTTACCCACAAAATATACGGTAAATGTTCATGGATACATGTACATAATACAGAATAGGAATTCAGCGACAGCCATGACAGGTTTATTCATGTGACAAATGTTAGAAATGGTGCGAAAAGGTGTTCTACGTTTAAACTAGAGTATGATCATCCCATTTCATCGGCTTAGATAACATTTATCTTGCAACTCTCATAGAACTGCAATGATTAATGTCAGCTGGTCGCTGACTGGCATTGATATGATTTCATTGGAATGAGTAGGAATTGTGGCTTTAGCACTGTAATTGCCTTGGAATCGTTGTGCATTGAAGATTAATGATAGCTCCTTTCAATTGGTCATCACATTTGAGCGGTCCTTTAGCTGGTAGACATTTGCCATTCATATTATTTAATATACCTTTTTGTCGAAGGCTCATGAATGCAGCAACTGTTTAAATGTCATGAACGTTATGTCATGATATTGGAGAGAACATAAACTGCTTTAGAGAAAGAATAGTAACTGTTGCCTCTAAGAGGACCCTTATATTTATGAAAGACTTTATTCATGTTTGTGAACTTAATGAAACAGACATTTGTAGCATATAAAAGCAATTTTGTGATGTAGTTAATTTACTGATGAATTGGTTGTTTCCTGCTTAGTTATAAATAAGAGGCATTTTAAATATTTTTTACATGTCGATTCTTTATATATCTCAAAAAGAGTGATAGTGTAAATGGGGCAGGGCATTAATTTTGATATTTTCTATTTACATGAATGGCGGGCATGCTGCTAGGATGTCCAACTAGTTGGCCAATTGACATGCTTAAGCACTTGAAAGCTCCTGAATGGCAAAAAGGCAAATTCCACAAGTGGACATAATGAGTGTGACAAGGGTGGAATGCAAAGAGAGAGGTTCACGAGAGGTATAAAGTGCTTGATTCACAGAGTGGCAGAAGGCAAGCTCATAATTGCATGGGTCAAAATGGAGGTCAGTTTAGCCGAGCGATTCACCTTGTCTTATGTATGTAGCATTGCAATTTTTTTTAATATATACCAAGGGAAGTGACATGAAGTGACTTGTAATTTAGTTGCATGTACTGAATTCATATAACAACATAACACATCTGTATGCCAACTAAGGGAATACTGGTACTGTGTAGAGAAATGACGAAAATGCCAGGTATAAATGCCAGCACACTGGCTCATTATTGTAGAAGCACCATGCACTTTGCAGAACTGTGTTCTTTGTCTGCTGCATTGGATTTGTATAGGTTATTCACCTAGGGAGAGGCAATATGTGATTTATCCAGCGAGGGCGTTAGCCCGAGCTGTGATAAACACATATTGCCGATCCCGCGGTGAATAACTGGCTTATACCATAAGACAAAACTGAAACTCGTCATTTGTTGCTGTGGTTTTTCACAGCTTCAGTTATTATTCTCCCATGGGAGGATAACTGAACAACAAAGAATATGGGTTTTATTGCAGTGAAATACTGGCTCATGATTGGCTGACAGAGGTGTCGAATGGTATAACTATGACAATCAACTTTTGTGTGATGTTACATAACGTGCCTGCATATACCATAACCACTTTAATAGAAATCCAGCTGCACCAGCAGTACTTAGGTTTCAAAAACCAGCTGAACTAACATTGGATCTGATCTTTAATTTATAATTTTATGTTTTAACCATTCTTCTGGGTATTCCTGCTGACGGTTAAAGAGTCTTATTCTACTTGTCAATTGACCAAACCATTGGAAATTACTCTTTCAAAAATACATCATTCTCAACTCCTCTTTGTGGAATTGATCATAACTAAATTTCTTGAACTTTTTCAAGTTCTATGCGGGCTTTTAAAATGACTCTGGTAAGTGTAACTGCCAAGCTGTTTCGGTGGGACTTCTCGACTTAATGAAATGCTAGCCAAAGATGATTTCTCAAGGTTTGATGGAACTGTGAAACAACAATAACCAGGATTTTGATCATACTGTCTTCGTTTTATGATTAATGCGCTTCTTGTAATTTTAATGTTTTGATGGATGGAGGACCACCAAAATGGCTACTAAATGGACAGAGAACATCGATGTTCCAAAATTAAAAAATAGTATCTCTCTTCTGTAAGATCTGAATTGTATCATTTCATTCTGGAATAGATATATTTTTCATGTTTCATCAGCGCTGTGCGCAAAGTATGTGTCACAAAGAACTTAAATAGTATCCATAGAATTCCAATTAAATATCCCATGTATACTTGAGTTTTTTTATCGGCCCTTTTAATCGTTTTTCATCTTTTCATTTCTTTTCTCATTAATATGACAAATGCTTTTTATCAAAAACTTTCCGTTTAAATTAAATTTGAATCTCACTTTACTTTGTGATTGGCTTAGCATCGTTTTACAGTTAGTAAAGGTTAGCTGGTCAATTGAGAACCCCGAATGATTTATTTTGTAGGAAATATCTCAGAGGCAAGGCATACCCTCCAAGTGGCCACACATAATCCCAGAGAATCCGTACTTACTGCAGAGCAATTCATTTCTCTGTCCTACAGAATTGTGATTCCTATTTAAATGAGTCCCTTTTCAGTGAGGTTATCTAAGTAGAGATTAAATGAATTTATAGCAACTTACTACTACAGATAACAAATTAAAACATTCTTACAACTTGCTATAATTTTGACAAGGAAATAACCTTTCTTTCTTCAGTCAGTTTGCTATTGAATATATCAACAACCCTGATGCTTGTGATATTGTGTAAATATATTCAGTGTTCTACTCCATAGTCCTTCAGCACACATGAGAGACATTTGCACATGAGAACAAGAGGGTGTGTATACAATTGTGCTGTTTATAAATATATACATCAGTTTCTGACAGATTCTGAAGTCGAATAACTGCAGATTCCATAAAAAATAAGTGTGAACAGATTATGTGATTAACAGGGTGACCCACCTCAACTTGTGCATGACTTTGATATTTTACTGAAGACAACAAAAATGAGTCAGACAATTTTTGAAAGCATACCTGTCGAATTGGTAGTAATGGCTGTTAAATAAAGTGAGTTATAAGCCTCTGCAGTAATTCTATCAAAATTGACAGGCAAGTGAAAATGTGTCGCTGTTTAATTTGTGACAAAAAATCAGCTGAGAAGAATTCAAAGTGCACCAGCATCAACAAAATCCTCCAAAATTGCCTGAAATGACTTTGATATGCAAAAGGAGGTTCTTAGGGAAGGGAATGGATGGTGTTTGTGAGATCTAAAGTTCAGTGTATGTTACCATGTCAGAAAATTTAGAATGACAACCTGTCAGAGACAAACAAGTCAAAATATGGCAAAACAATTAGCATAACCGGCAGTCAGATGATTTCCAACACATAATAGTAAGGTATTATGATTGTCAGAGTCAATAGAAATGTAAGACATGACACTCAGGTTTTAAAAGCAAAGAGAAAAAGTATATCAAGACTTCTACCAAAATCCATTTTTGGTGTCATCTAGGAAGTCACAAATTTCCATCCCTCAAAATCGAGTCTTTTTTTACCAACATTTTTGACGGGAAAACATGGTTCTTTAATACTACCAGGTGCAGAAGATTCCCCTCAACAAATTCACCCTGTCATTGGGCTTAGAAATCCAAGCCAAGTAATTTTTCTTGGAGATATAACATTCATTGATGACAATTTATGTGCATTATTGGAACAATTAATGAAGTGGCGGATAGACACATCAATGCTCAAATTGAAAGTGATTAATTATATTCCCATGTAAGATTAAGCTATTCTAATGCTTATTATGAGTGGTAAAAACATTTTTTGCCCACCCATCATTGGTATAAACCCCAGGAAATTACCGGTATGAAAATGGTGGACTGCATCAGGACAGTATTTGGGCTTCCTGACTCCGTAAACCCAAACCTCCTTCAAAGAAAAGCCCTGGCACTGCTTTGTAATAGCTTCTGTCACAGTACATGCATTACATGTGAGCCTAAATTTTTTTTCCAAGGTTGACGGAGCTAAATTGTAAAAAATAACAAAAAAAGCTATACGAAAATTTGAACTCTTTTTCTGAGTCAAATTTTAACCAAAAGGGAACCAAACCTGCGTAATAATGTTCTCTTGGCTCTTGTCACTGAAAATCCAATTTGGTTTTTGCATTGGAAATTCCAAACTGTTTCAGTAAACACTGTTTTGGTTACAACATCAATGCACAAGTTGAGGTGGGTCACCCTGTATGTTGCCAATGCCTCACAAGGTCTTGCACTAATGAGAATGAGAAAGAAAAAGGACTTGAGAACGTTCTTTAATATATTTTTACTGATAAAACTACCTCCTTATGAACGAAGAACTGCCATTGCCTCACCTAAAAACTGTGGGAAGCGGTTGTTTCTAAATCTAGAAAAGCCGATGAGGTCTTCTTTTTTGCCATTGACTCAATGGTTTTTATGCTCCAAATCCCTGAATTCATTTGACAGCCAAATGAAGATATGACTAGAGAGAGGCAGTGCGTGATTGATGGTTGCAGAAACATATGTCGGGTAAAAAAAATATGTCATTATCAATTTAATTGGCTTTTGGTTTGCAAAAAAATTTAATCACGAGTAGCACACTTATAAGTAAATAAATATGTGCACAAATTTCCGATCTATCCATCTCACAATTTTTACATTTTAAGACATATCGGTTCATAATCTTATTAATTCCTGATAAGATAGCGGATAAGGGATGCAGCATGGAGGAGTCTTTTTTTCTTATTCTTCTGATGTGTTTTATCGGCAAAAGTGAAGAAACTTCTGACTGAGCACCGTCTGCTGTAGAAGCAGGCGAGTGAGCGAGGCTGCAGAATGGCGAAATTCAAGTCGAATTGGGTATCGAATTGGCTTCTAGGTCAGTGGGAATGCTGCCCCTAAAGTCCGCGCTGCTGCCAATCAGGTCCGCGCTCAGCGGAACACAGCAGGACTGTGCTTGGCTGCTTCAGAAATGCATGTAAGCAAGGACGTGAAATACAGCACCAATTCTGAAATGTTGTAGCCTGCAACTACAGCAGGCTACTATAGCCTGAAGAAACTTGAAATTAATTGTGTGAGGAAAATTCCAAAACAAAGAGGAGCATAATATTAGTCTCTTCTTTTGCTGTTTTGCTTATAAGACTAGAAATTGACATTCTTTCATGAAAAAGCAAATGAACAAATGAAAGGAGTCATTACAATACAATTTGGCTTTCATGCTGTAGAATACTATTAAAGAAGAATGGTATAAGCATATAGATAGGCTGCCAAAAAAATTAGAAATAATAATAAATAGATAAATTATGCAAATGATGTTTGCTATGAGACTCAGAAATTGAAGCTCATCTGTTTAGCATGCACAGACAAATTGGGTTAGGTCATTATGATCTACATGCACAATAAAGCCACAACAACAAAATTCCCGTCTTTGAGAAGAACAGAATTTGGGTGGTATTTGTTTGTAATGATTCATCACAGGTAGATTCATGTTACATACACGTAGTGTTCCTGAGGCGTCAGATTCACTTCTAGCTGCAATCATACCTTATTTAATTCAGCATCTTCACAGCAATCATTTAGCTCTATAAATAAGTGAAACTACTGCGTTGTGTTCCACTTTTAAATTGAATTATGATCATGTATCCAATGTTGGCAATTTCAGTATAGTTAAATTGACAATCAATCATTCAATCATGTAGTGTTTTATAATATGATATATAAATAAATATGATTATCTCACAAAGAGGCTTTATTATCAAAATTTTAAAATAACACATCTTGAAATTCAACACTAAGTTAGAAAATATAAAATTGGTGACAACTGCATGCACAAGAGAATACAAATGTAAATAACTAACTGGCTAGATCAGTAAAATGTTACGTGGAAGCGTACAACGTGATAATCTGCATTTTAATTTGTGTGTTTGAGTCTAAAAATATCAAAAATATCTGCACATTGTAATATGATGCCAGTGCTACTAAGTCTTTTGCATACCATTTCATTTCTTCTTTATAACGAAGAGCAAAGGCCAGATTTAGGCCAGATTTACATATATTCTATAGCTACTTTCTGATTATTGCGGATGGTCTTGATAGTTGCTTGTGATAAAGTCAAACATAGAGCTAACCAAATCAGAAATAGGTAGTGTTGTAAGACAAGCCTGCATACTGTTATCATTGCAATTTGTTCCAAAATAATACTCCATTTTAAGAAAGTGTAAAATCATGTCATCATCATCATATTCATCAGTTGATATGAACCATATAACTGAGACCGTGCAAAAATTTTCAGCAATAGTTAATTAGTTATACCAGGAAGAAACTTCATCCAAACAGCATGAAATGAGACTATCTATCATTTCAAAGTTGCCTGGCACATTTTGAATACTAATGGATGATGAGGGTCACATATAGTTCAATTAAACATGCATGTGAGGCAATAAAATGTGTTCTTTATCTAATAACTAGGCACATGTACTATTGTTGAACAAGAGCTATAAACTGATAGCTGATCACAACAGATCCATTATCTTAAATTACTCTCTGCAGTCCACATCACCACTACCATAGCCAAACATACGATTATCATCATTTTTACCATAAATGGTGGTATAGTGTCAGGACACATGTCACTGTGATGACAGACACCGCAGCCCCTTGTAGCTGAGAAGGGAGGAAGCATCGGCAACACTAGAGGTGCTAATGGAAGTTCGTAGTCCCATGCCTGTGGGGCTCAATGCTGTCATAGGTGATATAAACGATGTTGTGTCCTGCATTTGCCCACAACTGGACTAGATATCTACAGGTCAGGATGGGCATGTAGAAGGAACAGCTAGTCATAGCTGAGATGTTGCAAACTGTATATAACAGGACTTCCCAGATAACAGACTCACACTACCATTTGACAAATAAACAAGAAAATTTGACATGTCTTCCTTTACCTTCTTTTTGTACTAGCCATTGTTTAATGCTTATATGAAAAATACATTGATCCTAACACCCATGCAGTCCTGGCATTGCCATGAGCAGCATGTGAATCAAGAGTCAACGTCTTTATAATCCTGTTAAATCTTGATTCACTGTTTAGTGGAGATTTGGTTATTCTGGTACACATATTTTCACTAGCTTTGACTTACTTGGCCCAGTACTATCATTAGGGATTCTCAACAGCCACGTAACATGGTGATGAAAGAACTCTGAGGTGATACAATGAAATCTGATTGTTATAGTTTAATAATACAATTGTTCAGTGCTGTTTTAAACATTGTCAAGTCGCCGGTGTCATTCAGCTGGTAGACATTTGCCATGCACATAATTTGGCATAATATTGTTGATGGCTTATGAAAGCATTAATTGTTCGTATATCATGAGCTTTTTAAAAAATTGCTATGATGCAACAAGAACTCAGGAAAGTCCCTGATGTCAAAAGATATCATCTCCTAATCTCTGGCAACTCTACACCGAGTGCCAAGTTATTAGGCAGCGATGACTTTTGGCCATATCCCCAAAAGTGTTTGGAATATTTTTATGTCCTTCACCCAAAAGTGTGGGTTATGGTAGAAGATTATTCTGAGTGAATTTTGTCCCATTCTGTTCACGCAGTCAGACGTTATAGCATTATTATAGACACTAGATGGATATATTTGCATTAATGCACAGTTTAGCATTTATGTACAAATGTTGAATTGGGTTTTTATGGTGGTTTGGGAAAGTTCACACTATACTGCTTCAGTGGTCAATTACGACCATGTATTAAAATAGTGGTCTCTACGGACCCTATCAGCCCTATTATGTATGGATGGGGAATAGTATGTTTGGATGCGTGTGGTCTCTTGGACCCTGCACTGGGCATCTATTATCTTCAGTGGTCAATATAGACCCTGAAGCCTAAAAAAAAAAAAATAAATAAAATCGGATGGTGAATTGAAGATCGATACATGTGGAGCGGATACAATTTACCCCCAAAGGAAACACCCAAGGAGGACGTAGAAGACAAGGAAGAAGAGGCCATCAGAGAGAGAGATCCATTCATCTCTAACCCAATAAACTGATAGGACAACAACCTTCGGGTTTCGTCCTCAACTTCTCTACATCTCTACATTTATTACAGGTTTTGGGTGTGCCAAGTTATTAGGTACATTTGCATGTTGCATTTAAAACATGGACAAAATCTCAAATGAAAATGACCTGGATATATTCCCAATATCAATTTCCATAAAGTAATGCCATATTCGGAAGCTTTCATGCCTGCACTTGGAAGCGATGCACTTTATTCTGCTCCATTGGAATACCATTGAATTTACCCGAATTTTGACAAACAAAGCCTCTCTCGCACTAAAAGTAAGTCATATCACTAAAAAGATTGTTTTGTAGGTTAATTTATGCTATTAACTTCCTGGAGTTTCAGCCAGATTGTAGCTTAACAACCAAGTCAACAGCAAATAAAAAAAAGTATGATTTATCACATCTTATTTGCAATGTTATTCGAATGGGAGCTCGTAATGAGACATTTGACAAGTTTTTGAATTGCTCTGTATTCACATACAAAGGCCAGAATTGGTTGAAATCGGCACAGGACAAAGTCAGTGGCATCAAATAAGACTAGGAGGAGTGTTTTTAATAAAATGACTTATTTCCAACTTAGGAGAGGCTTTTTTTATCGAATTTTAGCTAAATCCAATGGTATTACAATGGAGCAGAATAAAGTGGAATGCTTCCAAGTGCAGGCATGAAAGCTTCAAAATATGTTGTAACTTTATGGCAATTAATATGAGGAATATATTCAGGCCATTATCATCTGAGATTTTAATTTTTTTTGTCTATATTTGAATGCGAGGTGCTAACAGACCTAATAACTTGGCACACCCAAAACCTCTAATAAATGCTGTGACTTCTCACTGTGTTAACAGAATGGGACAAAAGTTGCTCAGAATAATCTTCTACCCTAACCCACCTTTGTTGGTGAAGGAAATAAAAATATTCCAAATACTTTTGGAGATATGGCAAAAAACGATCGCTGCCTAATAACTTGGCACACGGTGTATTTTAAAACCGAGAATGTAAAACAATGTTGAGATGGCACCCAGTTAGAGAATAGTAACTTCTGCCCACATGAGAAAACTAGAGTTGACGAAAAGCTTTCAATTGATATTCTGTTCAAGGATATTTGTATCATAATTACAAAAGTGTTTCTAGTTCTAAATGTAGACACTGTATGTATGTATTTCTCTGCGGCAATTGATTGATGAATTGCGAATTTCCAAAAATAGAATGACTGGGCATTATTTTCTTCTTTTTGATTCTTGATATCTTTCAAAGAGTGATATTGTGAATGGTGCAGGATATTTTGGTATTTTCTATTTACATGAATGTCGGGCATGCCGCATGCTGTTAGGATGTCCAACTAGTTGGCCAATTGACATGCTTAAGCACTTGAATGGCCAGGTTGCTCCTGAATGGCAAAGAGGTAAATTCCACAAGTGGACATAATGAGCGTGACAAGGGTGGAATGCAAAGAGAGAGGTTCATGAGAGGCATTTAGTATGTGATTCATGCTCATAATTGCATGGGTCAAAATTGGGGTCAGTTCAGCCAAGTGATCAGCTTGACTTCATGATGCATTGACCGCAGGCACTCAGCGTAAGTTAGCAAATTATTCAATGCAAGATCAATCAAGGCAAATCAATTGTAGAGCTTTAAAGACAGCTTAATCGCATGAATGAGTCAGTACTTGGTATTCAAGCCCTCCTTGCCTTCTTATTTCCAGCTATACTTCTTGTTCCCAGTACAGGTATCAAGCCTTTCCAAGTATGGACATTTCATTGCAGTTCTTGACTTACATTTCTGGCTTGCAGTTTTTTCAACTGCTGTAGCTACAATGTTGTCTCTCTCTAGACATTGTAGATTACTAGTTTGCTGTACTTAACTGATTTCACTGTCTCCTGTCAGTTGTCATGTGCGGTCACAGCACAGGGTATGAACTACACAGCATATTCTGTGCAAGTATGTTCACCAGGATGGAATTGAATTGAAGATATGCATCCCAAATAATGGAAATACTAAGGTCATCAATTTTCAAAATGTATTCTACAAATTGGAATTTTATCCGCTTTGTCTAATATAATATTTCAATTTCTTTGAAATATATGCCACAGGATGTGACATGAAGTGACTTGTTGTTCTGTTGCATCTACTGAATTCACAACAACAACAAAAACATCTATATTTAGATTTTACAACTTCTAAATAAGAAGAAAATATGTCAATCCTTTTCATGCACCTATACTAGGGGCATAGTTATTGACCATAGTATTACCGTTGCTTTGGGGATGTATAAATACATCGTCTATTCAATTCAATGCAAACCGTCCATTTGTACATCAAGATCCATACACATGAAATTGAAACTTTCAGTTATATGTTATAATAGAAATAGCCAATTTCAGTGTTACTTGAGACTACTATTCAAACAAGACTTAGTGAGTTCTGCAAAATGTAATACTGCTTTCATAAGAGCTGAGAATATTAGTTAAACCCAACTTTTTTTACTCACTCGACATTTAGTTACTATAGCAAGTATACTATAGTATACATTGTATACCTATGACAGATAGATGATAGATTTAAGATATTTAGATATACAGACAGGATCAAGTTTCTTATTATTAAGAAGATTTTGATAATTTTTCTTTGACGTATGCTCATTTTGCATTCCCTTGGGTAATAAGGGCAGTCTAGGAACTCTTAGCAAAGAATGCCAAGGCCAAACGCAACTATTTTCAGAAACCAAAGTTTGATTCCTAAAGAGATAGATAGATAGAAATGAAACAGCAAAAGTATTATAAATGACTTCAAGTACAAAAGGACATTTTAAAATATATTTTCATCATTAATAATTGTTTGCTATGCAGCAAAGTACAGGAAGAGCCAAATCAGGGAATACTGGTATTGTGTAGAGAAACATTGAAAATGCCAGGTATTAATGCCAGCACACTGCCTCATCATTGTTGAAATATCATGCACTATCAGAACTCTGTTTTTTTTGTCTGCTGCATTAGATTTCTATGGCATTGAACTTTCATGTAATGTAACATTATACACTTGCCATATGTGCCAAATGTTCACGTAGCCAGTACTATTAATGCATCGCCAATGATAACCACTTCAATGGAAATCCAGCCTCATCCGCAATGCTACGGTTTCAAAGACCAGCTGACGTAACTTGAGATCTCATCCTTAATTTATTATTTTATGCTTTAACCATTCTTTCTGGATACTCTGCTTGTCTATTGATCAAACAAATGGAAATTACTCTTAACTATAAATCAGCCATCTTTCATTATTGCTATCATTCTCGACTCCTCTCTATACTATAGAATTGATATTAACTAAATATCTTGAGTTTTTTCAAGTTCTAAGCAAGCCTTTAAAATGACTCTGTCAGGTATAACTGCCAAACTATTTTATTGGCAATTCAGATCTCAATGAATTCCTAGCTTGAGATAATTCCTAAAGGTTTGATGGAACTGTGAAACAATGAACACACAGATTTTGATCACTCTGTCTTCCTTTTATGATTTAATGTTCTTCTTGTAATATAATGTTTTGATGGATTGAGGACCCCAAAAATGGCTTCAGAATGGACAGAGAACATCAATATTCCAAAATCAAAATATAGTACCTCTCTTCTGCCTGAATTTATCTAGATTGTATCATTTCATTCTTGAATATGTTTATAGATATATTCAATTTTTATTCATGTTTCATTGGTGTTGTGGGCACTGGGCAGGCATCAATTGTGGTAGGTTAGTGGGTAAATCAAGAATTATATTCAAGGTCCTGTTTGCAAAATTTCCCGTAAATGTTTTGATTGAGTGACAATGTGTCTCAATTCAGCCTGGCTAGAATAAATGACACTATGAGGCAGCAAATTCTCAATAAAACTAGCTTTTCATTGTCCTGGTTTCTAAATTCTGAATAAACTAAATTAGGGCTTCTCGTTCGGGTTTAGGTGGTAGTTATTATTGCTCACCATTGTGACACGGAATAGGCTAGTCCCAAAAACAGAAACAGGGAATTATTTTTCTTCCCTTGCAATCAGAGATCTTATAGTATCTATCCGTCTATCTATCTATCTATCTATCTATTTCTCTATTTCTCTGTATATCTATCTATCTTTCTATCTGTTGGTCTATCTATCATATTTTATTCTTTGTTTCGATAAAGTTTTATATTTTGTTTTTCTTTCTGGTCTCTTTCACCCTCAATTTAATATTTATCTATAGTCCAAATAAGTGCTATTTTTCTGAGTATATTTTCTTTTGTTTCAACCTTTTAAAAATATAGGCTACTTTGCTTACCACATAATGAAGAAGTTGAAAAACTAGCAGCTCATTAAAACTTTGAATATCAGTTCTCAGCTGTTCAACTTTTATTTGTAAACTCAACAAATTTCTTGCCGAAATATGAGGATCATTCAGAAGAACTCTCAGAATTAGGTCACAAATGCTGCCACAATATGTGTTGTTATATTTCATATAACCAGAAAACCAAAGCTACATATAAAATTATTCTTATGCAGTCTTCCATCATGTACTTATAATGAGGCTGTTAGAATAAAGTATATGTCACAGAGAACTAAAATAGAATACTTAGAATTCTCATCAGGTATCCAATTCCTGAGTTTTTGTATCAGCCTTTAAATCTTTTTTCATCTTTTCATGATATTTCTTTTCTTAATCTGAAGAATGGTTTTATCAAAAACTTTCCATTCAAATCAAACTCTTTTTACTTCATGATTTGATAAGTATTGTTTTACAGTTGGTAAAGGTAAGCTTGTCAATTAAGTAAAGTAAAAGATTTATTTTGTAGGAAATATCTCAAAGGCAAGGCATACCCTGCAAGTGGCCACACATAATCCCAGAGAAACCAGGTTTAGTCCAGAGCAATTCATTTCTCTGTCCTGCAGAATTGTGATTCTAATTTTAATGAGTCCCTTTCTGGTGAATTATTTGCAGATTCAAGAAGATATTAATTGAATTTACAACAGCTTAACACTTGTAATAAAACGTTTTCGCAACTGGCTATTATTTCGATAACGAACATTTCTTTCTACATTAAATGGGTCAGTCATTTTGTTATAGAATACATCAACCACCCTGATGATTGTGATACATGTAGTGTGTAAATATATGATACTAATGAGCATTCTATTCCTGAGTTCTTCAAAAATAATAAGAGACAACTGCACATATGAAAATTAAAACAGGGGTACACTATTGCATGTAGAAAAATATGGCGATAATATTTATGTGAACTTACCAGTTATTTGGCAGATTTTTTATTTATACTGATTCTGTGAGTCAAATAACTACAGATTACTGTTACATTAGAATTAGACTTATTCTTTTTTCACACACAGTACATTAGTTTTACAAATATGCTAAAGAGAATAGAAGACTAGAAGAATGAGACAGGAAAAGAACCCAAATCATTCTTTGACGAAGCTGGTATTGATTTTGTGGACAAGGGTGACATCAAATGACTGTGGTTACTGTCAGAAAGACTGCCAGAATGACCCAATTCCCCTGTGTACTGAGAGCAATTCTTTTATTAATTTGTACTGATATAACTACCGCCTTATGGACCAAGAACCCTTAAAGCTGGTAGGATATCTATATGGAGAGGCTCAGTGATAATGTGATTGTTTTTAAATCTAGAAAAGCTGATCAGGTCTTCTTTTGCCACTGACTCAATCGCAAACCCTGAATTAATTTGACAACAAAATGAAGATATGACTACGTAGAGGCAGTGTGTGATTGAAGGTCTTGGGAACATATGTCAGGCAAAGAAAGATCTTATGAAGCTAAAACAATGAGAAGACAGCAAATATGTCATTATCAATTTAATTGGCTTTTGGTTTGCCAAAAGATTCACTCGTGAGCAGCATTCTAAGTGAACAAATATTTTCTTAAATTTTGATTATATTCATCTCACATTCTTGTATTTTAAGACATATTGGTTCATAATCTTATAAATCCCTGATAAGATAGATAATAAAGGATGCAGCATTCAGGCCACTTTTTCTTATTCTTCTGATGTGTAATATTGGCAAAAGCGAAGAAACTTGAAATTAATTGTGTGAGGAGAATTCCAAAACAAAGAGGAGAATGATATTTGTCCCTCCTTTTGCTGTTTTGCTAATAAGACTAGAGATTGGCATTTTTTCTTGAATAAGCAAACAGACAATTCTCACAAGAAAGAGTCACTCGAACATAAGTTGGCTTTTGATGTTGTAGAAAATTATTAAAGAAGACTCATAGATCGTTTAAGCAAATAAATAAGCTGCAAAAAAGACTGCTGAACTAGAAAGCGAATGTAAAATATTGCAGCAATTTTACTACTAAAATGATAAATATGTTTAGCATGCAGAGGCAATAGTCTCAAGACATACACTTCACAGCTACATAATATTACATTTTATTTCATTAATTTCATAATCAATTGCCTTTTACCCTCATGCAGCTCTTCTTCTGTTTTGTCTGCATTGCAAAAATGCAATAGTAGAACCAAATCTGGGAATGTGGGAATAGTGTAGAGAAATACTGCAATTGCCAGGTACTAGTGCCAGCACACTGTCACATCATTGTGGGTATATCACACACTTTCCATAACAGTGTTTTTGCTGTCCTTCATCAGATTTCTGCAATGGCATGAACTCTTGCCTAATGACGTCCACTTCAACAGAATTAGAATCCAGCCAAACCAAGAACACCCAAGCTGTGACTGTCCGAACTTGGGATTCAAACATCAGCTCAAGTAACATGAGATCTCATGCTTTATTTGATATCTTATGTTTTAGCCATTCTTTCTAAATTATTTTGCTAGTGGTTAGAATGCCACATTCTTCAAGTCTATAGATCAAATAAACAAAAATCACTAAATATAAACCAGCCATCTTCGGTGATTGTTATCATTCTTAACTACATTCCATACAATTGATCTCAACTTAATTGCTAGAGCTTCTTCAACTTCTGAAGGACTTTGAAAGCTACTGTGGTAGGTGTAGCTACCAAGCTATTTAACTGCCTTTTCTGATCTTAATGAAATGCTAGCTTGAGATAATTCCTCAAGATCTGATGGAACTGAGAAACAACAATCACCCAGATTTTGATCCTGCTGTCTTCCTTGTATGATTAATGTGCTTCTTGTAATTTAATGTTTTGATGGATGAAGGACCCCCAAAATGGCTTCAGAATGGAGAAAGAACATCAATATATCAAAGTCAAAATATAGTACCTCTCTCCTGCGAGAATTTATCTTATTTTGTTTCATTCTTGAAAACATTTATAAATTCATTCCTTATTAATCCTGACATTGTCCCCATTTATAAAGATTCATGTTTCATCAGTGGTGTAGGCAGGCATCAATTGTTGTAGGTCAATGGGTTACATCTAGAATTATATTCAAGATCCTGTTGTCAAAATTTCTCATAAATCTTCCTGATTGAGTGACACAGTGTCCTGGCTACAATTAATGACACTATGAGGCAGAGAATTCTGGGTTAAACTAGATATCGGAAATTATCCATTGTCCCGATTTCTGAATTATGAAGAAACAAAATTAGGGCTTCTTTGCTCGGGCTTTAGTTGGAGTTGTCATTGCAAAGACTGATCAGTCCACACACCCATGGGACAGGAAATGGGCTAGTCCCAAAGACAGAAACAGGGTAAAATCTTTCTTTCCTCACAATCAAGCAATTACCTTTCTTCTCTTGCAATCAGGGCTCTTATAATCCTACTTATCCATCTATCTATCTATTTTTCCTTCTGTCCGTTGATTTATCTATCTAGTTTTATTCTTAGTTTCCATATATAGCTTTTTATTTTGCTTTCTTTCTTGTCTTTTTTTCTCCTCCTTTCTAGTATTTATCTTTAGTCCACTCAAGTGCCATTTTCATGAGAATATTTTTCTTTCATTTCAACGTTTATACTCATAGGCTACTTTGCTTACCACATAATGAAGAAGTTGAAAAACTTGACTCACTAAACTTTGAATCTCTGTTCTCAGATAAATGAGGATCATTCAGAAGAACTCAGAATTAGGTCATAAATGTTGCCGCAATATATTTCGTTGTATTTTGTGAAATCAGTAAACGTGAGAACCACAGCCATACAAAAAATACTTAAGGTTTATATCGGCCTTGGAGATTTTTTATGTTATCATTATTTTTCTTAATCTGAAGAATATTTTTTAACGAAAAACTTTCATTTAAATTCGAAACTCCACATTTCATTTCATGATTAGCTTATTTTTACAGTTGGTAAAGGTAAGCTTGTCAATTAAGTAATGTGAATGATTTACTTCACAGGAATCATACCCTCCAAGTGGCCACAGAGAATCCTGGCTTAGTCCGGAGCAATTCATTTCTCTGTCCTGTAGAATTGTGATTCAAATTTCAATGAGACACTTTCTAGATGAGTTATTAGTAGATTTGAGAAGAGATAAATTGAATTTATAACAATTTAGCACTACAAATAATGAAATAAAATATTTTTTGGACAGGCTACCATTTAGACAAGGAAATAGCCCATCTCTCTCTTCAGCAAATGGGATATTCATTATTCATTTTGTTTTAAGGAATATATCAATTACCCAGATGCTTACCATGCAATTATAATGAGTGCTCCACACTCAATCAATTTGGCAAATTTGAGAGACAACAGCAGATTTAAAAAGAGGGTCTACCCTGTTGCGTGTGGAATGTTTTCATAAATATCTTATATATGTCAAAATTTGGTAAAATAGAAGTCAGATAACCACTGCTTAAATGAACACTGATTTTGTGGACAAGTGTAACACCAAATGACAGCGACTACCAGAATGACTCGATTCTCTTGTGTACCAGTAGAACCATTCCTTAATAATTGTACAGATATGACTACCTCCTTATAGACTTAGAACTGGTGGATATCTATTTCAGGGCTCAGTCATAATGCGATTGTTGTTAAATCTAGAAAAGCCGATTAGGTCTTTTTGCCATTGACTCAATGGTATTTAGGCTACAAAAAAGAGAAGACAGCAAATATGTCATTTTCAATTTAATTGGTTCTTGGTTTTCTAATGTTTCACTTTTGAGAATATTTAGTGAACACATGTTTGCATAGATTTCGAATCAATTTATCTCACATCCTTGCATATTAATGCATATTGGTTCATAATCTTATTAATTCCTGATAAGATAGAGGATAAGGGTTGCAACATGCAGGAGCCTGTTTTTTTTCTTTTCTGATTTGTAATATTGGAGTGAGGAAAACTTGAAATTAATTGTGTAAGGAGAATTCCATAACACTGATGGATAGCACAAGCAACTTGGTTTAGGTTAGTATCATCCACACATACACATAAATAAAGCCATACGATTTTAAAGGAAATTCCTGTCCTTCAGAAGAAGGGAATTGGAGTGATATTTATTTGCAAGTGTTAAATGGACATATCTTATTTCATTACAAGAAGATTCATGTTACATAGAGTTGCAATTTCACATCTTAGTGTGGTGCCTTATGTAATCCCGTGGGAATTTCATGATAGAGCTAAGTATTATACATCATTTTAAAGCTTATGACGAGTAGATTCTAAAAAATTATGGTGTCATTTTTTCTTCACCCATTTTCAACCTGCTTTGCAGGTTTCCATGGCAACCGATTACAAAAATACTTTAAAGTGTATTTTCTGTTATATCTCATCTAATTTTTCATCCACATCGACAAATAAAGTGTCAAATTGAAAGGGAGGCAGTAAGCTACCTTTAAATTAGGAATTTATGTAAATTAGCTAATTTGCATATTGCCGAATAAGGAGATTCTTTGATGTTTGGTCAAAAATTGGTATATTTAGTTGCAAATAATTGATATCTGCTTTGCCTAAACCTGATAATTGCTGCAGAAGAGCATGCAAAAATTAACATAACACTACCTTTATCGAGATACCATGAGTCATGTGTGACTTATATGTTAATAGGAGGTATCCATGGCAACCAATGGAAAAAACATTGAAATTGATGAAAACTCTTATTTTCCGTTATAACTCACCCAATTTTTGAGATATCTCGACAAATACAGTGTTGTTTGGACACAATGGAATATTTTTATCTTTTTTGTTATGGATTAATGTAAAAATAGCTAATTTGCATATTGCCATATACGGAGATCCATTAACTTTGATAAAAAATTGATATATTTAGCTGCAAATGATAGATATCTGCTTTACCTCAACCTGACTATTGCTGCAGAGGAACATGTAAAAATGAGCATGACATTACCTTTATTGGATACCATGAGTCATGTGCGACTGAAATGATAATTGGAGGTATCCATGGCAACCAATATAAAAAGACATTAAAATTGCCTAAAAATGCATTTTTCATCATATCTCACCCAATTTTTGAGATATTTGGACAAATACAATGTTGTTTCGAAGAAAAGGAATATTTCTACCATTTTTGTCATGAATTAATATAAAATAATTAATTTGCATAATGCCAAATAAGGATATTCAAACATTTTTGGTCAAAATTGGTATATTTAGTTGCAAATAATTGATATCTGCTTTGCCTTAACCTGATAATTTCTGCAGAAGAGCATGAAATAACACTACCTCTATCGAGATACCATGAGTCATGTATAACTTATATGTTAATTGGAGGTATCCATGGCAACCAATGGAAAAAAACATTGAAACTGACGAAATATCTATTTTCCATTATATCTCACCAAATTTTTGAGATATCTCGACAAATACAGTGTTGTTTTGAAGAAAACAAATATTTCTACCTTTTTCATGACAAGTTAATGTAAAACAGTTAATTTGCTTGTTGCCAAATAAGGATATTCATACATTTTTGGTCAAAATTGGTATATTTACTTGCAAATTGATATCTGCTTTGCCTAAACCTGGTAATTGCTGAGCATGTGTGAAAATTGACTTGACATTACCTTTATCGAGTTACAATGAGCCATGTGTGACTTATTTGTTTGTTAGGGGTATCCATGGCAACCAAGATCATATTTAACTAGTGCACTAGTGTACAAGCATTAGCACAATACTGGTGTACATGCATTAGTACATCACTGGTGTATATGCAATATCTTGCAATTTTGTAAATTTATTATCTTGCACAGTTGTCTACATGCAATATCTGGCAGTTGTGTAGATGTTTTGTCTTGCCCAGTTGTCTACATGCACTGTCTTGCACTTGTGTAGATGCATTATCTGACACACTTGTCTTCATGCAACATCCAGAAGTTGTGTAGATGCTAGATCTTGCATGCAGACTAGTTTGCTGGACTGTGCATGTGCACAGGGACAAGATCTTGTAAGGTCACTTGTTATGTGTCAGATAATACATGTAGGGGAAGCTTGGGAGAGTTGGGCCACTTTTTACATTCTTGCACCTCCTGCTAACAGTAATGATTATATAAACATGCTTAATGCATGTATTGTATCTTGAAATACTTCAGAAAAATATCTTTGGGTTTGCATTGATATTTGCTCAAGAACATATGAGCTACAGCCCTATGAAAACTGGAAAAAATTTGGCCCAACTCTCCCCATCAAGTGGGAGACTTGGGCCAATCAGGGGGGAGACTTGGGCCATTGCAATATATCAGGTTTGATAAAGCTGTACTTTAGGTCATGATATTTTTAACCTGTAGTGTGGTGGTCATAGAAGTCATTCATCCTGAATTGAGGCCTGTTGCAACTCTAGTTTGCTGTCAGACTTAAGCCTCGGCCTGATGGCCCAACTCTCCCCATCTAGATTTCCAGATATCTAATTTTATTAGACCATGAATAATTATTAAGGCCTAAAAATATTCAATCTCTGTTGAAAATTGCTCTAGGCAAGTTCTTCTGTCTTAATAAAAATAAATCTGGGTAAATGCAACACATGTGGGGAGAGTATTGGCACTGTCCCAACTCTCCCCCATTCCACCATTTTTTTCTAAATCCCAATTATGATAAAACCGGTTGTCTGATAATTTTCCAAAATATGTTAATTACAACTGAATAGTCAAGCCTACCAAGCATGCCATAGAAAATTTTCTCAGTCCTTGTTGTCTGACAGACAATTAAAAACTCGTAACATGGCTCAGTTTTTCCGTTTTTCATCCAAATTTGAATTTTCTTCTCTCTAAAGATCGTGAAAAGCAAATTAGCCAGAAATGCTACATCCATTGAAAGATTTTTATTTTTATAAAATTTTGGTGGCTGCAGCTTTTTCCAAAAATTTTTAGTTTCCTCAAAAATCAGGGTGGCCCAACCTTCCCTGCGACCCAACTCTCCCAAGCTTCCCCTACACTATTGCGCTGGCTCAATGTGAAAGTTGTTGCAATATATATGACTCATGACTCCCACTAATTTTTGGTGAAATAGGTATATTAATGGTGAATAATTGAAATCTACTGACTGTTGCCGCAAAAGTACATGTAAATACGAGCATATGATTACCCTAATTGAGAGGCCATGTGCGATAGGGTGGCCTAAAAATGTACAGGAAAATATTTTTTTCTGAAATTCACATCGCACACCCCCTCATTTTAGGAGAAATGGTGAAAAAAGCACCTTGTTAAAATTTCATGAAAATCAGTCAAGTCTAAGTGGTCTCTCAAGGCCCCTTAATTCTCACCAAAAAGAAACATTTCAACCATTTTCGCAAATACGCGGTTTGCCACAACTTTGTCAATTATTCATGAACAGCATCATTATTGCCATGGTTGGAAAGGTCTCAAAATTAGCTTCAATTTGCATACCAACATTAATGGTCTAGGATGATATCTTGACTCCCATGGACTCTTCAGCTAACAGTGCTTATGTGCGAAAGTGTTTACTGAATGACTAAACCTGTTCAAGAAAAGATTGCCATTAAATTTCACTGTCAAGTAACATGTTCTTATTCTTCAAAAGGCAGGATGACCTGATAAAACATTTAAAAAAATGTTTACCATGGAGAAACCCGCTTTATGAGCTGTAAAGTTTTAATATTAGATTTTGTCTGAAGTGCTGAAAACATCGGAGAGGGGCTGTTGCATTTCATAGTTTAACTTCATAAGAGTTAAATATATATAGGACAACATAATTTATATCATGTGAAACATAAGAATATTGTCTTTCTAGTGGTACCCATCATGTTGCCCTGTAATAAATTTGGGTGAAGAAATGAATTTGTAATACTACAATTCCCCCCAGCTATTTTATGAGTTTGCGACAAACTTCAACATAAAATTTCATCACCCATAAACCGGGCATTCCCATAGTCAAAAATCGTTTTTTTTAAATATTTGGTCATTCTGGAACTGGGAAAATAAGAATCACAGCAATTCACAGCGAAAAAAAATAAAAGTCTGGCTTTTATCAGGATCTGTCATTCAGCAACAATTTCATTCATGAAAAGAGTAAACTGAAGAGACCGTGGGAGTTGAGATATTATCTCAGACCAATAATGTTGGTATGCAAATTGAAGCTCTTTTTGAGACCTATCCAACCATGGCAATGAAAATGCAGTACTGTACAAATTGACTAAGTTATGTGGAAACGCGTATTGGCGAAAATGGTCGAAATTGTCCTTTTTGCTTAGAACGGAGGGACCTTGAGAGACCACTAAGACTTGACCGATTTTCTTGAAATTTTTACAGGGTGCTTTATTCACAATTTCTCCTAGAATGAGGGGGTGTGCGAATAGAAAATCAAAAATTTTGTTTTTTGGGCCACCCTAATGTGCGATTGTTTACTGGAGGTCTCCATTGCAAATAATAAGAAAAGCATTGAACTTGCCTAAAATCTATGTTACAACACATGTCTTAAATTTTTGAGACTTGGGACATCATGCATGAAAAATGTGGAATCTCACTCCCTAATCTTGACTATTTTTACAAAAGTACCATACAAGTAATATGGAGTAAATAGGGGAGGGGCACTGGGGTGAAAAGGGAAAGAACAGGAAAACATCTTATTCCTTCAAAAAACAACAATTTCTCAGTTAAGTTGCTGCAGCTCCTACCTCCCAGTAGGCAGATTTAAAATGAATTTATTTACCCCGAAGTGGGGTGAATACACATCTTTCACGCCAAAATCATTGAAAATTTAATATCGTCAAGAGCTCCAAGGGTAGTTAGACCTCTAGCTCAGACGTAGTTTGCAACCATATATTTCAGGATTGATGCATGCCCAATCTATGACAGAATATTATAGAAATATTTGATGGTGAAGAGTCCAATATAAAGAATAATTGTTATATTCTCCATAAATAAAGCCACTTTTAAAATCATAGGTTTAACAATTTGACTGTGCAGGAAAGCCAATTTGTGTTTGTTTCGGTTAAACTACAGAATTCTCTTTAAAATGCATCTTGTCATATTTCACAAATATAAAATATATGTATTCTGAATCTATATTCCATATCCAAGAAGCTGCTTTTTCTTTGATATTTTTTATTTCTTTTAAAAAGCATAATGTTTACCTTAAACATAGGCATGTACGCCAAAAATGGGTGAAAAGATCAGTCCTCCAGCTATTACACCCAATAGGCTTGACCAGCTCGATCAATTGATCAGGCAGCCTTTGTCAACCATCTGGGCATATTTTAAATGAGCCCAAATGCTTGCTTTCCCAATCAAATAATCGGGCATCTTTGAAAGGGTTTCACCAAAGGTTTGATCTGTCCCAAAAGGCTTGCTTTCCAGAACAAGTGCTCAAGCATTCTTTGCTCAAAGGCTTTCCAGATCAAGTGATCGGATGGATGGATGATTGGAGCTTTACGTCCTGTATTTATGCACTTGGTCGTCCAATTAGGACAGGAGGAGGACACAGTAATGAGGCAAAGGATGATTGAAATAGCCGTCCAATATAGGCCAAGGGGACCCGGCAAGAGCTGGATACAAGTGATCAGTCATCCTTTGCCCAAAGGCTGGATCTGGACCACAAGGAGGGGGTTTCCAAAAATGACTTTTTTCTTTTTTTTGCCAAAAATGTTTTCCTAATTTCCAAATTTTTTCCCCCTAAATTGTTATTCTAAATTTTTTCTTTCGTTTTTTTTATAGAAATTTTATCACAAACATCTTTTAGACCATCCCACACCATTTTTCCTTAATTTTTCCCCTGACTTTCTTTATTGAATATAGGCCTCATGTGTTGACTTTGGATATGGGCAACCCAGAAAAAGACAGTGACAACCTCAAATAGTTCACTTCGACTTTTTGAAAAGTACAATAAACTTTTCAAATAGTTCAAATGAACTATTCAAAATGAAGTCTATTTGGGAATCATTACTTTCGGCATCAAGACTATTGGAAAAACCACCTGTTGAACCCGCCGCCCGAACAACCACCCACCCGACCACCCGCGGGACAGACAACATTTTTACTGTCATTTTACCTAAGTGATTACAATACCTTCTTCGAACTTCGTTCATTTTTCTCTTAATTTGTATCCGAAATTTCTGATTTGGATTTTTTTTTGGTCAGATTAAAGTATTTTTCATGAGGCAATACGGTTGTAATTGGTCGTTGGATCTGCGGAAAGAACAAAGTCAGTCAGGCTTTTCAACATTCATAAATTCTGAAGTTATGTATGGCATGCTAACCTTCCCAATTTTTTCACTAACAAAAGTGCATATTATGTCCCCCGGGTAAAAAATTTGAGCGGGGGGGGGGGCGGGAATAGCCCCTGGTCTGACTCAAGGAGTTTAAGAATATTTACCCACGACTGAGGGTCTTTGCTATATGTAAATTGGAATATTTCTGTTAGTATTTAAGAAATGTTTAATTTGAAGCGACATTGATATTACAGTACAAATTTCTAAATGTCGCTCAACTTAGCTGACTGTAGCTATTCATTACTAGTCTTATCCATATCTATCCATAACTATCCATTTCTATTCTTTTGTATACACTAAATGTCTAAATGTCTGGAATATAGGTGTCCGACTCAAGGAATCGTTCCTAATGGCCTGTCACTGTGCAGTTTTGTACCTATTAGAGGCATAGTACTTCGTACTTATGAAATGGAGATTGATAATACGTCCATCAAGATATTATAATTACGCGATGCAGACTTGTTTTTTTTTATTGGAGGTATATCCATGGTAATTGATATAAAATACATTTAAATTAGACATGGACAATCATGACATCTGTTGTCATGGCAGTCAGGGATGATTGCTACGGCAAGCAAGTGTGAAATTATCAGAATTGCTGAGATATAATGAATCATATGCAAGAATGACATAATTTCTGCAAAAAAGAAATATCGCAATAGCATTAACATCCCTGAAAAACATTAATTACGCTGTATATGTTTGAAGAATTTTAGAAATGGGTACACATTGCTAAGGTAACCACTGTAATGCACATGCCATGGTTTGAAATTTTGGAGCTTTATTCTGCCAATTCCTCAAGTTGGCCCTACTCATACCCAAATGTCTCACTCGTAACTCTTTTGGCCATTTTTTTTCTCCAATGTGTAAGAGAATCTGGATTAGTCATATTTGCAGTGGCACCCCTACAGGGGGAAGGGGTACTTTCCCCCCTCATATTTGGACTGTAACGTATGAACATTTGACTTAGCCTAAAATACAAGATTATCATAGTAGCATGGTGCTTCTCTAGAGAATTGTCTGTGTGCCCCCCCCCCCGGCCCCGCAATCGAAAAAAAACACCAACATACATATATGTATGTCACTGTCTATTTGAATTCCTTGGATGCCCAAATGTATTATATAAACTTATTGGGCAATATGTAAACTAGCTAACTTGCAAAAAATATCAAAATCTTTTTTAAATATTTGGCATATTTGTCTCAAAACAACTGCACAGATGCAAATCAATCCCAATGTCTTGTATGGTGTTCCGTTTGACAGGATAATGTGGTTGCTAAGGAAATAAAACAAATTATGTTGCCTTGCCTACCAATTCTTATATCAATGACAATGAAATGGTTAAGTTATGAAGTTTCAACCAAGAAACATGCGACAAGTGATGTCAATTCCTGTGCAGTATGAATACAGCTCAGAAATATCATTTTAGAGCAAAATTTGTTTATTTTTCATGATTTCCATGGTTACCGAGAAAATTAATTCAATAAAAAAGTCCCCAAAATGGAGTTAATCAGCACTGTGACATCCTGAGTTGGTAGGCGTCACATATCCTCTGTTAGTTGACAGATGTTAATGTCATCCCTGCCGGCTATAAGATGCAAAAATCATAGGTGCCATGCTCACACCTTCAACAGCTAAAAACTCCTCCCCGAGCAATGCCACTCACCTAAACTATCCACCTATCCTTATTGATCTATCCTGTCCTTCTGATAACAGCAAATAACAGTGAAACAGCTCCTTTATTTACGTTTTCTGCCTCTGCTGTTGTTCCCCACCAGGGGCGCATGAATCTCCATCGTAGTTCACGGACTGCTCACGCCAGAGGCTGGCGCCACCGTCTCTCTTCCCGCCAAAACCATCCCCACACTCCAGTGTCAGCTGCTTCTCATGCCTGTACACTGGCTGACCCACTTCTGTGTAGGATTTGCCAATGTGCCAAAATATCACTAACTATGTTTCATCACCAATACTTCCTGAAATCCATTCACATCTTTTCCCTGCTCAAGTATATTCTCTACCTTTTCAATCAAAGCACATGCTTTCAGACAAACTGCAGATTTTTATCATTTCCCTGTCAATATTTCCAGTGCCATCACTGGGAATCAACCTCTTCATTTTCACATATACTGGGGGGTCAGGGATGGGGGGGGGGCTCCATTCCCCCTAAAAATGTCCCTCAATGGGTATATCTAGTCAAGAATATTACTATTTCAAATGGAAACAACATCCGTTTCTTTGGCAACTCATTTTGAAATAATGGCAATACTTGGACACTTGTGTGAGGTATCTTCGGAAAGCTGAGACTTGTGGCTTTCAGCACATGTCACAATATTTTCTAAAGTCACTAAATTCAGGTTGCTATGGCAAAAGAAATGTGTAATAGTTATAATTTTGCATACATTTGTGATGATTTAGCAGTTGCCATGGCAACAGAAAATGCCACACTTTGAATTTTTTTTGAGAATGTTTTTTATCAAAGTAAATTCGACTCTTTTTCCAAAATTTTTTGAAATTTGACAAATATGACATATTCTATGGCTGTTAGAAGTAAAAAAATTACATGTCATCAAGAACAGTGGCCATCTTGGACGCCATCTTGGATTTTACCCCAAAAATGGCCGCAAAAAAAATGACACCATATTTTTTCTGATTCTACTCCTTTCTAGCTTTAAAATGATATATGATGTCAAGCTCTATCATGACAATCCCGAGGGAGCCAAAAATGCTACATAAGGCACCACACTATCTGTCAGCAAACATGTCTTATTGTGCTCAATATAGAGCACAGTATGAAAATCTTGAAGTTCTCCTTTTAAATTAAAGTATGATAATTTTTTTTCATTAGCTATGATAACAATTATTCCCAACTTTCATAGAGCCGCAGTTGTAAATGTCAATGGGCTGCTGGCAGGCATTGATATTATGGCTTTTACGACTTTAATTGCCTTGGAATTATTATGCACTGAAGATTAATGATGGCTCCATTTTACTAGTAATCACATAATAAAGATTTACATTGGTGCTGTTAGCCAACCAGAGACATTAGTTCAGGTGTGACTTTGTAAATCCCAGCTTGATACACTTATTTTCAGCATGAACATATCATGCATCCATTGTTGGCAATTTGAGTATAGTTAAATTGACACTCTGTCTTTCAATCTGTTGCGTTTTATGTTTTGATTAATATGAATAATATTATTATTTCACAAAGAATGTTGCGCACAGAGATAAAAATACGTAGTTGGTTTCATCCAAGTTTATTCAACGCAAAAGTAGTTGTTTGGTGAATCTGTGTACAAAAATAAGAAAACACAATAAGTTACCTTGTAACTATAATGGTGGCTGAATTGTGAAGAAATGAACTAAATTGACAATATATTTAATTAAACTTACAAATCTTTGGACCACTGTAAAACGGTTAAACTCTGGCGCACAAGGTATCAAAGTGGCATCTGAAAGTGGGTATTTAGAACTGATAAAAACTAACTAACTAAAGACAAGCTTACATACATGTTACAGTGTAAATGAACAAGCAAGAAAATCTAATAGCATGAATCTACTGTTCATGTACGTGTAGGCCTATATTAGAAATACTGTAAATATTACTTGCATGTAGGTTATACAAATATAAGATAACATAATATCTAATACAAAATAAATTAATGAAACTAACCTTTTTCATCCATGAATTGACAAGTATTTAAACCATGTTGAATATTCTCTCAAAGATATTAGCTGAATGCCAGTTAGGAAATTGAAATTAACCACAACACATTTGTCTGTTTGCCCTAACAAGATAGCTGTTAAACACACTAAAGGAAATGTACAGTGAAGGGTGTTGTGGAAGCTAACATGTTGACACTTTCTAACTGTCAACCACTAGTTACAACCAACACATTAATCAAAATTGAAAACATTGAACAACAAATGATTGTATGAAATTGAGAACAACATAATCATTAGAAATTGATGAAATTATTATTGACAGTGTACACTGGAAATAACAAAGAAGGCTTATTCTTGAAATTTTAAAGCAAGGCGTCCTAAAAATTCTGCGCTAAGTCAGTAAATATAGGATTGGTGACAATTGCACATGCAAGTGTATGAACAACTAATGACTTTATAAGTAAATGTGGAAGCAACAAAGTGATGATGTGCATTTTGATCTGTTTGTTTGAGTCTAAAAAATCTAGACATTGTAATATGCTGCAATTTCTACTATGACATTCCATCATCATTGGCCTGGATAGTTATGCATGATAATTCTAACATAGAGCTTTCTTTGACCTTAGTTCCTATAACCAATAACCAAGCAATAAAAAAAGTAGTGTTGTAAGACAAGTCTGCAAATATTTTCCTCCTCTCATGGCAATTTTTTTCCAAATAACACCATTTATATAAAGCATAAAATTATGTGGTATATCCATCGGTTGATATTACTCAAATCGTATAAAAAATTGTCAGCAATACACCTGGGAGAAACCTCATCCATTTTAAAGTTGCCTGGTGCATTTTGAATAAAACTGGATGATGATAATCACAGGTTCCATTGCACATGCATAACGAACAATACAACGTGGCTGTGATTAGAAAATAAGGCTCATTTACCTCTGTTGAACAAGAGCTAACTACCCTGTAGTTGATTTTGACCTATTTTGACATCAGGGGACATCAGTGTGACATCACAGACATTATCCTGATGTCAGGTGAGGTCAGAATACCCACTTGGTAATAGCTGATCATTATGCTATCACTCTCTGCAGCCCAGATCACCACTACCAATACCATAGGCAGGTATAGTCTTGTCATTATTTTGGACCAAAGATGGTTTTGTAGTGTTAGGACACATGTCACTGTGACGACAGACACTGCAGTGCCTTGTAGCTAAGAAGGGAGGAAGCAGCAGCAAAACTAGAAGTGCTAATGGACATTCGTAGTACTATGCCTGTGGGGCTCAATCCTGTCATAGGTGATATAAACGGTGCTATGTCCTGCATTTGCCCACAACTGGACTTGATATCTACAGGATAGGATGGGCATGTAAAAGGGAAAGCTAGTCATAGCTGAGATGTTGCAAACTGTATGTAACAGGACTTCCTAGATAACAGACTCACACCACCATTTGACGAATAAACATGAAAATTTGACATGTCTTCCTTTACCTTCTTTTTGTACTAGCCATTGTCTAATGTTTATATGAAAAATACATTGATCCTACCACCAATGCAGTCCTGACATTGCCGTGAGCAGCATGTGAATCAAGAGTCAATGTCTTTATCATCCTGGTAAAATCTTGATTCACTGTTTAGTGGAGATTTGGTTATTCTGCTACACATATTTTCACTAACTTGGACTTACTTGGCCCAGTACTACCATTAGGGATTCTCAACAGCCACGTAACATTGTCAAGAAAGAACTGTGGTGATACAATGAAATCTGATTGTTATAGTTTAATAATACAATTGTTCAATGCTGTTTTAAACACTGTCAAGTCTCCGGTGTCATTCAGCTGGTAGGCATTTGCCATGCACATAATTTGGCATAATTTGGTTGGAGGCTTATGAAAGCATTAATTGTTCAGAGCTTTTTAAAAAAATGCTATGATGCAACAAGATCTCAGGAAAGTCCCTAATGTCAAAAGGTATCATATCCTAATCTCTGGCAACTCTATTTTAAGAGTGTTCTAATTGAAAGTTTGTAATTTCTTTGAAAAAACCAAGACTGTAAAACAATGTTGAGATGGCACCCAGTTAGAGAATAGTAACTTCTGCCTACATGAGAAAACTAGAGTTGACGAAAAGCTTTCAATTGATATTCTGTTCAAGGATATTTGTATCATAATTACAAAAATGTTTCTAGGTCTAAATGTAGACACTGTAAGTATGTATTTCTCTGTGGCAATTTATTGATGAATTGTGAATTTCCAAAAATAGAATGACTGGGCATTATTTTCTTCTTTTTGATTCTTGATATCTTTCAAAGAGTGATATTGTGAATGGTGCAGGATATTTTGGCATTTTCTATTTACATGAATGGCGGGCATGCTGTTAGGATGTCCAACTGGTTGGCCAATTGACATGCTTAAGCACTTGAATGGCCAGGTTGCTCCTGAATGGCAAAGAGTCAAATTCCACAAGTGGACATAATGAGTGTGACAAGGATGGAATGCAAAGAGAGAGGTTCACGAGAGGCATTAAGTATGTGATTCATGCATTGACAGAAGGGAAGCTCATAATTGCATGGGTCAAAATTAGGGTCAGTTTAGCCAAGTGATCAGGATGACTTCATCATGCATTGACCGCAGGCACTCAGTATATAGTTAGCGAATTATTCAATGCAAGACAAATCAAGGCAAATCAATTGCTGAGGTTCAAAGACTGCTTAATCGCATGAATGAGTCAGTACTACTTGGTATTCAAGCCATCCCTGCCTTCTTTCCTGCTATTTTTTGTTCCCAGTATAAGTCCAAAGCCGTTCCTTGTATGGAAATTTCATTGCAGTTCCTGACTTTAAGCCACCACTACTTGCATTTCTGGCTTGCATTTTTGTCTACTTCTACATGTATAGCCACAATGTAGTCTCTCTCAAGACTTTGTAGGTAACTAGTTTTTTGTCGTGTGCCACATTAGTTACTAAGTAGAACTGTGACTGATTTCACTGTCTCTGACTTATTCTCACTGTTGCAGCACAGGGCTTGACATACACAGTATAAATTCTCTACAAGTATGTTCACCTGGATTGAATTGAATTGAAGATGAAGATACGCATCTCCAAAGAATGGTAATATTAAGGTCATCAAATTTCAGCATGTATTCTACAAATTCTGAGGTATCCTGCTTTGTCTTATGTGATATACAACATCACAATATCTTTGATGTACATGTATACCAAGGGATGTGAAATGAAGAGACTTGTTATTCAGTTGCATGTTCATGTACTGAATTCATGACAACAACAAAACACATCTATATAAATTTAGATTTTAAAACAACTAAATGAAAAAAAAAACAACATGTTAATACATTTGAATATGTGCATCTATACTGGGGGTTATGTTATTGACCTTAGTATTATCATTGACTTGGGGATGTATATATTTTCCATCTATTTAATTTGATTCAACCTCTTTGTTCTGTACAACAAGATCCATACACATGAAATTAAAATTTGCAGAGAAATCCAGCCACCCCAAGAATTCTCAACACCAAAACTGTAATTGTCAAGGCTTTCGTTTCACAGACCAGCTGGAGCAACAGAGGATCGCATGCTTTATTTGATATTGTATGTTTTAAGCGCACATATTCGATATTCGTGCTTACAGCTAAAGAGCCACATTATGCTAGTCCATTGATAAACAAATAGAAATTATATAAACTAACCATCTTTCATGATTGCTATCATTCTCAACTCCTCTCCATAGAATTGATCTTAACTATATCTCTTGAGCTTCTTCATTTCTAAGGGGGCTTTTAAGGTGACTCTGGTAGGTATAACTTCCACGCTATTTACTGGCATTTCTGATATTAATGAAATTCCAGCTTGAGATAATTCCTCAAGATCTGATAGAACTGTGAAACGACAATCACGCAGATTTTGATCACTCTGTCTTCCTTGTATGATTAATGTGCTTCTTGTAATTTAATGTTTTGATGGATGGAGGACCCCCAAAATGGCTTCAGAACGGACAGAGAACTAAAATAATCCCAAGATCAAAATATAGTGCCTCACCTCTGCCAGAATTCATCTTTTATTGTTTCATTCCGGAATACATTAAAAATTCCATATTAATTCAGACATTTTCCCTATTTATAAATATTCATCATTGATCAGTAGTGTTGGCAGGCATCAATTGTTGCAGGTCAGTGGGTTACTCCAAGAATTATATTCAAGATCCTGTTGGCAAAATTTCCGATGGATCTTCCTGATAGAGTGATGACACAGTGTCACGAATCAGCGTGGCTACAATTAATGACACTATGAGGAAGCCAATTCTGGGTTAATTTAGATTTCCTTTGTCTTGATTTCTGAATTCTGAAGAAACCAAATTAGGGCTTCTCGCTCGGGTTTAGATGAGAGTTGTTATTGCTCTTACTGATCAGTCCACACACCACTGTGACACGAAATAGGCTAGTCCCAAAGACAGAAGCAGGGAATTATCTTTCTTCCCTTCCTTGCAATCCGGGCTCTTATAATCGTACTTGTCTATCTATCTATCTATCTATCTACCTATCCATCTATCTATCTATTTATCTATCTATTTATTTTTCTATCTATTGATTTATCTATCTCTCTATCTTAATTTATTTTTTGTTTCTGTCTAGTTTTATATTTTGTATTATTTTTTGTCTCTTGTCCACCTCCTTTTCATTATTCATAAATTGTCCACTTAAGTGCCAATATCCTGCGAGGATTTTTCTGTCATTTCAGCCCCAATACACACAGGTTACAGTGCTTGCAACATGATGAAGAAGTTGAAAAACCAGCAACTCATTAAACTTTGAATCGCCGTTCTCAAATATTCAACTTTGTAAACTCAACAGATTTTTTACTTGCCAAATATGAGGAACACTCAGAAGAATGGACAGAATTAGGTCATAAAAGCTACTACAAAATGTTTTGTTTGATTTCTTATAACCAGTAAACCAGAACACCAAACTTGTATATGAAATACTACTTAGGCAGTCTTACGTTATGTACTTATAATAATTATGCCGTAGCAATAAAGTAATGCTATGTATAACAAAGAACTTAATAGCCCACCATAACACTTCTCACAAAGTGCTCCATGCTTGAGGATTTACATCTGCCTTTAAAATTTCTTCATCTAACAATTTATTAACTTAATCTGAAGAATGCTTTTTACCAAAAAGTGTTCATTTAAATTTGAACTCCACATATTATGTCATGATTTGCTAAGCATAGTTTTCATGTTGGCAAGGGTAAGCTGGTCCATTGAGTGAAGTGGATGATTTATTTTGTAGGAAATATCTCAGAGGCAAGGCATACCCTCAAAGTGGCCACACAGAGTCCCAGAGAATCAAGGCTTAGTCCGGAGCAATTCATTTCTCTGTCCTGCAGAATTGTGATTCTAATTTTAATGAGACCCTTTCTAGGTGAGTTATTGGAAGATCTAAGAAGAGACTAACTGAATTTACAGCAACTTAACACTTTAGATAACGGAATAATAAATTTTTTATAACTGGCCATCATTTCAACAAGGAAAAAAACATGTCTTTCTTCATTAAATGTGTCAGTCATTTTGTCACAGAATATATCAACCACCCTGATTCCAGTGATATTGTGTAAATATATTCAGTGTTCTACTCAATAGTTCTTCAGCACACACGAGTTTACACGTGAGAACAAAAGTGGGTGTACTATTGTGCTGTTTATAAATATATACATCAATATATGTCAACTTTCCAGTTTTTCTGGCATGTTTTTTGTTTTCACACATTCTGTAGTCGAATAACTCCTGGTTACATAAACAATAAGCGTGAAAATGTTATGTGATTTATGTTACACACACCTTGCAAGTTCTTGCACTGAAGAGAATAGAGGAATGGGAAGGAAACCCCCCCAAAAAAAACCGTATTTGATGTGGCTGGTATTGATTTTGGAGAAGGGTTAAACTAAATGACAGTGGTTACTGTCAGAAAGGCAGCAAGAGTGACCCAATTTCCTTATTATATATTAGTAGAGCTATTCTTTAATATATTTGGACTGATATAACTACCTCCTTTTGGACTTAGAACTGCCATTGCCTCACCTCAAATCTGTGGGATATCTATTTGGAGAGCTTCAGTCATAATGCGATTGTTTTTAATGCTGGGAAAGCCGATTTGGTCCTCTTTTTGCCACTGACTCAATGGTATTTATGCTCTAAAGCCCTGAATTCATTTGACAGCTAAATGAAGATATGACTTGAGAGAAGCAGCGTATGATTGATGGCTGCAGAAACGTATGTCACTATTGTCAGGCAGAGAAAGATCCCATGAAGCTAAAACAATGAGAAGACAGCAAATATGTCATTTTCAGTTTAATTGGCGGTTGGTTTGTTACCCTATATTTGCATAGATTTTTAATCTATTCATCTCACCTCCTTGCATTTTAAGACATATCGGTTCATAATTTTATTAATTCCTAATATGACAGTGGATCAGGGATGCAGCATGCAGGAGTCTTTTTCTTATTCTTCTGATGTGTAATATTGACAAAAGTGAAGAAAACTTGAAATTAATGTGTGAAGAGAATTCCAAAACAAAGAGGGGCATAATATTAGTCCCTTCTCTTACTGCTTTGCTAATAAGACTTAAGATTGGCATACTTTTTTTAAATGAGTTGAATAAGCAAACAGACAATTCTCACAAGAATTAAGAGTCACTTCAGTACAAGATGGTTTATGATGCTGCAGAGAACTGTTCAAGAAAGAATCACTGAAAGGGATGAGCCAAAATAAATAAGCTGACAAAAGGCAAAATGAATTATGCAAACAATGTTTAGCATGCGCAAGCAAATTAGGATATAAGTCATTATCATATATTTCTACAGAAACGCATAAAGCCACACAATTTCAAACAAAATTCCTGTCTTTGAAAAAAATGGAATTGGAGTGGTATTTGTTTGTAAACATGCATGGACACATTACACTATAGCTGCTTCATCACAAGTAGATCAATGTGACATAATGTTTCAGAGATTGCGATTTCATATCTATCAGCAAGCATATCTCATTGTGTTCAACATAGTGCAACCTTTTTTAGAACTAGAAATGTGTGAAAAATTCTAATGTTCCACTTTTAAACTAAAGTATGATTATATTATTTCATTACAAGTAGATTCATCTGACAGAGTGTTTCAGAAATTGCAATTTAACATAGATCTGTCAGCGAGCATGTCTTATTGTGCTCAACATAGAGCACAGTATGATTAATTCTGAAGTTCTCTTTTAAAATTAAAGTGTGATAATTTTATTTCATTAGCTATGATAACAATTATTCCCCATTTTCACAGAGCTGCTGTTGTAAATGTCAATTGGACTGCTGGCAGGCATTGATATGATTTGATTGAAATGATTTGTAATTGTGGGTTTTATGACTCTAATTGCCTTGGAATTATTATGCATTGAATATTAATGATGGCTCCATTCAACTAGTCATCACATTATAAAGATTCACATTGGTGCTGTTAGCCAACCAGACATGAGTTCAGGTGTGACTTTGTAAATCCCAGCTTGATACACTTATTTTTCAACATGAGCATCCAATGTTAGAAATTTGAGTTAAGGTAAATTGGCACTCAGTCTTTCTATCTATTGCATTTTATGTTCTGATTCATATGAATAAATATTATTATTTCACAAAGATGACATAATTTTGAAAAAAGGCATCCTAAAAATTCTGCACTAAGTCAGTCAATAGGCCTATAGGATTGGTGACAATTGCACATGCAGGTGTATAAACAACTAATGACTTGGTCAGTAAATGTGGAAGCAACAAAGTGATGATGTGCATTTTGATCTGTCTGTTTGAGTCTAAAAAATTCTAGACATAGTGATATCCTGCCATTTGTACTACGACATACCATTTCCTCTTTCCTCTTGATTACGAAGTCCAAAGGCCAGATCATCCGGAGGTGCTTTTCTGCTTATTGGGGACATCATCATTGGTCATGATAATTCAAACATAGAGCTTTCTTTGACCTTAGTGACTGTAACCAATAACCAAATAAGAAATATGTAGTGTTGTAAGACTAGCCTGCAAACTATTAGCCTCCTCTCATGGCAATTTTTTTTCAAAGTAACACTCCATTTATATAAAGTAAAAAACATTATGTGGTATATCCTTCAGTTGATATTACTCAAGTCGTACAAAACTTGTCAGCAGTACACCTGGAGAAACCTCATCCAAACAGGATAAAATTAGACTAAATGCCATTTTAAAGTTGCCTGGTGCATTTTGAATAAACATGGATGATGATCATCACAGGTTCCATTGCCCATGCATAACGAGCAATACAACGCGTCTCTGATTAGAAAATAAGGCTCGTTTACTTATGTTCAACAAGAGCTAACTACCCTGCAGGCAATTTTACCTATTTTGACATCAGGAGACTTCAGTGTGACGTCACAGACATCATTTTGACGTCAGATGAAGTCAGAATACCCACTAGGTAATAGCTGATCATTATGCTATCACTCTCTGCAGTCCAGATCACCACTACCACTGGCAAGCATATTCTCATATTTTTCTACCATAGGTGTTGGTATGGTGTTAGGACACATGTCACTGTGATGACGGACACTGCAGCGCCTTGTAGCTGAGAAGGGAGGAAGCAGCAGCAACGCTAGAAGTGCTAATGGACTTTCGTAATCCAATGCCTGTGGGGCTCAATGTTGACATAGGTCATGAAAGAATTTGATTGCTATAGTTTAATAATATAATTGTTCGGTGCTGTTTTAAACTTTGTCAAGTCGCCGTTGTCATTCATGCACATAATTTGGCATCATTTTGTTGAAGGCATTAATTAATATATATATTGAGCTTTAATGCTATGATGCAACAAGAACTCAGGAAAGTCCCAAATGTCAAAGGATATCATCTCCTAATCTCTGGCAACTCTATTTCAAGAGAGTTCAAATTGAAAGTTTGTAATTTCTTTGAAAAAACCAAAAATGTAATACAATGTTGAGATGGCACCAAAGTTACAGAATAGTAACTTCTACCTACATGAGAAACTAGATTTGATGAAAAGCTTTCAATTGATACTGTGTTCAAGGATATTTGTATCATAATGACAAAAATATTTCTAGGTCTATATGTAGACATTGTATGTATTTCTCTGCAGCAATGATTGAATAGAATTATCGGGCATTATTTTCTACATTTTGATTCTTGATATCTTTCAAATGGTGATATTGTGATTGGTGCAGGATATTTTGGTATTTTCTATTTACATGATTGGCAAGCATGCTGCTAGGATGTCCAACTAGTTGGCCAATTGACATGCTTAAGCACTCGAATGGCCAGGTTGCTTCTGAACGGCAAAGAGGCAAATTCCACAAGTGGACATGATGAGTGTGACAAGGGTGGGATGCAAAGAGAGAGGTTCATGAGAGATATAAAGTGTGTGATTCATGAAGGGACAAAAGGCAAGCACATAATTGCGTGGATCAAAATTAGGGTCAGTTTAGCCAAGTGATCAGCTTGACTTCATCATGTATTAACCAGTGACCAGAGGAACTCAATACGAAGTTAGCGGATTATTCAATGCAAGACCAATCAAGGTAGATCAATTACAGAGCTTTAAAGACTGCTTAATCGCATGAATGAGTCAGTACTTGGTATTCAAGCCATCCCTGCCTTCTTTTCGGCTATTTCTTGTTCCCAGTATAGGTTCTAAGCCCTTCCTTGTATTGAAATTCATTGCAGTTCCAGACTTTAAGACCCCCACTGCATGCATTTCTGGCTTGCATTTTTGTCTGCTACTGCTTGTATAGCCACAATTAAATGTAGTCTCTCTCGTGAATTTGTAGGTAACAGGTTTGTTGATGTTTACCACATTAGTTACTAAGTCGAACTGTGACTGATTTCATAGTCTCCAACTTATTCACACTGTTGCAGCACAGGGCTTGACCTACACAATATAAATTCTCTACAAGTATGGTTACCTGGATGTAATTGAATTGAATTGAAGATGACTATATGCATCTCGAAAGAATGGTAATTCTACAGTCATCAAATTTCAACATGTAATCTACAAATTCTGAGGTATCCCGCTTTGTCTTATGTATATATACCATTACAATTTCTTTGATGTACAGTATACCAAGGGATATGACATGAAGTGACTTGTTATTCAGTTGCATGTACATGTACTGAGTTCATGACAACAACGAAACACATCTGTATAAATTTTGTTGTTGACCTTAGTATTATCATTGACTTGGGGATGTACATATTCTCCATCTTTTTAATCTGATTCAACTCTTTGTTCTGTACAACAAGATCCATATACATAAAATTTAAATTTGCATAGAAATCCAGCTGCACCAAGAACAACACCAAAGCTGTATTTGTCAAAGCTTGGGTTTCAAAGACCAGCTGAAGTAACTAGAGATCGCACGCTTCATTTGATATTGTATGTATTAGCACTCATTCTGGGTATTCATGTGTACAGTTAAAGAGCGACATTATACTGGTTCATTGATAAACAAATAGAAATTATATAAACCAGCCATCTTTCATGATTGTTATCATTCTCAAATCCTCTCCATAGAATTGATCTTAACTAAATCTCTTGAGCTTCTTCAATTTCTAAGAGGGCTTTTAAAGTGACTAGGTATAACTGCCAAGCTATTTTACTGGCCAGCATTTCTGATCTTAATGAAATGCTAGCTTGAGATAATTCCTCAAGATCTGACAGAACTGTGAAACAACAATCACGCAGATTTTGATCCTGCTGTCTTCCTTGTATGATTAATGTGCTTCTTGTAATTTAATGTTTTGGATGGAGGACCCCTAAAATGGCTTCAGAACGGACAGAGAACTACAATAATCCCGAGATAAAAATATAGTTCCTCACCAATGCCAGAATTTATCTTGTATTGTTTCATTCCGGAATATGTTTATAAATGCACTCCATATTAACCAAGACATCTTCCCTATTTATAAATATTCATAATCGATCAGTGGTTTTGGCAGGCATCAATTGTCGCAGGTCAGTGGGTTACCTTAAGAATTATATTCAAGATCCTGTTGGAAAAATTTCCAGTAGAACTTCCTGATTGAGTGACACAGTGTCATGAATCAGCCTGGCTACAATTAATGACATTACGAGGAAGCCAATTCTGGATTGATCTAAATTTCCATTGTCTTGATTTCTGAATTCTGAAGAAACTAAATTAGGGCTTCTCGCTCGGGTTTAAGTGAGAGTTGTTATTGGTGAGACTGATCAGTGCGCATACCATTGTGACACAAAATAGGCTAGTCCCAAAGACAGAAGCAGGGAATTATCTTTCTTCCCTTGCAATCAGGGCTCTTATAATCATACTTATCTATCAACCCGTCTATCTGTCAATCTGTCTATCTATCTATCTATCTATCTATTTACTTATCTATTGATTTTTCTATCTATCTATCTCAATTATATCCTTTGTTTCAGACTAGTTTTACTTTTTTTTTCCTTTCTTGTTTCTTGTCAGCCTCCTTTCTAGTATTCATCAATTGTCCACTTAAGTGCCAATTTCCTGTGAATTTGGACTTTTCTCTCATTTTAGCCCCAATACTTTGCTTACCACATGATGAAGAAGTTGAAAAACTAGCAACTCATTAAACTTCGAATCGCCAATCTCAGATATTCAACTTTGTAAATGCAACCAATTTTTTTCTTGCAAAATATGAGGAGCCTTCAGAAGAATGGACAGAATTGGGTCATAAATGCCGCTACCAAATGTTTTGTTTGATTTCTTATAACCAGTAAACCAGAAAACCAAACCTGTAAGTAAAATAATACTTAGGCAGTCTTCCATTATGTACTTATAATTATGCTGTGACAGTAAATAATACTATGCATTACAAGGAACTAAATTAATACCCTGACACTTCTCACAAGGTGCTCTATACTTGAGGATTTACATGTTTATCTGCCTTTAAAACTTCTTCATCTTATAATTTATTCGCTTAATCTGAAAAATGTTTTTTTATCATAAATTGTTCTATGAATTTGAACTCAACATTTTACTTCATGATTTGCTAAGTATTGCTTTACAGTTAGCAAGGGTAAGCTGGTCCATTGAGTAAATAAAAGCAGATGATTTATTTTTTAGGAAATATCTCATAGGCAAGGCATACCCTCGAAGTGGCCACACGGAATCCCAGAGAATCAAGGCTTAGTCCAGAGCAATTCATTTCTCTGTCCTGCAGAATTGTGTTTCTAATTTTAATGAGACCCTTTCTAGGTGAGTTATTGGAATATCTAAGAAGAGACTAACTGAATTTACAGCAACTTAACACTTCAGATAACGGATTAATAAATTTTTTATAACTGGCCAACATTTCAACAAGGAAAAAACATCTCTTTCTTCATTAAATGTGTCAGTCATTTTGTCACAGAATACATCAAGCACCCTGATTCCAGCGATATTGTGTAAATATATTCAGTGTTCTACTCAAACGTTCTTCGGCACACATGAGTTTACACGTGAGAACAAAAGTGGGTGTACTATTGTGCTGTTTATAAATATATACGTCAATATATGTCAACTTTCCAGTTTTTCTGGCATGTTTTTTTGTTTTCACACATTCTGTAGTCGAATAACATCTGGTTACATAAACAATAAGACAGTGTGAAAATTTTTGTGTTTTATGTTACACGCACCTCACAAGTTCTTGCACTGAAGAGAATAGAAGAATGAGAAGGAAAAAAACCCCCCCAAAACCGTATTTGATGTGGCTGGTATTGATTTTGGAGAAGGGTTAAACTTAAACCAAATGACAGTGCTTACTGTCAGAAAGGCAGCGAGAGTGACCCAATTTCCTTATAATAAATTAGTACGAGGGGTTTTCCAAAAGTTCTGTCCAACTTGCCATAACTTTTGCAATATTTAGTACAGAAACATGATGTTTGGGTCAGATAATATTGAAGTAATTTTCAAATGAACCTGAAAAAATCAGATCATAGGGACAAAAATTAATGGTTAATTTGTTGCCATGGAAACCAAAAGTCATGAAATGCGGCCCAGGGCACTATTTGGAAAACATATTCATTATATCTGGTCAAAAAATGCAATTTTTACCAGGGTTACAGGACAAGAAACATATTAAAAATAATCTCTAGCATTTCACAAATTTTTGTAATAATAAACTTGACACTGAGTAAATTTCCTATAATCTTATATCCCTTAAGAAATCAATGCCTCATAGTCCTTATATTAAGATTACTGTTGGTGTTTCGCAGACTTTTTGTTCTTTGCGATGGGTTTTCCATAAGTTCTTTCCAGCCTGTCACAACTTTTGCTAGATTTTAAATATAAAAATGATACTTGGGTCAGTAGAAATTGAGATAATTTGCTAATGATTCCCAAAAAATCAGATCATAGAGGTAGAAATAAATTGTTAATTTGTTGCTATGGAAACCAAAAGTCATGAAATGCGGCCGAGAGCTTGTTAACAGACATATACTTGACATATCGTGTAAAATATGTAATTATTACAAGAGAAATAGAACAGAATTTTTCCAAAACATTCATAGTCCTTTCACAACTTCCAAAAATAGTGACTGGGACCTTTTAAATACGTTTTCTCATACTTTCTATCATTTCTAAGCATGATACCTCAATCTTCACATTAAGGTCAGTTATGGCGTTTTCCAGTCTTCTTTCTTAGGTTTTCCATTGTGTCTTCTCTTTACTCAGAAAAAGTTTGTACAATCTTTATTTGGTTCTGTCACTCGTACTGTCTTCCTTGTATGTATGATCAAAGGTTCTTACACTTTCTGCTAGTTTTATCCAATTAAAATGAAAAAATGTAAGAGGTATATATGATGTCATCCATATCCAAAAAATAGCTCATCTCGTAAAAAACTGAGAAACTGCACGAGTGATGGTAAAGTAACTGAGATGTAACAAAAATATCAGTTTCCATTGTTATTAATGATTTTACAATTAACTGATTATTATTTATAAAAAAAATTATTAATATACTTCAATTCAATATGTCAAGGAACAGATAATGCAAGCAGGTGTTCAGTTCATTTTAAGTGAGCACTACAAAGTCTGGGCCGCATTTCATGACTTCTGGTTTCCATGGCAACAGATTAAGCAGTTATTTTTAATTTTGTATCCTGATTTTTTTGGAGTTATTTGCAAACTACATCAATATTATCTGACCTAAATATCATGTTTCTACATTAAATCTAGCCAAAGTTATGACTATTTGGACAGAACTTATGGAAAACCCCTCGTAGAGCGATTCTTTAATATATTTGGACTGATATAGCTACCTCCTTATGGACTAAGAACTGCCATTGCCTCACCTCAAATCTGTGGGATATCTATTTGGAGAGCTTCAGTCATAATGCGATTTTTTTTAATGCTGGGAAAGCCGATTAGGTCCTCTTTTTGCCACTGACTCAATGGTATTTATGCTCTAAAGCCCTGAATTCATTTGACAGCTAAATGAAGATATGACTTGAGAGAAGCAGTGTGTGATTGATGGCTGCAGAAACATATGTCAGGCAAAAAAAAGATTCCATGAAGCTAAAACAATGAGAAGACAGCAAATATTTCATTTTCAATTTAATTGGCATTTGGTTTGCTAACCTATATTTGCATAGAATTTTAATCTATTCATCTCACATCCTTGCATTTTAAGACATATTGGTTCATAATCTTATTAATTGATGATAAGAAAGAGGATAAGGGATGTAGGATGAAGGAGCCTTTTTCTAATTCTTCTGATGTGTAATATTGGCAAAAGTGAAAAAAACTTGATATTAATTGTGTGAGGAGAATTCCAAAACAAAGAGGTGCATAACATTAGTCTCTTCTTTTGCTGTTTTGCTAATAAGACTAGAGATTGGCATTCTTTCTTGAATAAACAAACAGAAAATTCTAAAATGAAAGAGTCACTCAAACACAAGTTGGCTTTTCATGCTGAAGAATACTATTAAAGAAGAATGGTATTAGCATATAGATAAGCTCAGTAAGCTGCCAAAAGGCAAAATAACTAGAAAGATAAATATGTAAGTTATTCAAATGATGTTTGCTATGAGACTACGAAATTGAAGCTCATCTGTTTAGCATGCACAGACAAATCCGGTTAGGTCATTATGATCTACACTTATATACATACAGCCATAAAACTTTTAACAAAATTCCTGTCTTTGAGAAAAAGGGAATTGGAGTGACATTTGTTTGTAGGCGCTTGTGTATATATGTTATATAGTTTTCCAGAGGATGCAGATTCATGTCTAGCAGTAAGCATACCTTATTTAGCTCAGTATAGAGCAACCATGTAACTCTATAAATAAGTGAAGTGAAAAATACTTGAAAAGAGGCAAATTATACAATTGGACATAATGAGCGTGACAGGAGTGGAATGCAAAGAGAGAAGTTCATGAGACGTATGAAGTGTTTGATTCATGCAGTGACAGAAGGCAAGTTCATAATTGTGTGGATCAAAATTAGGGTCAGTTTAGCCAAGTGATCAGGTTGACTTCATCATGCATTGACCACAGGCACTCAGTATGAACTTATTCAATGCAAGACCAATCAAGCAAATCAATTGCAGGGGTTTAATCGTATGAATGAGTCAGTGCTTGGTATTCAAGTCACCCCTGCCTCCTTTCCTGCTAGTTCTTGTTCCAAATGTAGGTATTAGAAACCCCGACTTTTATGGAAATTTCATTGCAGTTCCAGACTGTAACACCCTGAACATTGCTTGCATTCCTGGCTTCGTTTCTGTCGACCACAATAACTCTAATGCTAAGATTCTACAGAGATGGTGGCAACAAGTTTGTTGCTTTGTACCATGTTTATTCCACGTAACAAGCAGAACAGTCACTGATTTCATTGTCCTTGATTAGTTGTTGGAGCTGTGGACCAGGACATGAACTGTACAGTAATGTCCATTGTACGTTCCATTTATTTGTCGTAAGATCTAGATACAGATCTGTGTTTTGCTGTTGTTATGACTTCATCCAACTGAATAACAAGTAACATAGTGTCACATCTTAGTGTATATCAAAGAGAGGGCAATGTAACAGGCGTGGGAAATTTTACGATTTGGGGCAGAAAATATTGTGAATTTAACATTATTTAGACTATTTGGGAAATTTCTTTTGGGCAATTGTTGACCTCCTACAGTGCACCTATGGACAATGTTACAACAGACATAACAAAAAGTCGGAAAACTGATAACTAAATCAATACATAATGGAAATTGATGGTCCCAATTAGGATCACCAATGTATACTTGTTAGGGATTGTTAGGGATTTATTTTCAATACATTGTATTTCATTCTATAAATCTTTTTATTTAGGAGTTTCTCCAACAACATGGCTCTTAAACATGACAAGTTAACGTACCTTTATGGAGACCACAAGTCTTCAAATGGTAGGAGACAGAGCTGTACTCTCACAGGGATATACTATGAGGTTATACCATGGGTAGGTGCAGTACATCCCTAGTATACTCCCCGAGACTCCAGTATATATACTGGAGTCGAGGGGAGTATACTGGGATGTACTGCACCTACCCATGGTATGACCTTTTTATCCCATGTCTAGGCACATTTTCAAAATAATTAAAAACTTTTTTTTATAAATAAGTTCATTATAACTGTTTCTTGTAATCCTCTCTTGCACTGATAATTCTTCCTTCAGTAATATTTTTATTATGGCAAGAGTTTTTAAGATATCACATTGATATTTTGGATCAATTATCTTAACAATATGACGGACGTGACTGGTAGATATGGTAGAGCTGGTATATTTAGATCCTGAGATATAGAATTAAACGTCCATAAAACTTAAAAACCCGTTGACACAAAATCTGTAATGTAACGCTTGAACTAAAAATTCCTGTTTCAGTAATAATTTTTTCATGGCAAGGGTTTTCGAGATATCAACATGAAATTTTAAATCAGTGACCTTTAAAATATGAAAAAAAAGTCTGGTTAAAATTATAGATCTGTTGTTATTATATCCTGAGATATAGAATAAAACAGCCATGGACCTTGAAAATATGTTGACTCAAATATGTGATTTCACGCTAGAACTGAAAATTCTTGTTCCAGTTATAATTATTTTGTGACCAGAGTTTTTGAGATATCGTCTTCAAATTTTGGATTTAAACTCTATACTATATATATAACAGCATATACTAACTTTTATACACCTGGGTTGATTAAATCCAGAGTAATTAAATAAAACGGCAGTGGAATGCAGAAAAGCGTTTCTGAAATCAAATCTGTGGGTGTGTCTGAATACTGCTCTCTGATTCGTTGTTTTCAGTATATTCCCTGTAATTACCGTATATATATACGTCGTATACAGGTCAGGTGACCATATACTGCTTTTTCTCGCCTATACCGACTTTTTCCCTGCTGTATTGCCCAGGGAAAAACACAGTATTGGGGAGAAAATGTGCCTAGACATGGGATAATAGGCAAATCTTTAGGATGCGGCAAGCTGTCAAAAAGTGGCACCGTGATTGTGACGTCATTGCTGGACGAGACACAATGGTGATGACGTCACAACAGATTGCTAGAGGTGACGTCACTGCATAGAAATACATAGAACGGACATGAGGCTCAAGCAGATGAAGCAACCAAATCCACCATCTTGGAACTGCCTGGCAGCCTGGCATTTGGCAACCGTGACGTCACCAATAATAGTGACGTCACTATAATAACAATGGCGTCATGTCACGTCACAATCAGCCAAACACAACATCCTGTTGCTCCTGCTGTGACATCACAATGACGTCATGTCTCAGGGCAGTTTCAATATGGCGGATTTGGTGACCTCATCTTGAGGTGGCGTCATACAGCCTCATGTCCGTTCTATGTATTTCTATGCGTCACTGCTATCATGACGCTATAAATAGATCTGTCCATTCAGTGCAGAGATGTTGACGCTACGAAGCCTACCATAATAATAAGCTTGGAGGAGGAGGGGGAGGGCTTGCCCTGGGGTGAGGGGGGGGAGCCATTGTCATTAACTATACTGTCAGTAGGCCTACTATCTAATAAGTCATCATAAGATTTATGCAGCTGAAATGTCAATGTTTTGTGTTCTATATTTGGGCCTCAGAACTAGTTTTTGGACAAATATAATGTAAATTTTGAGTTATGTAACAATTTTTTAAGAGCAACAGTTTTAAATTGCAAATGAATGCGGATCTTTCCTGTGGTCTCTCTATGCTTTGGCATCATCATATTATTATGATATAAGTAGAAATGATGTTATAGCATGCCTCTATGTGATTAGAAACTTTCTAGTGTGAGCACTCCTAGAGAAAAATTATGCTACTTAAGATTACCAGTTCATCCAATCTTTTCACTCACTTGACTAAGCATCTGGGAATAAGTAATATTAAGTAATAATATGTCTACCTGTGATAGGGAGGCCTATCATAGCAAATTACAGGACATGAGCCTACTGACCCCGACAACTGATATTTTGGCCCAGCTTGTGGGTATCGCACGCTTGTATTCTGCATGAAGCCTGTACAGTCTCAAAAAATGTTGTGATGAAATGGCAAAAACATTATGAAATGATTTGATAGGCTATTGAAAGTACAAAAAGAAATACGAAAGAAATTGTTTAATGTCATCAGCATTCGTTATTGTCTGCATTGTAAAAATGCAACAGTAGAACCAAATCTGGGAATGTTGGAATAGGGTAGAGAAATGCTGCAATTGCCAGGTACAAGTGCCAGAACACTGTCACATCATTGTGGGTAAATCGCACTTTCCATAACAGTGTTTTTGCTGTCCAGCATCAGATCTCTGCAATGGCATGAACTCTTGCCTAATGACGTCCACTTCAACAGAATTAGAATCCAGCCAAACCAAGAACACCCAAGCTGTGACTGACCAAGCTTGGGTTTCAAAGACCAGCTCAAGTAACATGAGATCTCATGCTTAATTTGATATCTTATGTTTAAGCCATTCTTTCTAAATTATTTTGCTAGTGGTTAGAATGCCACATTCTTCAAGTCTATTGATCAAACAAATGAAAATCACTAAATATAAGCCAGCCATCTTCGGTGATTGTTATCATTCTTAACTACATACCATACAATTGATCTCAACTTAATTGCTAGAGCTTCTTCAACTTTTGAAGGACTTTTAAAGCTACTGTGGTAGGTGTAGCTACCAAGCTATTTAACTGACTTTTCTGATCTTAATGAAATGCTAGCTTGAGATAATTCCTCAAGATCTGATAAAACTGTGAAACAACAATCACGCAGATTTTGATCCTGCTGTCTTCCTTGTATGATTAATGTGCTTCTTGTAATTTAATGTTTTGATTGATGGAGGACCCCCAAAATGGCTTCAGAATGGAGAAAGAACATCAATATAACAAAGTCAAAATATAGTACCTCTCTCCGGCGAGAATTTATCTTATTTTGTTTCATTCTTGAAAACATTTATAAATTCATTCCTTATTAATCCAGACATTGTCCCCATTTATAAAGATTCATGTTTCATCAGTGGTGTAGGCAGGCATCAATTGTTGTAGGTCAATGGGTTACATCTAGAATTATATTCAAGATCCTGTTGTCAAAATTTCTCATAAATCTTCCTGATTGAGTGACACAGTGTCACTAATCAGCCTGGCTACAATTAATGACACTATGAGGCCGAGAATTCTGGGTTAAACTAGATATCGGAAATTATCCATTGTCCCGATTTCTGAATTATGAAGAAACAAAATTAGGGCTTCTTTGCTCGGGCTTTAGTTGGAGTTGTCATTGCTCAGACTGATCAGTCCACACACGCATGGGACAGGAAATAGGCTAGTCCCAAAGACAGAAACAGGGTAAAATCTTTCTTTCCTCACAATCAAGCAATTACCTTTCTTCTCTTGCAATCAGGGCTCTTATAATCCAACTTATCCATCTATCTATCTATTTTTCCTTCTGTCCATTGATTTATCTATCTTGTTTTATTCTTAGTTTCCATATATAGCTTTTTATTTTGCTTTCTTTCTTGTCTCTTTTTCTCCTCCTTTCTAGTATTTATCTTTAGTCCACTCAAGTGCCATTTTCATGAGAACATTTTTCTTTCATTTCAACGTTTATACTCATAGGCTACTTTGCTTACCACATAATGAAGAAGTTGAAAAACTTGACTCACTAATTTTTGAATCTCTGTTCTCAGATAAATGAGGATCATTCAGAAGAACTCAGAATTAGGTCATAAATGTTGCCGCAATATATTTCGTTGTTTTTTGTGAAATCAGTAAACGTGAGAACCAAAGCCATACAAAAAATACTTAAGGTTTATATCGGCCTTGGAGATTTTTTATGTTATCATTATTTTTCTTAATCTGAAGAATATTTTTTAACGAAAAACTTTCATTTAAATTCGAAACTCCACATTTTATTTCATGATTAGCTTATTTTTACAGTTGGTAAAGGTAAGCTTGTCAATTAAGTAATGTGAATGATTTACTTCACAGGAATCATACCCTCCAAGTGGCCACAGAGAATCCTGGCTTAGTCCGGAGCAATTCATTTCTCTGTCCTGTAGAATTGTGATTCAAATTTCAATGAGACACTTTCTAGATGAGTTATTAGTAGATTTGAGAAGAGATAAATTGAATTTATAACAATTTAGCACTACAAATAATGAAATAAAATATTTTTTGGACAGGCTACCATTTAGACAAGGAAATAGCCCTTCTCTCTTCAGCAAATGGGATATTCATTATTCATTTTGTTTTAAGGAATATATCAATTACCCAGATGCTTACCATGCAATTATAATGAGTGCTCCACACTCAATCAATTTGGCAAATTTGAGAGACAACAGCAGATTTAAAAAGAAGGTCTACCCTGTTGCGTGTGGAATGTTTTCATAAATATCTTATATATGTCAAAATTTGGTAAAATAGAAGTCAGATAACCACAGCTTAAATGAACACTGATTTTGTGGACAAGGGTAACACCTAATGACAGCGACTACCAGAATGACTCGATTCTCTTGTGTACCAGTAGAACCATTCCTTAATAATTGTGCAGATATGACTACCTCCTTATAGACTTAGAACTGGTGGATATCTATTTCGGGGCTCAGTCATAATGCGATTGTTTTTAAATCTAGAAAAGCCGATTAGGTCTTTTTGCCATTGACTCAATGGTATTTAGGCTACAAAAAAGAGAAGACAGGAAATATGTCATTTTCAATTTAATTGGTTCTTGGTTTTCTAATGTTTCACTTTTGAGAATATTTAGTGAACACATGTTTGCATAGATTTCGAATCAATTTATCTCACATCCTTGCATATTAATGCATATTGGTTCATAATCTTATTAATTCCTGATAAGATAGAGGATAAGGGTTGCAACATGCAGGAGCCTGTTTTTTTTCTTTTCTGATTTGTAATATTGGAGTGAGGAAAACTTGAAATTAATTGTGTAAGGAGAATTCCATAACACTGATGGATAGCACAAGCAACTTGGTTTAGGTTAGTATCATCCACACATACACAAAAATAAAGCCATACGATTTTAAAGGAAATTCCTGTCTTTCAGAAGAAGGGAATTGGAGTGATATTTATTTGCAAGTGTTCAATGGACATATCTTATTTCATTACAAGAAGATTCATGTTACATAGAGTTGCAATTTCACATCTGTCAGCAAACATGTCTTATTGTGCTCAATATAGAGCACAGTATGAAAATCTTGAAGTTCTCCTTTTAAATTAAAGTATGATAATTTTTTTTCATTAGCTACGATAACAATAATTCCCAACTTTCATAGTGCCGCAGTTGTAAATGTCAATGGGCTGCTGGCAGGCATTGATATTATGGCTTTTACGACTTTAATTGCCTTGGAATTATTATGCACTGAAGATTAATGATGGCTCCATTTTACTAGTAATCACATAATAAAGATTTACATTGGTGCTGTTAGCCAACCAGAGACATTAGTTCAGGTGTGACTTCGTAAATCCCAGCTTGATACACTTATTTTCAGCATGAACATATCATGCATCCAATGTTGGCAATTTGAGTATAGTTAAATTGACACTCTGTCTTTCAATCTGTTGTGTTTTATGTTCTGCTTAATATGAATAATATTATTATTTCACAAAGAAGGCTTATTCTTGAAATTTTAAAGCAAGGCGTCCTAAAAATTCTGCGCTAAGTCAGTAAATATAGGATTAAGTAAATGTGGAAGCAACAAAGTGATGATGTGCATTTTGATCTGTTTGTTTGAGTCTAAAAAATCTAGACATTGTAATATGCTGCAATTTCTACTATGACATTCCATCATCATTGGCCTGGATAGTTATGCATGATAATTCTAACATAGAGCTTTCTTTGACCTTAGTTCCTATAACCAATAACCAAGCAATAAAAAAAGTAGTGTCGTAAGACAAGTCTGCAAACTATTTTCCTCCTCTCATGGCAATTTTTTTCCAAATAACACCATTTATATAAAGCATAAAATTATGTGGTATATCCATCGGTTGATATTACTCAAATCGTATAAAAAATTGTCAGCAATACACCTGGGAGAAACCTCATCCAAACAGGATAAAGTTAGGCTATATGCCATTTTAAAGTTGCCTGGTGCATTTTGAATAAAACTGGATGATGATAATAACAGGTTCCATTGCACATGCATAACGAACAATACAACGTGGCTGTGATTAGAAAATAAGGCTCATTTACCTCTGTTGAACAAGAGCTAACTACCCTGTAGTTGATTTTGACCTATTTTGACATCAGGGGACATCAGTGTGACATCACAGACATTATCCTGATGTCAGGTGAGGTCATAATACCCACTTGGTAATAGCTGATCATTATGCTATCACTCTCTGCAGCCCAGATCACCACTACCAATACCATAGGCAGGTATAGTCTTGTCATTATTTTGGACCAAAGATGCTTTTGTAGTGTTAGGACACATGTCACTGTGACGACAGACACTGCAGTGCCTTGTAGCTAAGAAGGGAGGAAGCAGCGGCAAAACTAGAAGTGCAAATGGACATTCGTAGTACTATGCCTGTGGGGCTCAATGCTGTCATAGGTGATATAAACGGTGCTATGTCCTGCATTTGCCCACAAATGGACTTGATATCTACAGGACAGGAAGGGCATGTAAAAGGGAAAGCTAGTCATAGCTGAGATGTTGCAAACTGTATGTAACAGGACTTCCTAAATAACAGACTCACACCACCATTTGACGAATAAACAAGAAAATTTGACATGTCTTCCTTTACCTTCTTTTTGTACTAGCCATTGTCTAATGTTTATATGAAAAATACATTGATCCTACCACCAATGCAGTCCTGACATTGCCGTGAGCAGCATGTGAATCAAGAGTCAATGTCTTTATCATCCTGGTAAAATCTTGATTCACTGTTTTGTGGAGATTTGGTTATTCTGCTACACATATTTTCACTAACTTGGACTTACTTGGCCCAGTACTACCATTAGGGATTCTCAACAGCCACGTAACATTGTCAAGAAAGAACTGTGGTGATACAATGAAATCTGATTGTTATAGTTTAATAATACAATTGTTCAATGCTGTTTTAAACACTGTCAAGTCTCCGGTGTCATTCAGCTGGTAGGCATTTGCCATGCACATAATTTGGCATAATTTGGTTGAAGGCTTATGAAAGCATTAATTGTTCATATATCATGAGCTTTTTAAAAAAATGCTATGATGCAACAAGATCTCAGGAAAGTCCCTAATGTCAAAAGGTATCATATCCTAACCTCTGGCAACTCTATTTTAAGAGTGTTCAAATTGAAACTTTGTCATTTCTTTGAAAAAACCAAGACTGTAAAACAATGTTGAGATGGCACCCAGTTAGAGAATAGTAACTTCTGCCTACATGAGAAAACTAGAGTTGACGAAAAGCTTTCAATTGATATTCTGTTCAAGGATATTTGTATCATAATTACAAAAATGTTTCTAGGTCTAAATGTAGACACTGTAAGTATGTATTTCTCTGTGGCAATTTATTGATGAATTGTGAATTTCCAAAAATAGAATGACTGGGCATTATTTTCTTCATTTTGATTCTTGATATCTTTCAAAGAGTGATATTGTGAATGGTGCAGGATATTTTGGTATTTTCTATTTACATGAATGGCGGGCATGCTGTTAGGATGTCCAACTGGTTGGCCAATTGACATGCTTAAGCACTTGAATGGCCAGGTTGCTCCTGAATGGCAAAGAGTCAAATTCCACAAGTGGACATAATGAGTGTGACAAGGGTGGAATGAAAAGAGAGAGGTTCACGAGAGGCATTAAGTATGTGATTCATGCATTGACAGAAGGGAAGCTCATAATTGCATGGGTCAAAATTAGGGTCAGTTTAGCCAAGTGATCAGGATGACTTCATCATGCATTGACCGCAGACACTCAGTATAAAGTTAGCGAATTATTCAATGCAAGACAAATCAAGGCAAATCAATTGCTGAGGTTCAAAGACTGCTTAATCGCATGAATGAGTCAGTACTTGGTATTCAAGCCATCCCTGCCTTCTTTCCTGCTATTTTTTGTTCCCAGTATAAGTCCTAAGCCGTTCCTTGTATGGAAATTTCATTGCAGTTCCTGACTTTAAGCCACCACTACTTGCATTTCTGGCTTGCATTTTTGTCTACTTCTACATGTATAGCCACAATGTAGTCTCTCTCAAGACTTTGTAGGTAACTAGTTTTTTGTTGTGTGCCACATTAGTTACTAAGTAGAACTGTGACTGATTTCACTGTCTCTGACTTATTCTCACTGTTGCAGCACAGGGCTTGACATACACAGTATAAATTCTATACAAGTTGTTCACCTGGATTGAATTGAATTGAAGATGAAGATACGCATCCCCAAAGAATGGTAATATTAAGGTCATCAAATTTCAGCATGTATTCTACAAATTCTGAGGTATCCTGCTTTGTCTTATGTGATATACAACATCACAATATCTTTGATGTACATGTATACCAAGGGATGTGAAATGAAGAGACTTGTTATTCAGTTGCATGTTCATGTACTGAATTCATGACAACAACAAAACACATCTGTATAAATTTAGATTTTACAACAACTAAATGAAAAAAGCAACAACATCTTAATACATTTGAATATGTGCATCTATACTGGCAGTTTTGTTGTTGACCTCAGTATTGTCATTGACTTGGGGATGTATATATTTTCCATCTATTTAATTTGATTCAACCTCTTTGTTCTGTACAACAAGATCCATACACATGAAATTAAAATTTGCAAAGAAATCCAGCCGCACCAAGAACAACACCAAAGCTGTTTTTGTCAAATCTTGGGTTTCAAAGACCAGCTGAAGTAACAGGAGATCGCATGCTTTATTTGATATTGTATTTTTTAAGCACACATTCTCGATATTCATGCTTACAGCTAAAGAGCCACATTATACTGGTCCATTGATAAACAAATAGAAATTATATATAAACCAGCCGTCATTCATGATTGCTATCATTCTCAAATCCTCTCCATAGAATTGATCTTAACTAAATCTCTTGAGCTTCTTCAATTTCTAAGAGGGCTTTTAAAGTGATTAGGTATAACTACCAGGCTATTTTACTGGCCAGCATTTCTGATCTTAATGAAATGCTAGCTTGAAATAATTCCTCAAGATCTGACAGAACTGTGAAACAACTATCACGCAGATTTTGATCATGCTGTCTTCCTTGTATGATTAATGTGCTTCTTGTAATTTAATGGTTTGATGGATGGAGGACCCCCAAAATGGCTTCAGAACGGACAGAGAAATACAATAATCCCGAGATCAAAATATAGTTCCTCACCAATGCCAGAATTTATCTTGTATTGTTTCATTCTGGAATATGTTTATAAATGCACTCCATATTAACCAAGACATCTTCCCTATTTATAGATATTCATAATCGATCCGTGGTGTAGGCAGGCATCAATTGTCGCAGGTCAGTGGGTTACTGCAAGAATTATATTCAAGATCCTGTTGGAAAAATTGCCAGTAGAACTTCCTGATTGAGTGACACAGTGTCATGAATCAGCCTGGCTACAATTAATGACACTACTAGAAGCGAATTCTGGATTAATCTAGATTTCCATTGTCTTGATTTCTGAATTCTGAAGAAACTAAATTAGGGCTTCTCCCTCGGGTTTAAGTGAGAGTTGTTATTGGTGAGACTGATCAGTCCACGCACCATTGTGACACAAAATAGGATAGTCCCAAAGACAGAAGCAGGGAATTACGTTTCTTCCCTTGCAATCAGAGCTCTTATAATCATACTTATAGATCTATCGACCCGTCTATCTGTCTATCTATCTATCTATCTATCTATCTATCTATCTATGTATTTATCTATTAATTTATCTATCTATCTATCTCAATTTTATCCTTTGTTTCAGACTAGTTTTACTTTTTTTTCCTTTCTTGTCTCTTGTCAGCCTCCTTTCTAGTAATAATAATAATAATAATAATAGGTATTTGTATAGCGCTAATTCCAGTAAACTGCTCACTAGCGCTTGTGCATGCTGGATTTATCTGTAGAAACTTTTAAATAGGTAAGTCTTAAGATTTCTCTTGAAACCTTCGAGTGTTTTGGAACCCTTGACTATCTCTGGGAGTTGGTTCCACAGTTTCGGAGAGGCATGCGAAAAGGCTCTGTCTTCATACTTGTTTTTATTGCAGGAGGGTGGTTCATTTAAGAGCATTTTGTTATTGCTTCTCAGATTGCAGTTTCGTTCAGATTTTGGCTGAATCATATTTTGAATATACAAGGGAGCTTGCCCGTTTATTGCTTTCCAAGTTGTTAACATCAGTTTGAATTGTATTCTTGCTGGAATGGGCAGCCAATGTAGTTGCTTCCTATGCTGGCTTACACTGTCATGCTTTCTCAATTTTTCAATGAGTCGAACGGCTGAGTTCTGGGCCACTTGAAGTTTATACATCAAACGACTCGATGTTCCATAAAGAAGACCATTTCCATAGTCTAGGTGAGGTGTGACAAGAGCATTGACCGCTGTTTTACAGGTTTCCTTGTCCAATGACTTCCTGATTTTTGAAATGTTTCTGATATTGAAATAGGCATTCCGACACATTTTGTTAACCTGTTTTTCCATGGTCATGTTTTTGTCAAAGATTACACCCAGATTTCTAACATGATCGACTGCATTAATTTTGACATTGTCGACATGGATTGATGATACTTGGAGTTTATTAAGTTGATGTGGACTGCCAATGAGCAGTAGTTCTGTTTTTTCTCCATTGTTACAAAGCTTATTTTCATGGAGAAATTTTCTGATATCAGCAATGCACTTTTCCATTTTGACTACGGCATTTCCTTGTTCTGAGAAAGTTGGTTTGAAGGAGAGTATAAGTTGCTCGTCATCGGCATACTTTTGGTCTTTGACTTGGTGTTTTTCAGCCACTTCACTTAATGGAGCGATGTATGAATTAAATAGGATTGGTCCTAATTTTGAACCCTGAGGAACTCCAAATTTCAGTGGCAGTCTGGTTGATGTCTTGTCGTTAATTATCACCAACTGTGACCTTTCAGAAATGTATGACTTGAACCAGCATAGCGCAGAATCATGAATACCGTATCTGCTTTCTAAACGTTTCAGTAGAATCTTGTGATCAATTGTGTCAAAAGCGGCTGCAATGTCCAACAGTACAAGCATCGTTACTTCACCTTTGGTCATATTCAACATGATATCGTCATGGATCTTTGTCAGAAGGGTTTCAGTGCTGTGGAATTTTCTGTAAGCTGACTGTTTCTCATCGTCCAGGTTGTTTGAAGTAAGATGGTCTGTGTATTGTTTAATAACAGCACTTTCAATAAGTTTGCCAAGGAATGACAGGTTTGATACTGGTCTATAATTCTTTTTGATTAGATCCAATCCATATTTTTTCAACAAAGGTATCACTAAAGCATGTTTTAGCTCAAGAGGCATTTCTCCCTGTGTGAGTGACTTATTGACAACATTGGTTATAACTGGGAGGTATTCATCAATACATTGGAGCAAAAGCCACGTGGGAATAGGATCAAGTTGGCAGTGTTTAACTGGCATTTCACTGATCAGTTTCTTTATGTCACTTTGAGATAGCCTTCTGAAGTGTCGGAGTGTATGAGGGGCAGTTTCGATATTGTTGGGAGTATCATTGTGTGTGGAGTCCAACTCAGACCTGAGTGTTTTAATCTTTTCATCAAAGAACCTATTGAAATCATTTGCCAAGTCAATTTCATTTGTGTGTGGTGGGAGAGGTAGTTCTTGTTTTCTGTTCAGACTTGAGTTCAGTAACTTGAACAACTTCTTAGCATCACCATTAGAATCTTTAATCTTTACTCGCAGATCTTCCGATTTGAGTTGACTCAGCTGCAGATTCAATGCATTTCTTTTTTCTTTGAATGACTCCCAGTCATTTTCAAGTCTGGTTCTCCTCCATAATCTCTCTGCTTTCCTCTTTTCTGATTTTAGAAGCTTGATATCAGCATTGTTGAATGGAGTGGGTGTGCGTAGAGTTACTTCTCTGATTTTAATGGGAGCGTGTTTCTCCAGTACCTCTTCAGTAGAATTATAGAGTCGAATAAGTTCATTAAGATCTTTCTGTTCCATCCCACTTACAGACAGATGTCTTCCAATGTCTTTTTTGAAATCTTGAACCACAATTTTTCTAGTTTTTCTGAAACTGATTTTCTTCTTGGGTTTTTTTGCTTATTGGTATTAGTATTCATCAATTGTCCACTTAAGTGCCAATTTCCTGTGAATTAAGACTTTTCTCTCATTTTAGCCCCAATACTTTGCTTACCACAAGATGAAGAAGTTGAAAAACTAGCAACTCATTAAACTTCAAATCGCCAATCTCAGATATTCAACTTTGTAAATGCAACCAATTTTTTTCTTGCGAAATATGAGGAGCCTTCAGAAGAATGGACAGAATTGTGTCATCAATGCCACTACCAAATGTTTTGTTCACTTTCTTATACCCAGTAAACCAGAAAACCAAACCTGTAAGTAAAATAATACTTAGGCAGTCTTCCATTATGTACTTATAATTATGCTGTGACAGTAAATAATGCTATGCATTCCAAGGAACTTAAATAATGCCCGAACACTTCTCACAAAGTGCTCCATACTTGAGGATTTACATGTATATCTGCCTTTAAAACTTCTTCATCTTATAATTTATTCCCTTAATTTGAAAAATGTTTTTTTATCAAAAATTGTTCAATGAATTTGAACTCAACATTTTACTTCATGATTTGCTAAGTATTGCTTTACAGTTGGCAAGGGTAAGCTGGTCCATTGAGTAAAGCAGATGATTTATTTTTTAGGAAATATCTCATAGGCAAGGCATACCCTCAAAGTGGCCACACGGAATCCCAGAGAATCAAGCCTTAGTCCAGAGCAATTCATTTCTCTGTCCTGCTGAAGTGTGTTTCTAATTTTAATGAGACCCTTTCTAGGTGAGTTATTGGAAGATCTAAGAAGAGACTAACTGAATTTACAGCAACTTTTAACACTTCAGATAATGGAATAATAATTTTTTTTACAACTGGTCAACATTTCAACAAGGAAATAACATTTTCTTTCTTCATTAAATGGGTCAGTCATTTTTTACAGAATATATCAACCACCCTGATTCCTGCGATATTGTGTAAATATATTCTGTGTTCTACTTCATAGTTCTTCAGCACACATGACTGAGTTTACATGTGAGAACAAAAGAGGGTGTACCATTGTGCTGTTTATAAATATATACATCAATATATGTCAACTTTCCAGTTTTTCTGGCATGTTTTTGCTTTCACACATTCTGTAGTCGAATAACATCTGGTAACATAAACAAAAAGTGTGAAAATTTTATGCGATTTATATTACAAACGCCTTGCAAGGTCTTGCACTGAAGAGAATAGAAGAATGAGAAGGAAAAAAACGTAAAAAATTTGATGAGGCTGGTATTGATTTTGGAGAAGGGTTAAACCAAATGACAGTGGTTACTGTCAGAAAGGCAGCAAGAATGACCCAATTCCCTTATTATCTGTATTAGTAGAGCGATTCTTTGATATATTTGTACTGATATAACTACCTCCTAATGGACTAAGAACTGCCATTGCCTCACCTCAAATCTGGTTGGATATCTATTTGGAGAGGCTCGGTCATAATGCGATTGTTTTTAAATCTAGAAAAGCCGATTAGGTCTTCTTTTTGCCAGAGACTCACTGGTATTTATTCTCTAAAGCCCTGAATTCATTTGCAGCTAAATGAAGATATGACTTGAGAGAAGCAGTGTGTGATTGATGGCTGTAGAAACATATGTCAGGAAAGAAAGATCCCATGAAGCTGGAACAACGAGAAGACAGCAAATATGTCATTATCAATTTAATTGGCTATTGGTTTGTAAACCAATATTTGCGTAGATATTGAATCCATTCATCTCACATTCTTGCATTTTAAGACATATTGGTTCATAATCTTATTAATTCCTAATACGATAGAGGATAAGGGATGCAGCGTGGAGGAGCCTTTTTCTTATTCTTCTGATGTGTAATATTGACAAAAGTGAAGAAAACTTGAAATTAATTGTGTGAGGAGAATTCCAAAACAAATAGGTGCATAATATTAGTTGCTTCTTTTGCTGTTTTGCTAATTAGACTAGAGATTGGCATTCTTTCTTGAATAAGCAAACAGACAATTCTAAAATGAAAGAGTCACTTAAACACAAGTTGGCTTTTCATGCTGAAGAATACTATTTAAGAAGAATGGCATTAGCATATAGATGAGCTCAGTAAGCTGCCAAAAGACAAAATAACTAGAAAGATAAATAGGTAAGTTATTTAAATGATGTTTGCTAAGAGACTAAGAAATTGAAGCTCATCTTTTTAGCATGCACAGACAAATTCGGTCAGGTCATTATGATCTACACGTATATACATACAGCCATATAATTTTAAATAAAATTCCTGTCAAGATTGAGAAAAAGGGAAATGGAGTGGCATTTGTTTGTAAGTGCTTATGTATATATGTTATATAGTTTTCCAGAGGATGCAGATTCATGTCTAGCAGCAAGCATATCTTATTCAGCTCAGTATAGAGCAACCATTTAACTCTATAAATAAGTGAAGTGAAAAATACTGGAAAAGAGGCAAATTATACAATTGGACATAATGAGCGTGACAGGAGTGGAATGCAAAGAGAGAAGTTCATGAGACGCATGAAGTGTTTGATTCATGCAGTGACAGAAGGCAAGCTCATGATTGCGTGGATCAAAATTAGGGTCAGTTTAACCAACTGATCAGGTTGACTTCATCATGCATTGACCACAGGCACTCAGTACGAAGTTGGCAGATTATTCAATGCAAGACCAATCAAGAAAATCAATTGCAGAGGTTTAATCGTATGAATGAGTCTGTGCTTGGTATTCAAGTCACCCCTGCCTCCTTTCCTGCTAGTTCTTGTTCCAAATGTAGGTATTAGAAACTCCGACTTTTATGGAAATTTCATTGCAGTTCCAGACTGTAACACCCTGTTGCTTGCATTCCTGGCTTCGTTTTTGTCTACCACAATAACTCTAATGCTAAGATTCTACAGAGATGGTGGCAACAAGTTTGTTGCTTTGTACCATGTTTATTCCACGTAACAAGCAGAACAGTCACTGATTTCACTGTCCTTGATTAGTTATAGGAGCTGTGTAACAGGACATGAACTACACAGTAATGTCCATTGTATGTTCCATTTATTTGTCGTAAGATCTAGATACCGATGTGTTCTGTTGTTATGAATTCATCCAACTGAATAACAAGTAGCTTAATGTCACATCGCTTAGTGTATATCAAAGAGAGGGCAATGTCACAGGCGTAGGAAATTTTACGATTTGGGGCAGAAAATATTGTGAATTTAACATTTTTTAGACTAATTGGGAAATTTCTTTTGGGCAATTGTTGACCTCCTACAGTGGACCTATGGGCAATGTTACAACAGACATAACAAAAAGTCGGAAAACTGATAACTCAATCAATACATAATGGAAATTGATGGTCCCTCTTAGGATCACCAATGTACACTTGTTAGGAATTTATTTTCAATACATTGTATTTCATTCACTAAATCTTTTTATTTAGGAGTTTCTCCAACAACATGGCTCTTAAACATGACATGTTAACTTACCTTTATAATATGATATAAGTAGAAATGATGTTATAGCATGCCTCTGTGTGATTAGAAACTTTCTAGTGTGAGTACTCCCAGAGAAAACTTGTGCTATACTTAAGATTACCAGTTCATCCAATCTTTTCACTCACTTGACTAAGCATCTGGGAATAAGTAATATTAAGAGATAATATGTCTACCTGTGATAGAGAGGCCTATCATAGCAAATTACAGGACATGAGCCTACTTAACCCGACATCTGATATTTTGGCCCAGCTTGTGGGTATCGCACGCTTGTATTCTGCATGAAGCCTGTACTGTCTCAAAAAATGTTGTGATGAAATGGCAAAAACATTATGAAATGATTTGATAGGCTATTGAAAGTACAAAAAGAAATATGAAAGAAATTGTTTAATGCCATCAGCATTCGTTATTGTCTGCATTGCAAAAATGCAACAGTAGAAACAAAATTTGGAACGTTGGAATAGTGTAGAGAAATTGCGCAGTTGCCAGGATGCCAGGTGAAAGTACCAACACACTGTCACATCATTGTGGGTATATATTAAACACTTTCTATAACAGTATTTTTGATATCCTGCATCAGATCTCTGCAATGACATGAACTCTTGCCTAATGATGTCCACTTCGATAGAATGAGAATCCAGCCAGGCTAAGAACATCCAAGCTGTGACTGACCAAGCTTTGGTTTCAAAGACCATGCAGCTCAAGTAACATGAGATCTCATGTATGGCTACCAAGCTTTTTAACTGGCTTTTCTGATCTTAATTATATTATTATAATATCTTTATTCACACACATATATTGTGGTACAGGTTAATTAAATAAAAGTAAACAAGGTAAAAACAAAACAATGATAAAAACAAATAGTATTACAAAAGTATTACTTAAAAACAATTATGACACACATAATGTGTTAATCATGTCTGACACATCATCCATAGACAGATACTCACATGACATAAAGCCATCACGGATATTAATGAGTTCTTCCAGAACTGCAGCATCATTAATGGTATCAACGTTAATACTGTATCTTATAGTATCACCAAAAGTGTGATCAATATAGCTATAATTACGCCCTATCACAGACATTGGGTTACCCAGTGCTACTTTACTGACAACTCTGACAACATCATTGTCACTGACTAGACATTTCATAATAAATTTAACAAATCCTCTACACAATTGGATCCTTAGGGGATCAAAACCTGATATGGCATAAATTAAGTCACAATGAGTCATTGGATGAACCCTCCATAAGCTTCTTAATGCCTTACGCCAAGCTATGCACAAGTCATTAACTGCATTGCTATTCAATAGCCATATTGGCGACCCATAGAATGAACAACAGTATTTATCAAATAAATTACATTTTACAACCGGCTGGATATGACCGAAATCAGACATGAAAATATTAAAACTTTTCCAGAAAGCTGAACATGACTTATCCACTATATAGTCAGAGTCTTCCACGGAGATGCTATGACCAAGATGAACAACATTATTACAATACTTTAAAGATTCACCAAAGATTTTCAAAATTCCCTTTTTATCATTAGAACCTTTACCTTTAAATAACAATAATTGACTCTTTTTACCATTAAATAATATATTATAATCATTAGCATAGTTCTCACAAATATCAAGCATCTTTTGCATATCATCAGCATATGCCAATGCTCCAGTATACTGATTACCTACATGACAACCAACTCCAGAGTTTTCAAGATTAACCAATAATCCATCTATATAGACTGCAAACAATGCAGGAGACAAAACTCCGCCCTGCTAATGAAATGCTAGCTTGAGATAATTCCTTATTCCTCAAGATCTGATGGAACTGCGAAACAACAATCACCCAGATTTTGATCATGCTGTCTTCCTTGTATGATTAATGTGCTTCTTGTAATTTAATGTTTTGATGGATGGAGGATCCCCAAAATGGCTTCAGAATGAACATAGAACATCAATATTCTAAAATCAAAATATAGTACCTCCCTTCTGCCAGAATTGATCTAGATTGTATCATTATAACCCGGAATACATATATAAATTCAGACATTTTCCTTATTTATTTAGATTCATGTTTCATCAGTGGTGTGGGCAGTCATCAATTGTTGCAGGTCAGAGGGTTACATCACAAACTATTTTCAAGATCCTGTTTGAAAAATTCCCTATAGATCTTCCTGATTCAGTGACACAGTGGCATCTATCTGTCTATCATAAATCTGTGTTGCCGTATCGTTTTTTAAATTTTGTTTTCTTTTTTGTCTGCTGTTCTCCTCCATTCTAGAATTTATCTTTATTCCACTCAAATGCCATTTTCCTGTGAAAATGCCATTTTCCTGTGAAGACTTTTCTTTCACTTCAACGTTACAGGAATTCACGTTGAAGTTGACTTGCGGAAGTTGAATACTGGTGAAATTGCATTTTGATTATTGTTCACAAACTGATTTGTTAATTTTGCATATGAAATTAGGAATTGGAGGGCATCTTGTGAGGGAAAGATCCAGCAAAGTGCAAGTGCTTAGAAATGAGTTAATGATAAATAATAACGAAAAATATATTTATAATCATGATGTGTGGTGCACAGATGACGTGTAGTACATACCAAATGAGGTGTTCTCAGCTACGAAAGATTACTAGCAATTAGAAACGAAGGGAGAGCCAACCTTGAAGCATGTCAAAAACAAACAGAAACAGTGGAATACTTGAAACAACTTTCAAAAACATCACTCAGGTTGATGTTTGTTATTTTGTAGAGTGATTCACAACTGGCCCATATTTGACTCGTCTAGACAGCTTTTTTTCTAAGCATGCTGACTGGACATCATAATAGTTAGTCAGATAGTGGACAAGTGTAACATCAAGTGACAGCGGCTACCAGAATGACGCAATTGCCTTGTGCACTAGAAGAACCATTCCTTAATATTTGTACAGATATGACAACAGATATGACAACCGATTTTTTTTAAATCAAGAAAAGCCGATTAGGTCTTCTTTTTGCCGCTGACTCGCTGGTATTTATGTTCTAAAGCCCTGAATCAATTTGACAGCCAAATGAAGATATGACAAGAGTGAGGCAGAGTGTGTGATTGATGGTGAAACATATGTCAGACGGAGAGAGATCCCATGATGCTACAACAATGAGAAGACAGCAAATATGTCATTTTCAATTTAATTGGCTTTTGGTTTTCCAAAGTTTCACTTTTGAGCATGTTTAGTGAACACATGTTTGCATAGATTTCAAATCTATTTATCCCACATCCTTGCATATTAAGACATTTTGGTTCGTAATCTTATTAATTCCTGATAAGATAGAAGATAACAGTTGCAACATCCAGGAGCCTGTTTCTTATTTTTCTGTTTTGTAATATTGGCAAAAATGAGAAAAACTTGAGATTAATAGTGTGAGGAGCATACCATTAATCCCTTCTTTTGCTGTTTTGCTTGTAGGACTAGAAATTTTAATTCTTTCTAAAATAAGTGAACAGGCAATTCTCTTGATTCTTGATGCTGCAGAAAACTGTCAATGAAGAATCACTGATAGGGATAAGCATATAAATAAGATGCCTAAAGAAAAAAAAAATTAATAAAGAGGACACCATAAACAAATAAATTATGCAAATGATAGATAGCACAAGCAACTTGGTTTACTTTATTATCATCTACACATACATAAAAATTTAGCCATACAATTTTGAAGGAAATGCCTGCCTTTGAGAAGAAGGGAATTGGAGTGATATTTATTTGCAAGCATCCATGGACATATAATACTATAACTGCGTTCATGACAAGCAGATTCATGTGACAGAGTGTTCCAGAGGTTGCGACTTTGCATTTATCAACAAGCATATCTTATTTTGTTTAATAGAGTGCAGCCTTTTTCAAAACTATATATAAATGTGTGAAAAATTCAGTTATTCCACTTTAAACTACAATATGATTTCTTATTTTATTAAAAGAAGATTCATGTGACATAGTGTTGCAGAAGTTGCAATTTCACATCTCTCAGCAAGTATGTTTCATTGATTCAATACAAAATAGTTCAGGTGTGACTTCTTAAATCTCGGCTTGACACACTTATTTTTCGACATGAATTTTGATCCGTCTGTTTGAGTCTAAAAACATCTAGACATGGTAATATGTTGCCAATTCTACTATCACATACCATTTCCTTTCTCTTCATTACAAAGACCAAAGGCCAGATAATCCTGAGGCTCTTTCCTGCTTATGGGGGACATCATCATTGGTCTTGATAGTTACGCATGATAATTCAAACAAAGAGCTTTCTTTGACCTTAGTTCTTATAACCAATAACCAAACAAGAAATGTAGTAGTTTAGTAAGAGAAGTATGCAAACTATTTTCCTCCTCTCACGGCGATGTATTCTTCAACATGTAAAGTATAAAATTATTTGGTATATCTATCAGTTGATATTACTCAAACCAAACAAAAATTGGCGGCAATACACCTGGGAGAAGCCTCATCCAAACAGGATGAAATTAGACTATTTGACATTTTAAAGTTACCTGGTGCATTTTGAATAAAAATGGATGAGGATGGTCACACACATGGTTCCATTACACATGCATGTGGAAAATAAAACGTGGCTTTGACTTGAAAATATGAGGATCATTTACATACGCTGAACAATAGCTAACAACCCTGTCGGAAATTTGACTTATTTTGACGTCAGTGGACATCAGTGTGACTTCACTGACATTATCCTGACGTCCAGTGAGGTCAGAAAGCCCACTGGGTAATAGCTAATCATTATGCTATCACTCTCTGCAGCCCAGATCACCACCACCATTGGCAAGCATATTTTCCATGATTTGTTACCATAGATGGTGGTATAGTGTTAGGACACATGTCAAGTGCTGTGACGACAGACACTGCAGCGCCTTGTAGCTGAGAAGGGAGGAAGCAGCGGTAACACTAGAAGTGCTAATGGACGTTCATAGTCCCATTCCTGTGGGGCTCAAAGTTTCATCCACAGTTGATATCCACAGGACAGGACAAGTAAGCAGAAGGAGAGCTAATCATGGCTGAGATGTTGTAAATTGTAGGCATATAACAGGACTTCATAGATAACTGATTTACCATTTAACAAAATTTACACAAAAAAAAGTTGACATGTCCTCCTTGATCATTTTGTTGAAGGCTTATGAATGCATCAATTGTTCAAATATCAAGAGCTTTAATGCTATGATGCAAGAAGAACTCAGGAAAGTCCCTTATGCCAACATATATCACCTCCTAATCTTTGGCAACTCTATTTAAAGGAGAGTTCAAATTGAAAGTTTTGCAATTTCTTTGAAAAAAAAAAAACAAGAATATGAAACAATGTTGAGATGGCACCCAGTTAAAGAATAGTAACTTTTGCCTACATGAGAAAACTAGAGTTGATGCAAAGCTTTCAATTAATATTATACATGTTCAAGGATATTTGCATCATAATGACAAAATATTTCTTGGTCTATATGTAGACAATGTACGTATTTCTCTGCAGCAATTGATTGATGAATTGCAAATTTCCATGAATAGAATGACAGGGCATTATTTTCTACATTTTGATTCTTGATATCTTTTAAAGAGTGATATTGTGAATGGTGCAAGATATTTTGGTATTTTCTATTTACATGAATGGCAGGCATGCTGCTAGGATGTCCAACTAGTTGGCCAATTGACATGTTTAAGCACTTGAATGGCCAGGTTGCTCCTGGATGGCAAAGAGGCAAATTCCACAAGTGGACATAATGAGTGTGACAAGAGTGGAATGCAAAGAGAGAGGTTCACGAGAGGTATAAAGTGTGTGATTCATGCATTAACAGAAGGCAAGCTCATAATTGCATGGGTCAGAATGGGGGTCAGTTTAGCCGAGTGATCAGCTTAACTTCATCATGCATTGACCGCAGGCACTCAGTGTGAAGTTAGCGATTCATTCAATGCAAGACCAATCAAGGCTGATCAATTGCAGAACATTAAAGACTGCTTAATCGCATGAATGAGTCAGTACTTGGTATTCAAGCAATCCCTGCCTTCTTTCCTGCTATTTCTTGTTCCCAGTATAGGTTCTAAGCCCTTCCTTGTATGGAAATTTCATCGCAGTTCCAGACTTTAAGGCCCCCTCCCACTGCTTGCATTTCTGGCTTGCATCATTTGTCTACTACTAGGTAGGTATTTATTGACATATATGAAATATATATTACATAAATGTCCACAGCGGGCTGAGTTCAGAAACATGTACTGTATAAAGTAAAAAGAAATAAACAAAAGTCATTGGAAAATATTCAATGTCTCAAAGCAAAAATTACAAATGTTCTCTGGAGTATTGGAATTGCAGTTAAATACATCTGCCAGTGAATTAGCCTGGATTGAATATTGTTCTCTTAAATGACTTGTCATCTTGCACTTCAACAAGACATGAACTTCATTTTGGACTTCACCACAATTGCATAGTCTTTCTTCCGCCGAAATTCTTGCCCACCTGCCAGTTTCGTAACGCATCTTGTGGGAACTCAGACGAACCTTGGTAAAACAGCATCTGATCATCTCGGGAACTGCCTTGTAGTACACTGCATTTACAGCTAAATCAGGGTTCAAGGACTTATATGCTACTCTACGCGAGCTTGTTGACATTCGTACACTGGATTTTTTCTTCTCCAGCTAAGAGAGTGAGGGTGACATGTCATACGTCTCCACCAGTTGCATGGCGACACCTCCAGGTGTGCGGCATTGGATAGCCTCTTCCATTACTCGTTCTACATAACTTCCACGAAATGACTCCCTGGCTCTTAGCTTGCGTAAGAAGTTAAACTGTCTTTGGTGAATGTAGCCTTTTGCTCCAGGTTCTCCCGCCTCTACACATACAAGGTCGTTGCATGTAGTGGATCGAACACCGAGCAAGCTCTTCAGCGCAGCATTATAGGCAGTTTCTGCATCACGGATGTCTTTAGTGAACCAAGATTCACAGCCGTAAAATATCGCACTGCACAAAGCACTGTCCCATGTGCAACAATGTAGTCCCTCTCAAGACTTTGTATGTAACTAGTTTTTTTTGTCGTGTGCCACATTAGTTACTTAGTAGAACTGTGACTGATTTCACTGTCTCCGACTTATTGTCACTATTGCAGCACAGTGCTTGACCTTCACAGTATGAATTCTCTACAAGTATGTTTACATGGTATAATTTAATAGAAGATGAAGATATACATCCCAAAGAATGGTAATATTATGGTCATCAAATTTCAAGATGTATTCTACAAATTCTGAGGTATCCCACCTCATCTTATGTATATATACAACATGAAAATTTCTTTGATGGATACCAAGAGTTGTGACATGAAGTGCATTGTTATTCAGTTGCATGTACATGTACTGAATTCATGACAACAACCAAACACATCTGTATTAATTTAGATTTTACAACAACTAAATGAAAAAAACAACAACATGTTAATACATTTGAATATGTGTATCTATACTGGCAGTTTTGTTGTTTACCTTAGTATTGTCATTGACTTGGGGATGTATATAATAACTATATATTCTTCATCTATTTAATTTGATTCAACCTCTTTGTTCTGTACAGCGAGATCCATAGACATGAAATTCAAATTTACATAGAAGTCCAGCCGCACCAAGAACAACAGCAAAGCTGTAATTGTCAAAGCTTGGGTTTCAAAGACCAGCTGAAGTAACTAGAGATTGCATGCTTTATTTGATATTGTATGTTTACAGTTAAAGAGCCACATTTATACTGGTCCATTGATAAACAAATAGAAATTATATAAACCAGCCATCTTTCATGATTGCTATCATTCTCAACTCCTCTCCATAGAATTGATCTTAACTAAATCTCTTGAACTACTTCATTTCTAAGCGGGCTTTTAAAGTGACTCTGGTAGGTATAACTTCCACGCTATTTAGGCCTACTGGCATTTCTGATATTAATGGAACTCCAGCTTAAGATAATTTCTGAAGATCTGATAAAACCGTGATTGACAATCACGCAAATTTTGATCACTCTGTCTTCCTTTTATAATTAATGTTCTTCTTGTAATTTAATGTTCTGATGGATGGAGGACCCCCAAAATGGCTTCAGAACGGACAGAGAACTAAAATAATCCTGAGATCAAAATATAGCGCCTCAGCTAGAGCTGCCAGAATTGATCTTTTATTGTTTCATTCATGAATAAATTAAAAATTCATTCCATATTTATCCAGACATTTTCCCTATTTAGAAATATTCATCATTGATCTGTGGTGTTGACAGGCATCAATTGTTGCAGGTCAGTGGGGTTACTCCAAGAATTATATTCAAGATCCTGTTGGCAAAATTTCCAATGGATCTTCCTGATTGAGTGATGACACAGTGTCACGAATCAGCGTGGCTACAATTAATGACACTATGAGGAAGCCAATTCTGGGTTAATTTAGATTTCCATTGTCTTGATTTCTGAATTCTGAAGAAACCAAATTAGGGCTTCGCTCTCGGGTTTAGATGAGAGTTGTTATTGCTCTTACTGATCAGTCTACACACCATTGTGACACGAAATAGGCTAGTCCCAAAGACAGAAGCAGGGAATTATCTTTCTTCCCTTCCTTGCAATCAGGGCTCTTATAATCGTACTTATCTATCTATGTATCTGTCTATCTGTCTATCTGTCTATCTATCTATCTACCTATCCATCTATTTATCTATTTATCTATCTATTGATTTTTCTATGTATCGATTTTTCTATCTATTGATTTTTCTATCTATTTATTTATCTATCTGTCTATCTTAATTTATTCTTTGTTTTGGACTAGTTTTACTTTGTTTTCTTTCGTGTCTCTTGTCAACCTCCTTTTTATTATTCATCAATTGTCCACTTAAGTGCCATTATCCTGTGAGGATTTTTCTGTCATGTCAGCCCCAATACACACAGGTTACTTTGCTTGCCACATGATGAAGAAGTTGAAAAACCAGCAACTCATTAAACTTTGAATCGCCGTTCTCAAATATTCAACTTTGTAAACTCAACAGCTTTTTACTTAAAAAAATATAAGGAACACTCAGAAGAATGGACAGAATTATGTGATAAATGCTGCTACCAAATGTTTTGTTCCAATTCTTATAACCAGTAAACCAGAAAACCAAACTTGTATATGAAATACTACTTAGGCAGTCTTCCGTTATGTACTTATAATAATTACGCTGTACCAATAAAGAAATACTATGTATAACAAAGAACTTAATAGCCTACCATAACACTTCTCACAAAGTGCTCCATGGTTGAGGATTTACATCTGCCTTTAAAACTTCTTCATCCTACACTTTATTCGCTTAATCTGAAGAATGCTTTTTACCAAAAAGTGTTCATTTAATTTGAACTCCACATTTTACGTCATGATTTGCTAAGTATTGTATTCAAGTTGGCAAGGGTAAGCTGGTCCATAGAGTAAAGTGGATGATTTATTTTGTAGGAAATATCTCAGAGGCAAGGTACACCCTCGAAGTGGCCACACAGGATCCCAGAGAATCAAGGCTTAGTCCAGAGCAATTCATTTCTCTGTCCTGCAGAATTGTGATTCTAATTTTAATAAGACCCCTTTCAACTAAGTTATTAGTAGAGATTTAAGTAGAGATTAACTGAATTTACAGCAACTTAACACTTCAGATAAAGAATAATAATTTTTTTACAACTGGCTATCATTTTGACAAGGAAATAACACATCTTTCTTCATTAAATGTGTCAGTCATTTTGTCAACTATCCTGATTCTAGCGATATTGTGTTCTATTCCATAGTCCTTCAGCACCCATGAGTTTACAAAGAGGAGGTATATATTTTTCACAATTTGACAAGTACACAAATTTGGAAACCTGCATAAACGAACATATACACAAATTTAGCATTCGTCAAAGTGTGAAACATCGCAATTCACGAATTTGTGTAGGTGTAATTACGAACATTGCAACCTTAAACTTGGCTAAAACCAACTCTAAACCTAATTTTGACCCTAAAACTGAAAGATATGTATAACACCTCCACAAATTTTAGAAATTAAAGGTACACAAATGAATAATGAAGCACATACATGAGTGCTAATTATTACACATACACGAGCACCTGTGCTCGTCTTTCATGTCCACAAATTCGTACATGCTCGTTTTTACACCTCCACAAATTTGTGTACATGTAAAATAATGAAAAATATATACATGAAAGAGGGTGTGTACTATTGCGCTGTTTATAAATATATACATCACACTGTAAAATTTGAAAACTGAGTTGATGCAAATATTTGAGCTATCTGAGAATGTAAATAATTTTCAAGCTATGATAGCTCAATCCTACAAGTTGTCAAGGTATGATAGCTCAATGCTGTAAGTTGTCCAAACGAATCATAACATTAAGCTGTGAAAACATGAAAGCTTCAGTTGTTGCAGATAGCTTGACATCTCAGTCATGCCACTTATAGCGCCATCTATAACAAGCACTTCTCATAAGACTGCATTTAGTTTTAAATAATTATTTACTTACAAGAAAAAATAACATTTATATTACACTATCCCAGTGAAAAAATGAGTAGCACACCACTTTAGCTGGTTAATTTTTTATTTTTGTCTCTCTTAAATTAATTTGTGGGAGTAATTAGATGCATGCTTTCACACGTCAACCAACATTTCCAAGTCAGAGTGTGTTCAAATATAGGCTTCTAGCACTGTATACCAACTGAGATGAGCCACAGGCCATTGGGATTTATTCACAAGAAATTAATTTTTAAATCTCCTTGTGATGCAACGGTCTTTGTTGAATGCATCTTGGGCCTGTCCATGATGTGCTGAAATGAAGCATACTAGATCAGGTGGATCCCCTTGAGAGATCAAACAATATTTCGGGATTACAGCCCATATTCATAAATAACTTTATAAGACAGGTCACACATATATAAATGAAAAACAACTAAAAATAAGTCAACACAGCTCAAAATTTTGAGTTGTGTCAGCTAGGATCAATAAGTCAACAAAACTCAATATTTTGAGCTGTAAGTCAACACAGCTCATTGTTTTGAGTTTTCTCAGCTTGAATACCTTAGTCAACATAGCTTAGTATTTTGAGCTATCTCAGCTCGGTATTTTGAGTTATCTTAGCTTAAAACATTAATCTATGTTAGCTCAATCAACTTGTGCAACCATCTCACTCAATCAATTGAGCTGAATCAGTGCCTCCGATTTTACAGTGCAATATATGTCAAAAACTGCTGGTTACATAACACAATAAGCGTGAAAAGGTTACGTGATTTATGTTACAAACAAATTACAAGGTCTTGCACTGAAGAGAATAAAAGAATGAGAAGGAAAAAAACCCCAAAGACAGTATTTGAGGATTCTGGTATTGATTTTGGAGAAGGGTTAAACCAAATGACAGTAGTTACTGTCAGAAAGGCAGCAAGAATGACCCAATTCCCTTATGCATTAGTAGAGCCATTCTTTAACATATTTGTACTGATATAACTACCTCCTTATGGACTAAGAACTGCCATTGCCTACCCTCAAATCTGGGGGGATATCTATTTGGAGAGGTTCAGCCAATAATGCGATTGTTTTTAATGCTGGATCGAAAGGCGATTTGGTCTTCGTTTTGCCACTGACTCAATGGTATTTATGCTCAATGGCCCTGAATTCACTTGACAGCTAAATGAAGATATGACTTGAGAGAAACAGTGTGTGATTGATGGCAGTAGAAACATATGTCAGGCAGAGAAAGATCCCATGAAGCTAAAACAATGAGAAGACAGCAAATATGTCATTTTCAATTTAATTGCTTTTGGTGTGTGAACCAATATTTGCATAGATGTTGAATCTATTCATATCACATTCTTACATTTTTAGAAATATTGGTTCATAATCTTATTAATCCCTGATAAGATAGAGGATAAGGGATGCAGCATGCAGGAGTATTTTTCTTATTCCTCTGATGTGTAATATTGGCAAAAGTGAGGAAAACTTGAAATCAATTGTGTGAGGAGAATTCCAAAAAAAGAAGAGCATAATATTAGTCCCTTCTTATACTGTTTGCTGATAAGACTAGAGATTGGCATTCTTTCCAGAATTAGCAAACAGACAATTCTCACAAGAAAGAGTCACTCAAATACAAGTTGACTATTGATGTTGTAAAAAACTATAAAAGAAGAATCGCTGAGTAGTTCACTCATATAGCAATTAGTTGCCAAAATACTAAACATTAACTACAAAGAAAATGCAAATGTCTGCGATCAGATTAAGAAAGTATTTGTTTCGCTTACTAAGTACATAAGATACAGGACATAAAGCCCAAATCATCCATCTGTATACACATATGTTGGAGTAAGCTGATTATGTTGTATTACATTTTGTAAGGAGTTGCAGCATGCTTATCTTGAAAAATGCTGTTAACTTCGACAGATTCTCTTGTGTCAACCTACTTCCATAACAGGTCCAGTCACATACCTTTTTACTCTTTTGTTCAATGTATCAAGTTCAGGGCTTTGACGAGAAGTACATTTTCCCGGCCCTAGATTTAAATAACCCAAAAATAAACAGAGCTAAAATTTAATGACAAGAGCAATATCGAATATCTTGATGAAGCTTAGCCCGAGTAGCCAGAGGCTTGTCTGGATTTTTACTGTTTCTATTGCTGTAATTGCGTTAAACTTTTTTAAAAACAATTATGCCAGTGAAGCTGAAATATGAAACTGCTATGGGAGCTTGAAACATTTCCTTTCAGAGAATAACATGTAAAACAGAAAGAACATAAAAACAAGCTATGAAGTTCTCAGATGAGCCCCGAATGAAAGAATGGTTTGCTGTGGGCAAGAGATTGTCATGAGATCTGCCTCCTTTGATGAATGGCCTCATCCGTCTAATGTGGCTTAATAGCAAGACATCAGCAAGACATCAGCCCTGGGCTGTGAAACATTTACCCTAAATTAGGCTAAATACTCCTTCGGTGGCCGCAATTTGGCCTGAGTGGGGGACAGCAGATTGCAGGAAGAAAAAGGCAAGAGGTTTTTAGAGGAGCCTTGAGAAAATGTCACCATATGGGGTCCCCCTAGGATCAGCACTTCACCCTCTCTCATTTCCACTGCACTCTGTGATTCCACCCTCCAAGGGCTTCCCCTGCACCCTACCCTCTAATTAGCAGCTCGAATTGCCTCCAAAGGTCACTCCTGCCCTCAAATGACAAAATCATTCCCTCATTATTCCATGTTTGTCACATACTCCAAGTTTGCTTCACCAGAAATATTGTTCATCATCTGTAATAAGTCAGCTGAAATGGGGAGTATCACTTTCCAAGGCTAATCTCCGGCCCCTTTTGCACCATCATACTGATAACACTCTCTTTGAAAAACTAATTCCATTTGAAAATTAGCTGCACTCTATGGCTTGCTACATGTTCCAACTAATAAGGACCTATTATGTTGATTAAAGTAATTTTATGCTCAGTATCAGGGACCTGAATACCAAATTAAAAGTCATGGATAGCTCCACATTGCAGCTAATGCTGTTCTCAATCAAACCATCCCAGTTTCCCCCAGCACGAGTTACATGGTGTAAATTAGGTGTAATCATTATTGAATGACTAAGCTCCCACCAACATCAAAGAGGTAAACCCACTTAATTTTAAAATAATGGTTTTTAATTTAACTTTTAAAACTTGCAGGGAGCTTTCTGTTAATCTCAGTCGAGCTGGAATGCTCTCTTTTAACTGCAGTGATTTCGATGTCAGAAGAAAGAAAAAATTTCTCTCAAGTCTCCGGGAACTTCACAGAACTTAAAACGGTTCAATTTGGAGGTTGAGACATGTTGAAGGGCGGATAGCTGTGGATGCAGTCGGCAAATTGCCCATGAAAATGACTCCATTGACTGCAGGCTGAGCAGCTGGTTGAGTCAGAGGTTGCTCACAGTATAGTCTTTCTATGGGTCATAGTGCTACTGGTGAAGAGGCAGTTGTAGCCATGAGCTGCTTTATTACTCAACTGCTTGCCTGCTGTCCAAAGAACAGAGTGAGATGCAAGGACTGTTATGAATGTGGCGGTGTCAGGGGCCAGGGCTGAGGGTTGTTTGTCCTGCAGATCACAAGGGACTTAGAGATGATTCCAAGAGGTGATTGGGACCTGATAGAGATGCACAGATAGAGAGGGCACTGGCACAGGGGTCCACAAGGTCCACAAGGGCAAGGGGGGGGGGGGTCTGATAGTGGCTCCCTTTGCCCTACACATGTCCCTAGTCGCATGGATTAGCAGCTACATGGTCAATGATGGTGCGATGCCAATGGTCACCCAGTTGTAACCCAGTGGTCAAGCAAGTCAAGTGGAAGGCCCTCGATCGATGCCGCATGATGTAAGGGCCGATCATGGCTGCCGGAGGATCTAAGGCACCCTACATTGGCCTGCATGGCCCCGATGTGTGATCAGATGCAGCCTCGTTGACAAGGGCCCCTTCGGCCCACACATCATCACAAGAGCCATCGTAAGAGACACTGGTGGCACTTTGTTGGCCCCCTTTGCTGCTAGGTGGCACTGCCATGGCTTCTTCCTCTTAGCTCAACTTGCTCCTAAGACACCCCTAAGTCCCATGAAGGTTCAGAATGTCCCGAGATGTCCCAAGGATCTGAGCTTCCTGGCCGCCCCACCCTTCCCAGGGGAACGCTACTGGAAACTTTAAAAATACTCGGGCTAATGCTGATGCTCCCACCGAGTGACAAAACCACAGCAGGGCAATTTATCAGCAGCACGGCCGAATCACTACCAGTCAAGTAATATTTCTTTCAGCTATTTATTGAGCGCGGCTCCGTGACTCTCCCCTGGGTATGGGCCGACGAAGTCTCCTCAATGCCTCAGCCCCTCTCTCCGCCTCCCCTCCTCGTCCTTCGCAAACTTTACTTCTTTTTAATCAGTCACGTCCCTGTCCTGGTCGCTTGGAGGAGCCCATACTTGTCTCTTTTCCCATGGTGCCTTGCACTCCTCAGTCTCAGTTTCCACTTCCTGAGGGCCCAGCAAGTGTTTCCGCTACAGCAGCGCCACAAGTGTCTTTGACTCACACCACTGAGGCACAATGCATGACGTCTCCATAGCTTGCAATAACGAGTAGCTACAACCAAAACTGAGGATGCTTCAGGCCAAAAATACCTCGTAAGGAGGCTTCATTATTGGTAGAACAATAGAGTATGTTGCAATTAATTAATGTGCGGGAATCTCAATGGCTATGTCTGATTGTTACGACATGATTTGCTCTGTTGAATCGTGCTATTTCGTCTCCGAACAATACGGAAGAGGAAAAAATTGTCGAGTGTTATATCCTCTTAACGTTACAGAGAATATGTAGCACTTCACTTTTATTTGAACTTCATCTTTCTCTGAACATAACTTCAATTAGGCTAGTACACCATAGCTAATCACATGATCTGGCAGTGCTGCAATGCAGTCTCTAAAGTTACACAACTTCCGGCTGCGGAGCGCTGGGGCGTAATTCATTCCTTGGATGCGTGCGCAATTTGCTTTGTTTCCGGTTGGCTCAATTTACAGACAATCAGAGTTCTGCCTTGAAATTCCACTTTCAGTCGTTTCCAGTCTTGGGATTGGATTCTCTGAGAGAAAAAGGCAAAAAGCATCCGAAGACAAATAACCTTACAGAAGTCGAAACTGTCAAGTTGGAGGCTTTTTGGTTTTTACCGCTCAGTTACAAAATGATTTCCAAGTTTAACTTCCGAGTCAAGCCAAGTAGCGATCCAGTCATGAACTTCCATTGACTTTGTGACATCAGCAGAGTATTCTATCGACATACCCATCAAGAAAATTTCACCCCAATGGCATTCGTGAAAGACAAAAAGGGGAGAAAAAGTCATATCTCCATTTCAGGCTTCTGAGAGTTCTTCCGAAGGCTGTTTTTTGTGGCGGTTTTTTCAGAAAGTTTACGCAGTTTTTTCTTTCTCATTTCCCCGATTCGCACAAAACTATTTTTCACACGTGGATGGCGTTCAGAGAATGATACACTTCTTTTGTCCATGTACCCTCCATACATTGGAAAGGGATTGCGGATGGTATAAGGCATCCATGCATTTATAAGTTGTGAATTGGGCTCTGCATCTACGTATGAATTGAGGTTTTCGATTAGAAAATGTTAAAAAATCTCATCAGCCTACATCATATCTACAGTTAACTTTCTCAAGTTTCTTATATGGTATGGCCTAAATACTTCATAAATGTTTTGTACTTCGCTGACAGGCAACTGCTTCATTCTATAATAAATGCAAAATTCTGAGTACAACATACAGAAATTTAATTACTGTGTGCGATCGATAGGCAATCATCCAATTGGTTACATAACCCCTGACAGTCTAGACTAGACTTAAAATTAATCCCAGACATGATCCCTTAACAGGAATTATGCAGCAAACATCTGCCACTGCATAGATACCAAGCGAAAATATTTGTAAACAATCAACAATAAATTGGTTGTAATTGGAGCTGATGACCCAATAATCCTTTAAAATGATTTAATGTACTTCCTGAGTATCCAATTACATTCAATTACTCATTCAATTCTCATCGATTTGCAGTTGAAGATACTCGGGTGCTTGAATGCTGTGTTTGCAAATCCTGACGCCCACTAAAATACTTTTGAAGGAATCTTTTGAGATCATGAAATTCACTCTTTAAAGAATGACATTCCCAATTCCAAATTCATTACAAATGAAACTAATCATCCATCATGAAATAAATGATAACCACTTTCATCAATCACAGCCAAAATCCATTAATGTGGATGTGATGGAACTCACGGAAAAATAAATAGTAGTTTTAATGTCATCTTAATATTTTTTACTTTTCAACACATAATGTATTGTCTATTGCTGTCTGTCTTGTCATGAGGTCCAAGTCTTCATGCACGCTGACCAGTAAGATGTATGATCTTGTATCATGAGGTAGTTCGCCCTACTTGGATCTTTCCAGTGACTATTTGCCAGTGAGCTGTGGGGAGGGCACTCCGGGGCTCTAAATATGACCTAATGGTGGCAGTAGCCTGGGGAAAGTGGTGGCCATTGCACAGGGCCCTAATAATTCAGCAGATTTGCTTCCCTCGATACAACCAGCCCCCCCCCCTTGACTCCTTCTTGGCTCCTGCATGACATGCCTGACTGGGCTGGCTGGGGGTCGAGTGGGCAATATGAGGCGACCATTGCAGACATCAAGGTGATTGCAGCAATGACATCAGTCCATTCAAAGCCATCGAATCGTCCTTTAACGTGACTGCTGTCCATCCAGCAGTCTATCCAGTTGCCATCTTTACCCTCGTTTCCTGCATTTCGTGCTGTGGCCATGCTGAGGCCGCCCCTGACCCACCCTGCCCCTCAAGCCCCCTAGACCCTTCTTAATTAGACCATGCACCGCAATGAGGATTAAAAATTGAACTTGGAGGTCTGGTTAGAGGCTGACCATGGTGTGTTGAGATGGACCAGTTGCATGCCTCCCAGCTCCACATCTTCTGACTCAGCTATCAGGTGTGTTTAGGGGCCAAGTGCTGGCCACATCTATGGACCCCATCTGCTGATTGCAAATCAATTAAGAACGATTAGAATAATCAGATGAAGGCTTTCTTTTTAATCTCACTACCGTTGGTATGCCATAGTCCATGAAAACTATACAAGCACCGCAGAACGAGTTAAATATTAATTTTTCGAAAACCTGCTTGACATCGAAATCATGAATTGCAAGCAATATGAAAAAGATGTCATGACATTTCTGTTAAATATGAGTTACTACGTATTAGTACACGCTCATATTGCAATCAAGAAAGGAGCTGAAAGGATACCCAGGTGAAAAAGGGGTAGGGGAGTGCGGGGCACAGTGAGACAGCAGGCACAGTGAGACAAAGCCCGTAGCGTCTAGCTGGCACTGTTTACAGATCAACCCTCTTTTGTATAGAACAAAAAGTAATTAAGTGAGACACTGACCTATATCCTGAATGCCAACACAGCATATCAAGAGTGGAATTTCAATATTTTGGTTTTTAGCCAGTAAAAGTAAATAATTTTGCTAAACGACTTTTTGTTATAATTCCCAAGAAAAATGGTAGGCCTATAATGCAACACAACACAGGCATCCAGTCCGCAGGATTCAAGAATTTTATAAAGAGAGCTGCGTGGGGCACAGTGAGACAGTTTGAGGCGGGGCACAGTGAGACATCACAAAATACACTCGAAATGACCTGAATGTAATGCATATCTCACAATTCACTATTAAAAACAAAATGCTTGCTGTAAACTACTGATTTTAGTGAGTCATATCCAAAGAGAAGCATCAGAAAGAATTTTGATTAGTATGTAACAGGTGCAGGTTAAATAAGTCGTGAATGTGTCCTGTGCGATAAAGTTTCGAAACATGCTCAAAAAAGGACCTAAAAAATCACCTAGCCAGCTGCTTTTATAGGAGTACAGTAGTTTCTGTAGCAACAATTGATATAACAATTCCACAGGTCCTGAGGATCGGCGGTTATGGCAGCAGATGTCCTATCTCACTGTGCCCCGCTTGCTGTCTCACTGTGCCCCGCCCACGGGGCAGAGTGAGACACTTAACGAGCATGGACGTAACTCAAAATTTCTCAAAACCAGTAAAAGGTAGGAACCTGAAACTACTGGACAATATACCCAACATCATTATCTATAATGTGGACCTGATCTCATTTAACTTGTTACTGCCAACATTTTGGAACACTTGAAAATAAAGAAAAGTGTCTCACTGTGCCCCGCTCTCACCTACATTTGAAGCGCTCAAATTATTTAAATTATGCTTCATTTATACTCCCAATATGCAAATTCATACGCTCCAAACACGTTCCTTGTAGAAAAGTTTTTTTGCAGTACAATGGGAGTACATTTGGTAATTTAAATAATTCAAGCGCTTCAAATGTACTCTTTTTTCACTCGGTAATCCATGTGGAAAATTGTATTTTTTTATTTGTAAGGAGCTGGGGCAGAACCATTGCATACGCAATTGGCTCAGAACATTTAGTCATCAGGATGACCTTAAGGAACATTTTGGTGATCACTCTTATTTCCTTGACTGCAAAATCATTCTGTATAACAGTGTGTTGCTGGGTGGCCGAGTGGTTATATGCTGGTTCCTGTCTGCTCCGCTGGATGTCTGTGCCTGTATGGGTTTGAACCCTGGTCAGGGAACCCGAAATCTTCAGTGGACCTTCATGAGCAAAATCCCAGCAGGATGTTGTTTGGATGAGATGTTAAATTGGTGTATTGTGTCAATGTCTTTGCTGGGCAAGTAAAAGATCCCTCACATGGGGTAATTGTGTAACATGTTGAGGACTCCCACTCTGTCTCCTCTCTCATTAATCAATCCTTTTGAGCACCAAAAACTGGGTTAGAATAAGGCTGCACTTACCATATCTATCTGTAGGCCTATGTGATTCAATTTTTAAGTCCACATAACCTTTGTATCAAAAGTATACCATGGGATTTCTGGCACATTCTACAAAGGGCATATATGTACACTTCGATCTGCAGCAAGTGTATTAAGCACGATTAAAGATTCTTTTAATTTCTGGCCAATTTCTTCTTCTGTGTCTTTGGCTGTGGGTGCTGGGGCGTGCTGATCCTTGCACCCGATTTGCCAGCCGTTGTGGTGATTCTCTTTCGATTAGTATCAGTATAGGCCTATACAGCCCAATACCTGCTTTCTGCCTTGAATATTTAAACAGCAAATGTCTTGAAAGCACCATATTTCAGAGTTATGTTGCTAGACTACTTGAAAATGTAAAAGCATAAATGGATGTGGAACTGCTTAAGATGGAGTGGTTGTGTGCAGGCCTACTAAGTATATTAGACAGGTTTGGCCTTCCCTAAGTGTTGTGATGGGATTTCAAGGCCCAAACCGTTCCTCGCCCTTCAGTTTTCTTTCCAATAAATTGCAATTCATCTTCTCTCCTTCGCGTAATCTATTTCACTTTAACTTAAACAGAATATGTTGGAGCTTCCCCGGTTGCCTGTCCAAGTCATTTTTACCACTTAGTCTATCTCTCGTCTCTTCTGTTTTTTATTCCTTTAAAATGTTACCTCGTACATCAGACTTACTTCCGAACTAAAATTGATGGTATCATGATTCAAAATCTTGAGGGAAAACATGTCAAAACTTTTTTGGGTAATCATATGTAAAAGGATAATAAAGATAGTTCTTATTTTAAAATCCTGTGGATAACCATCTACACTGCTTACAAAATTTAAGGGAACAAGGTTGTATTAAGCTGTGGGTTACTTTTATGGCTGTTCCAACCAGATGTATGAATAAAATGTCAAAGAAAATTAGCATAAACTAAGGCGATTTGTAACAAAACTTATATAATAAAAAAACTCAGGGTAAACATGTCAGATGTGGAAACAATTCAAGGTCACATATGTGATAAACAATCTTTAAAAAGACAATGGATGTCATGATTTAGTCTCAAAATATGTCAAATGGACTCTCAGTAATTGGCCTGCCCTCCCTTGGACCTGGAAAAACTCCTGGCATCGCTGATGCATACTCAGGACAATGTGGCAGTTGCTGCCTTGAAGTACACCCTGCCACTCTGGCACAAGGGGCTCCCTCAGCTGCTTGATGTTCCTGGGAGGAGGATTTCACTCCCTGACATGCTCACCCAAAATGTCCTACACATGTTCAATGGGATTGAGGTCTGGAGACCGTGATCATTTCAATTCCTCTTCGGATAGGTGCTGTATCAATAGGTGTACTGTGTGTGATCGTGAGACCCAGCGTTATCCCAAAAATGTTGTGGACAGTGTATAAAACTGTATATTCATGGTTGTGTTTCTATTATAGTTACCCGAAATGAACCAAGTTACAATGCAACCTGGCATTTATATGATATTATCAAAACTATCCAATGAACATAATTTTCTATCATTATGTTCATTGGATAGGGGAGAGCGGGGCAAGTTGAACCAAATTTTAGAAATTGCTCTGTTGTGTGAAGCAGTACAAAGGTGGAAAAGGTAGTTTAAAAAGTTGTCTAAACATCCCAACTTTAGGTTTTGGTGTGTATCTTACCTCGGCCGACATATAAGCCTCCAAAAACAATTTTTAAAAGTGGTTCAACTGGCCCCATGTCTCACACATTTCTTTCTGTTCAAAGAATAGCCTGGGGTCAGTTGTACCAGTCGACGGTTAAACTTTAATAATAAATTTATTTTATTTATTTTAATCCATTGTACATGTAATGGGCCTATTAGAAAACCAGTTTTACTGAATAGTACCTCTCATTGTAAATGTATTTTGTTAAAAATTTGATTTAAAAAATAAATTAATAAACTGCCATAAACTCCTCTGGTTCAACTGGCCCCACTGTGACCTCCGAATATTTATATGTAGCCTGGCTGTACCCTTGTTGTGGGACACCATTTTAAGGAGGTAGGTTTCCATCTACACATAACACATTATCTTATGATTGCATGTCATCCCTGTAGACCAAGTAATTTTAATGCTATGAAAGCTCCAATCTCAGTGTGACAAACTTCAATTTTTATGCAAAAAACGAAAAAAGTGTGATAGTTTCCTTTCCACGTGTCTCGGAGTCGAAAGATCCACATGTATGGAAAAGACTAGCCTAATAAGGCCTATCACATTTATTTATTAAACTATCACAAGGTTGTATGTATGTTCCCATACCTGCCCCATCTGGTGAAAAATCAATGGTGGTTAAACTGGCCTGCCGGTTCAACTGGCCCCACTCTCCCCTAATAAGACTAGTTTGGTGTTTTTCGTTTTTTTTTGGAAACTTTCCCAAAAAATGTGTAATAATAGGGTGACCCTAAAAACCTGATTATATATAACTCCTCATTGGACTAACAGAATTTGACAAAATTGACAGGATATCCGCTCCAGAAGTCCACAATGGTGTTTTCAATTTGGCTGTGTTCCACCAGATTTATTGGCTCCGCCTCTGGCGAGAGCTTATGTAACGAGTCAGGCCCACAACGCTGTGCACAACTTCCTGACAAAATTCGAGATCGTATACCATTGTCCTTTGGTATCATGTTTTCAAATCACCAAATGCCTGCTCTTTTCTATTTTGGCTCCAGTTTGTGCATTAGAAGTGCCATAAACACCCAATTACAAATTGCGCCAGGCCAAGCCAATGGTTGTAAGGCCAAGCCAAATTTATTTTTATGGTCAACTAGATCAGCAGCACAGACCAATGCTAACATATAGACTGAGCTCAAGTCTCACAGAGATCACCTGACATCTGGCCTGGCCTGGCCTGGCAGTGTGGCTGGTGTTTGTCAACACACCAGCAGTCCAGCACTCCATGTGGTTTCCACAACATGTACACACAGCAACATACAAGCTGTATGGATTCCATAAACAATGATAGCTGACGAGTCTAAAAGTGTCACTATGACAATTTTCATTGCTATTATTTAACACTACTAGGTTCATTCTAGTTGTGACAATTTAGAAATATTTTTGCTCCTACCTGGCCTTAGTGGTGTTTGTGTAAGAATGTAGAGAACTGTATTCACTCAGTCAGCAGTGGTAATCCAAACACATGGACCATGGCCATGTCCTAAACTGCTAAATTCCATGCCAATTAACTGAATTATTCCAACTCCAGATGCAGAATATATAACTTCAATGTCAGACTGGTAATTTCTTTGGAGCAATCATGGATAGGTCCATAGAATGACTCAAACAACCTGTTATACAGCTACACTTGGCAGCATGCTGATGCTACTCCAAGAATGTGATGACATATATTTAGGTTTGACCTGCATTTGTTTTACCCTAAAGTCCACTCTGCTACTGTGCTGTTGCAAATCACTGCACTGAGATGGGGAATGTAAGAGGGGGGGGGGGGGGGTAACTGCTAGAGGTAGGAATCTGCAGGGCTAAATATGTGTCATGAGTCAGGCAGACCACAGGGGCCATTCAGCTTGGTACGGTTTCCCAAGCAACTTGCCATTTACATTGCCACAATTACATACATGATAGATAGATAGATAGATAGATAGATAGATAGATAGATAGATAGATAGATAGATAGATAGATAGATAGATAGATAGACAGGTAGATAGAAAGGTAGATAGACAGATAGATAGACAGATAGAAATAGACAGATGGAGATAGACAGATCAAGAGATTGACACACAGACATAGATAGATAGATAGATAGACAGCTAGATAATCTTTTATGCAGCATGTGACACTCATTGGGTAATAAACAGTGGCGTCCCTGTGGGGGCACGGGGGCATGTGCCCCCCATACTGGACCTGTGCCCCCCAGGTCCCCCCCATATGAATTTTCCATCTGGCTAAAATATACAATTAGTATTGTGGGTGCCCCCCCAGAGAATAACGTGCCCCCCCCCCCGTATCCCCCCCCCCCCCGCTCGAGACACCCTACAGGGTGGGTAAGGGAAATCTGGAATGATCTTTAAGATACTGTATAGCGCGAACAGATTAACGTAATGTTATGAAACCAACAACACAACAAACAGTGGTTAATCAGCCACAAGTCAGGTTAATCTTGCAATACTGGGACAAGAAATTGCGACCGAGGAGCAGAAAAGGAAAATGGTGGCAGATGTCCTGTCTGCCCAAGTGAAGCCTCGGACCATTTCTGACATTGTTGGTGTGTCATTGGGCACTGTATATGCCATCAAAAAATCCGTAGCCAGTGGGAAAGGGTTGCAGAGGCAGCCTGGCAGCCGTGGGCAGACAAAGAGGATCAGGAATTTTGTAATTGCCCTCCATGCTCCAGATTTCTGGCCGTCCTCAAGCCCAGACCTTAACCCTCAGGACTACGCAACCTTGGGCGTTTTGGAGAAGGCCACCAATTGAAACCCTCGCCCTAATGTTGACTCTTCGAAAGAAACCATATAGAGAGAGTGGGGCAAGATGTCAGCTGACGTTGTGACAAACCGTTGTAAAAGTTTTTGAAAGCGTGTTGAGGCTGTGATTGCAGAAAATGGTTGTCACATAGATTAAAATGTTGTCTATTGTCTAAACTTGCTCATTTGCAAAAATCATTGTTCTGTGTTCAGTGGAAATGGTTGAAAATAAATAAGTTCTGCATCTGTCGCAATTTTCCAGTTTTCTCTTACCCACCCTGTAGTTACGCCACTGCTAATAAACATGTCTTTGGTTAAACTCACACCTCAGCATTACTACAATTTAGTAGTAAGAACAACAATGTGCATGAAATGCAACTACTCCCTCACAAATAAACAACCACATTCTCCTTCTAATGCGAATGGCATACACTTTTTACATCTGACAAATTGTCAAAAAAGAAGCAGCTTTCGGGTTGGCGGAGCCGTGTGCTCTCCGAGCGCCCGTTCTAGTTTTTTCTACATCAGCGATGAAACGAAAACATTTGCCACCCCCGCCCCGTCAACAAATTTCAAACAACACCGTTTACATGTCTTTTGAACAAAATAGTCTGAAATAGAAGCGCGAAAGTTATCAATGAGATATATATATATATACATGTATTCTCCCCGTTTCAGGTGTATGTAATTTTTTATCAAATTACTATATTTTTTACAGTTAGTGCAGCCCTCTAAGACCAGTTCTATCTTCTATATGTCTGAGTGAATCCAAGTGCAGGAAGAAAAGGTCTATCACAAGACCTGAACAACGACTCTGCTTGCAACCATAGAGTTAACTTATAGATCCATGTTGCAACTGACTCTCGTACAAACGAAATGAAGTCTGTTAAAAACTATAACCAGCAAGCCTGCAGCCAGAATGTTTCATCCGACGTTTCATCCATACCGGCTGATCGATTTTGCATTGGTGACACATGCTTATTGGACAATTGATTTTCTTTCATGAGAAAGCGATACAGATGCTTTTCTTTATATTTACTAAACCAGCCATGAATTTGCTCTCATTAAAACGGGGCATGCATGCCATTGAATCTCTGTTAGCTCTTCATCCTTTGTTTTTGCTCTGCAGGGAAATTAAGTGGAGGCCACAAAGTTATGTGTGTCAATAACATCTATATCTATCTGACCTTCCCTTTCAATCTATCTACCCTCTATATGCATCTCAGATCTATCTATTTATCTATCTATCTATCTATCTATCTGTCTATCTATCTATCTATCTATCTATCTATCTATCTATCCATCTGTCTATCTGTCTATCTGTCTATCTGTCTATCTGTCTATCTATATCTGTCTATCTATCTATCTATCTATCTATCCATCTACCTATCTATCTATCTATCTATCTATCTATCTATCTATCTATCTATCTATATTATCTATATTTATCTATCTGTCTATCTGTCTATCTGTCTAGCTGTCTATATATCTGTCTTTCTGTCTATCTGTCTATCTAGCTGTTTTTCTAGTTGTCTATCTAGCTGTCTGTCGTGTTCTCTATCCAGCTGTCTGTCCATCTATCTATATATTATATCTATCACGGCAAACACGTTTGATTTTCAGTGGACTACGACGCAATTATGTGGTCACAAACAAGTGACAAAAAACAAAGTCAGTACATTAGGCAAACAAGGTTAGCGACCAAAAATACATCTTATAGCATACACAGTGGAGCTTAAATGAACAGAGAGCAAGGAAACATAAATTCATTAGCTTTGCTGTGTCCAGCACAGAGCGGCTTGTTACAAGTTGTACTTCAGCTTGTTTGTGTCGAGAAAAACTCGGTACAGCAGCTGCTTTCAAGTGTGACAAATGAAGAAGTCTGACTTAAAAACGGTCTTTTTTATAGAAATATTGCACACTTAATTTACACTTCATTTGCGCAGTTCACTTGAGTGACCTTGGCATTGAAAGGTCATAAAATACAAGGTCATAAAAGGGCCATAAAAGTCGGATGCAGCGGAAGAGCGGAACAGCAGACTGAGGGCAAACAGACACGAGTCACAAGCGGAACAGAATGCGTGCATGAAAGGCAGCAGTGACTGCGTGATGCCAAATTCTGTTAGCGCCTCCTCAATAACTGCCATTCACAGCTTCTCTTCTCCATTCAAAGGCTGCAATCGATATGACACCTATAGTGTGAGCCTATCTCTTTCCCAGGCCCATCACACAAGCTTCTTTTGGAACACTTAGCAGGCTGCATGTCGGTGCATGATACAGGCTGTGGATGATTGCCAAGACCGCAACTGCTGCCCCAGTGGTCACATCCCGAATTGGTGGAAGAATTAAAATGCTGCCTCATCTTCATATTCTGATACATCACATTTCGCTGCCGACTTTCTTCTTGCGACTACTGATAAATAAACTGCTGATCTGGAAAAATTAATCCCCATAAATTTAGGCAGTGTCTGATAGACTCTGATTGATTGTAATCAAGTGTGAGGACGCAACTTGCAAGCGGCTCCGTCTGCATTGCTCCTCTAATGGGTCTAATCATTTACTGTGCGTTGTTTGACAATAATTTTCAAAATAGAGAGTGAGAAAAAAGCCTTCCACAGAGCTGCACGCAATGACGCCATATTTTGCTTTTTGGCCCTTGGCTGTTTTTTGCGTGGAAGTAACACGACCTGGGGTGGTATCACTGCCAAAAAAATGTTGCTTCGAATTTAGAAAATGTTTTTTTAAATTTGCGCTGCAAGTTTTATTCTTTAATTGCACTAAAGCACACACACGAAATTCAGAAGTCATTTGGTTGGCGTGGGTATGAAGTAGGTATGAGTGGTCATAAACCATTTTGAATTATTTAATGGAAATCATTCTAGAAAATTGTAAAATATGGTAACTATACAGCCTATAGTCATCCGCAGTGGCATACTTTCATCGCACAGTAGATAGGCCTACATGACTGCAGTATACTGGAAATCTTGGATGGAGAGTGTATGTAAATAAAGTAGCTAAGCAGGAGAGCTGGTGATTTGTTATAAAGTTTCATTTCGAAGTGTCTCCAAGTTCAAAGACTTTGGCAACTCCGGCGACACCCTAAAGTCGTGCTGTTAGTCCTTAGAAGTCAACCAGCTCGGTCCTCTGCAACTTACTGATCACTGAAGGAGCAGCAAAAGATGGATTGGACTTTTAAAGGTCATTTCGTGGGAAGTGGAGTTTGAAAGGAGTGCTTCATCAGTGCGTGAAATACTCGGGACAGCCAGCATTTCTCAGATGAAGTCAGATGGGCCACCGGCAGGAGCGAGAGATGGAGGGAGCGCAAGAGAGACAGACAGAAAAAGTCCCTTTAAAAGCACCTCAACAGCAAGCGATTAACCAAAAACCCATTATCCAAATGAGCTACAACCCATCTTCCCCTCTAACTTCACAGAACTCGTAGAAAATACAACAGGCTGAGTCATCATGTTAGGATGTCTAATTAATTTAGGTGTTCCTTAAAAGAAAGAATGAGATGGATTTATCTTAATGCCTCAAAGAACACCTTCCTGTATCCATCATTTTGAGGCTTATACGTTTTTAACCAAGGAACCTTATCAGCAAAATGAGAATCTCTATTTAATGGTAATATTTCCATTCAATGTCACGACCTTTGCCAGTTAAATGGCAGATTGTTGTAATGTCTTGTGTCATGAAGGCGAAGGACATTGTGACGGTTACCTCATTGTGACATGTTAATTCCTACGGAACAGGAGAGCTGACGCCAAAACAGCCCGAAATAGCCCTGGTTTATTGCCTGTTGTGCCTAATTTCCAGATTTAAAATGCATTCGAGTTGTGTGGTGGGCTTATTCTAGCATTTATGGCCGGATCCTCATAGGATAAGCTGATAGAGGGGCCGATAAGGATCTCAGAATCGGCCCAGCCATGCAACAAAAGCATTGACTTAGGAATATACTGGCTGGGCCATGCAGGGCTTGCCAGACTTCCCACAAGTTCCCAGGGCTGATTACTGTGTTTTCTTGCCCTAGAAACACGGAGGTTGAGGAAGGGAAGCACCAAAGGGTTGGCATCTTGGGGACTGGTCTCTGTAAGAGGAGACTTGAGGAGGCTAAGTGAACAAGGCCGAGGGATGTGGAGCATGACAGCAACACGGCCACTGATCCCCTGCCCACCTGGCGCCAAACCCCAGACAGAGAAATCGTTTTAACCCGGCCTAGTGTCCGCCATGGCTAATCTAGCCCCTGTCCAATCAATGCCATGGCATGCCAGTTTATGAACACCAGGTTATGAAGACCCAGTCACATGTGTTGACTGCCCTGAATTACAGCCATGGCAGCCCGCTGGTCAAGTGACAAGCCCTAATGGCCATATTCGGTCAGTCCTCATTCGCTTACATCGTGTGTCGGGCCTGGCATCGTAGCATTGACGGCCGCTGACGTCCTCCCTCCAGCACAGGGCCCGTCGGCGGCGGCAGGGCGGCCTAATTGACGCGGATCGATACGGCGTTGTAAGACTCGCCCTTGGCCCGTGTTGTGACCAGGGTGCCACATGCCTGGCCAGTTTATAAAGTAGTAAGGCAAACAGGCAAACAATTGGCCAGCGCCACAAACTGGCGATTGTGTGGGGAGTGCCTGTAACGCTAGCTGATGGCGTAACGAAGGCAATTTGTGGCAAGAGACGTGAGTGGAAGTCGTCAGCACCTGGCGGTCCGAAAGGGACACCCATCCCAGCCAGTGGAACCAAGAACCAATGGTACCACCCACAGGGGGACACCATTGGACTGGCAAAAGAGAAAACCATGAGAAACTCCGAATGAAGGTTGAGTGAGAAATGACAGTGTAGAGAATTGGGCCAGAATTTGAGGCAGGTCTTTTCTTGGCTGACTCCGACGCACCCTCGTGGCAACGCCCTTTTCTGCCAATAGCAAACTCTTCCCTCGGACGCAATATCACACATACAGGCCTGGCCCAAAACTGATCACTGTTTCTTCCTGAAACCTAAGGAACCCAAGAAACCCAAGTAACCCCAGGAACCAAAGACAGTCTGCTTTGTCTCTGGAGAAACACCAGTCCCTGAGCTGTGCCGGCCACTGTCACCCACAGCCACCGTCAGCCTGACTCAGCCAGCCTTCTGCTGCTGCTTTAGCCTGCCTTGGCTGGGTGGCCGCTCTTCAAAGCATTTGGCCTGGCGCTGGCTGCGAGTCTGCTGCTCAGAGCTGCTCCAAGGGAGACGCAGAAATACGGAGAGAAACAGGCCTGCAATACTCGGATTTACTCCTGCTGAGAGAGAGAGACGCCTCACCCAGAGTAGTTGAGTGTACACTGGCATCTCCCCATGTCATCAATATAGACAGAAGGAGGATCTATTGGCCCCGGAGAGGACCTGGAGTAGCCCATTCCTCTTAGCTGGCGAAAGTTGCTTGCCAGAGAGACAGGCATGGCCCACAACAACACACTCCATCGTATTGTTACCTTTGCGGGGAGTAACCAGACTTGAAAGTGGTCAATTGATTGGCCTCCGATCGGACCATGGCCAGCACCTAGGCCGCCCATGTCTCATTGCAAGCATCACCGTCGGCTGCTTCACTCTCGGATAATGACTACTTTGGACTTGTTCTTGTTTCTTGGCCTTATACAGGCTGCCCTCTGGACTATCACAGGTAAGTTTGAAACTTCTATACTCAATCAAAAACTTTCTAAATATATAAAAAGCATGTATAACTTAACACTTTGTAAACATAAAATATTCATTCTTTTAAAACAAAACCTTTAGTTATTCATATACACACTTTGTAAATTGATTCTTGTGACAGTGTATATTTATTATATGTATTTAGAATTGCCCCAAAACTAAAGTATTTTGCTATGGACTTTGTGAACTGTCACGACCATATTGATAGAACAATAAATTACTTTTTTGCTTCCATTCCTCGGTATGTATATATATCAGTTAGTTCTACCATGGAGCTACAAGGGAAGGTCCCTTGTAGCTCCACGTTTCTACAACAACCCTTACTTACACCGTTACACGAACATGACCTTACGAAATTATGTTGTGATAATACAGCCGCAACGATACAATGCAGTTGGCATCAATGACATTCGGTGGCAATGACATGGACTGCCATTGGACTGGACCTTGATAAGCAGATTGGAAAGTGATAGCAAGAGAGGGGCGCCCTGCAGCAAGCCCTGTCAGGACAGACTCTGGGGTCAGAGAGGGGACGTGTAGATCTTATCACCTGGATGAAGCCAGCTAAGAGAAGCACAAGGTACTTCCTCTCTCGACCTGGTTGCACAGTCCTCTGGGGGAAAGACCTCAACAAAGCTTTTGCAACAGCATTGAGCACAGTTTCTTCGCCAGATCCACAGACTTATACCTCTTTGGTTGGAGGTCTGTCCTGGGACCCTCTTCCACAATCATGTGCCTCTGGGGACCCCCATGGTGCCTCTCTATCAGCGGTGCGCAATCTTAGCCCCAAATATGCTCCATTGATTATGTTTATAAGTTTGATGGAGCTAGCATCGTCCCATACATGCCGCGTGTGTTATAGGAGCACTGGGCCAGCCATCTGCATCCAAATTGTGATATGATGGCTCTTGTGCCTTCTTTACACATCTCTGCAATGGTCTTCGTGGCTCTGAATCTGCCCATCCAATAGGCACACGGCCTGCCAAGCACTGCCAGCCGAGGCATTTATATCACAATTACTGAGACATCTTTATAAGCCACTTCTTTCGCGCTTCCTTTAATATCGCTCTCATGAGATCCTTGTGTTCGCTAGGGTTCAGGAGACCAACGACTGGCCCTTAATTACATTGCATTCACTCACAAATCCTTCAGCCTTCTCAATTGATACCCCTCCTTGTGTAGTGCATGGAAAATGGAGACATGCATGACGTTAAAGCCATGAATAACTGCATAAAGATTAGCCATAAAGATACTGGATGGTATAATGGCCCTACTATAAAGCATTTATGCGAGTTAAATTTAAGTATCTTGGACCTAATGCCTTGGAATAATCATATTGATTTATTTTCACTTTGTTGCCCGGCTGGTGACTTTAATGATGTTGACTGGGGATGTCTTGATCATGGCATTGTATAATGGTTTCATGTCTTTACCAGTATACTATCAGGCTGCAGTAGAGTTGGTGGGTTGCATACATGTGGATTCTAGTAATGGCCATCTTGCTAATGACCGTCTTGATGACAGTGTTTAAGTGAGTGTGTTGGACTGTCGCATGCATGGTGCCTGACACCTCCCATGTAAGCATAGGGCATGAGTATAGTGCTTGTCAAGGCCCTTTTAAGCAGCCTTTGATGACCTTTCCATCACGACACATTAACTTAATCAGAGGTCAGCATGAGCACTGACCCGCACTGACCACCAAGGCATAGAATCCACAGAGGCTCACCCGAATGCAAAGTAATCATATCAGCCTTGGACACAAAAACCCTTCCAGGCCAGTGGCATCCAAGCAACCCCCACTGCACAGGCCTACTACACAGCCCCACTGCACAGCCCCAAAGCAGCCAAAAGTAGCCAGAAAAGCTGAACAAGCAGATGAGAGGAGCGTGGCAGCAGCAGCATCAGCACCGGTGGCTTCATCGACAGTAGCAATAGTATAGAGTCTGTCCATAAGCTGATTTCCTTTAATCGCCTCAATATCTTCTCTTATCGGCTCCCTGCAGCCATTTTACTCGTTCTTCTGTTTGATCAAATTTTTCACAATAAATGTCTATTTCGGCAAAAGGCAATCCTCTTTCGTCATATTCTTGGGAGATATAGTCATCATGTAGAGTCATATATAAGCCTGTGATCTCGTTGATCCCGGAATGGCAGCTGTTCGAAGTTAAGGCGCCTGTCTCCGCACTAAGATGCAAGTTTTAAGCTTTTGTGGGAGACGCTTTGCTCAGTTGGCAGTTCTGTGACAGAAATGATTTCCAGGGTGTTTATCTCTTGCAATATTAATCAATTGTGCTGCAGTCTTTGGATGTTTATCCAAGTTTCATTAGCAATTGAATTAGGACCAATCCCCCGCCCACCACCCTCTGCCTGGCACAGCCTCCTCTTGCATTCTGACCAAGCGTTTGCTTGCCCGGCTTCAATTTTTAAAGGCTGACTAATGACACTGTCAGGAAACGGCAAAAGATGGCAGCCACCGGTGAAAGCCGTGTAATGGGCTGGCTGTGTGTCGCATATTGCATTATCCTAATGTGATTAGTTATGTTATATGACGAGAGGTGCGGATATCCATGGCTGTTTCTTGCAAACAAGGCAATCGATATCTTTCAATACTCAATTATGAATTGATGAGTCAAGCAGCTATCGATATTACCTTGGCATTTTGGTCCTCTGCACTAAATATTGCCTTATTTGTCTGTTTCCCAAGGAGCCAGCTGCACGCCTTGGCATGGCCTTGTCTTATACTTGATGTACCAGTTTCCAGATAGACAGCTCAGACAATAAGAATTGTCAGTGCATTCTCAAGCCGCAGTGTTCCTGACCATGGTGTTGGAGAATGTGTTGCCAAGGCCGGATCCCAGCTGCAAGCCTCCGCCAATAATAAACACTTTAAGGGTTGCTCAGACTTGGCCGGCTAATGGGCATAATTCAGATTTTTGCTTGGCAGAAATAATGCAGTGTATTCGCAGGGAGGGCCGATTAATTTCTCAATCAATTCCAGAAGACTTATCGATGGCCTAAATTGCAGGGATATCCTGGATAATTGGCGCCTCCTATAACAGAGCCTGATCAATACAGCGGTTAATTTGCTGCTATATATCGTGCAGCGAGGAGGACTGGGAGGAGGCTGGGCTGGCCGAGCTCTGTTGCAGGGGACATTGGGGAGGGTCTTGTGTTGCTCAGCTAATTTCCCTTTGTAGGTTTTAGGGAATTAATACGTCCCAGGATGGCTGGCCCAGTCAGGGCGTTCATGGGATAAGACTTGTCAAGGAGGATGAGAGAATCCGCGATTTATGGCCACTCGGGCTGAGATGGCGGCAAATGAATGCAGTCGCATAATCCCGGCTACGCGGCTCACGTAATCTCACGGCTAAGTGTTGACGCTCATGGGGATCTTCATTAAAAACTCTCTTGTTGCTACATAAAGGTTTATCTCACCACAGACACATGGTCTTCTCCTGGCTTCCTCTGCCATTCTACCAGCCTAGGCTGCTTTACCTATCAATTCCCTAAAGTAATTCTCCCAAATGGACACTCTCCACAACCATCCCTATAAGCCAAATGACTCAGCACTCACAGCTAGATTAATGCAATTCCCAATCATTCTTTCATATCATCTCCAATCACGGGCTGACACACGGAGCGGGTGGGTCCAACATGACCGACTCTTCCTCGCGCCACATCCGAGCCAGCCTTTATTTTTGCGATTTGTCTGTATGCTGTAGACAAATTTAATGAAGCTTAGTGTACTTTGAAACTAAATAGCTTTTTCAATTTGCAATGAACAGCCATTTTTTAGATAATCCATTGAGCATGGTGATAGGAGATGTGAGGCTGTCCTCAACGATGTCTCTATCATCCGTATATGCCGTAAGAGGCGCAGTATGGCCATCCAGCAAAGTGGTAATTTTCTGTATGATTCCAGTCCGTGGGCAGACAGGTGGGGCACAAAGGGAATCCAATATAAGATCTGGAAAGTCATTTTGCTTGTGGCCAATCAGAGGAATATGCAAGCAGCTAGCCAGGCCAGTGGCAAATATGAGCAAACAGATGGAATGGCGGGGGACGCAATTGGTCATGGCGAAGGCATTACTGCGTCTTTTGCCGGCTTCTCAGACATGAATTGACGATTGGGTTGCATGGTCAATCAAGGCGTTTTGACCGTTTAAATAGAAAGAGAGCATGCCGAGTGTGCCCAGTGCTCCCTTGAGACCTCAGGTCTGCTCAGCCCTCGATCTCAGCATTGATCCGGGGCCACAAATGACGTTTTTCTGTGTTGGACATCTCTCGGGCTCTCCGGGCTCCTTCTGCTCCTCTGGACGATAGTTCTTGATAAAAGCCACAGAGATGACAGTCATCGGCAAGGCAATCTCCCAGCCCTGATCAAACAAACCCAACCCATTCATAGCGGGTGCAGTGGGGTGGGTGGCAGTGTGCTGGATGGTCCTCTCGGAGAGCTCCTATATTGTAGGCTGACTAAATCATGGCATGAGTTGGCCCTACATCATCCCTGTCTCCCCCGATTGGTGTCAAGGTGGCACAACTCCCTGCCCTAGCATCCCTCTATGTCACACGCCATGTCTCCACAGGGAGCTAAGGGCTGGCATGCTGTAAGGGCTCTTCACATGCAGTCTCACATGAACCCTCTGTGAGCTCATAAGGTCCACGTGCGAATGTGCTGCTCAAATGTGCTGCTCAAATGTGCTGCTCGAATGTGCCGCGGAGCACTCGGTTATGAGTATGACCTGGTGCAAATAACGCCCTCTTGCAACCACCAGCTACTGCCAGCCACTCCTGCCTCCCCTGACCAGAGATTACTGCCTTGTATATGTGTCGACTGCAGAGCTGAGTGTTTTGCCACTACCCCCTTGGGGGTTGGGCATAGCTGCCTTGATTTACAACTTGCCAGTGGTAAGCACTACAGTCTACACCGCCAATCCCTGACCTTGCCCATCATAGTTGCATGCTCTAAGATTAATTTTAATTGAGCTCAGCAAAGTCAGCTTTCTATTATGCAATGAAGGGCAGCAACGCCTTGGGGCTGATACAATAAGCATAAATCTGGGAGCACATACTATTCCCACATCATCAGATTTTTCCCGCGTGGTCATGAAATCCTTATGTATCCCCATAAAAGAAAGTTATGAGGACAGTCTCACGCCCTGTTTGACGCGTCTTGCAGCTGGCCCGGCGTTTGCTTTGATAACAGTCTGTAATGCACCAAACGGCCCAAGCTGTGCTAATGGCGGAACTGCAAATAACCACTACATCTGTTCATCTCATCAGTTCTCCACTTTTTCTCACACCTTTAACAATCTTGAAAGGCTGACTGCATGCTGATTATACCAAGCAAACTGACGCTAGCCCTACATCATAGCAAGCTGTCACTGGTGACATTTTTTCGCTGCCACATCAACCCTAATTTATACCCAATCTGATGTCACGTCATAAAATTCCATCAGGTAATTATTCACAGCTGTCAAGTCCTTGATGTGACATCTATTTCTGCTGTGTGAAACATTTCACCTTGAAATGAACAATGCCTCATTACTGCGCAGAAGTGAACTCTGAAGAAACTTCCGTTTAAGATTAAAAGATGCTTCGCTGCAACCCGCGTTCTTAATTTGGCTATTATCTTTCCTATTACCACCGACACACTCTTCGGTATATGCTGAGGGAACGTCCTTTCTTTTTTGCACATCCTTTCATTTGTTCATCATGTATTCCACAAAGCCAGTCAATGAGATTCTCTTCAAGTCATTTGCAACTGTGCCAGAGCACTTATGAGCACCTGCTCCATAATAGATGACATCTCTGCTCTACTCTCCTTCGCATATACATCATCGTGGTGCGGCAAACTGCCTTCAGTGCCTTGCCGAATGAAACGACCCAGTCTGTCTCCAGTCGAAATCCATCTCTCACTCCAGTCGTTGATGGAACTTACTGATAAATAAGTTGAAAAATATCTGGAGCAATTGAAAAAAGTGCCGGTTAGAAACCAATTATCTTGCAACCTCCTTATATCCCACCTGAGGGCTGAGGTCAATAAAAAGGGAAAGAATAGTTTCATTGATGAAATAATTTGGCACGTCGGCAAAGACTTGTGGAACAGCTTTCAGACAAACTGCATAATTGGTTCGGTGGCAGCCAACAAGAGTAAAAGAGTTTCTTGAGAGAGAGTAATTCTTCATCTCAGCAACTCACCCAGAATCTCCAACTTCCAAGCCACACACGTGAGGCAACCATTAGCAGGTTTTTCTGTCACTGTCAACAGCCTATCCTTTAACCTGTAACGCACACTGCCTCTTCCGGACATAATTGATTGCAGTTTCGATTTTGTCTTATCAACAACCATTTTAGCAAGGTTATGGTGTTTATCCAGTTCCCAGAAATGTTGCTATTGCATGGCAAGTTTCAGTAAACAATATTGTGTGTCTTGCAATCTTGAATGCCATTGCCACTTACCAGTGTGTTTGTGAGGCTGGTTAGGTTTTTGGTTTTACACCAGGCACACAGTGTCCCTCGGTAGAGATTATTTGAAAGATTTTCAAAACTCCTTGAGGAGAAACAACGAAAAGTTTGGCAAGTAACTAGAAACAAACATTTTGAAATACAGCCTTATTCTCGAGAGAGCTGAGCTTCGTTAAATGCAGACAAGATAAATGACTATTTTTATGTAGTTACTGCAGAAGATAATACTTTGTACTGTTCAGTCAGTATATATATTATGACTTTTATTTGAATGTGTACTGCAGCAGAGGTTATGGACTTGCCTCCAGCTAGAACAATATCTGGCACAGGACTTTTAATTGTCGAATGGCATGCAGCTCCTTTGAATAGCCTGTCTTTGCCAGTGACCTTTGGCCAGCTAGTTCATTCAGATGTATTTCAAAAGGCATTGTTTACTAAGGAACAGGCTGGCACCTAATGCCATGTCACATAAACTGCTTCCTGCTTGCTTTCTTCACAGCCTGTTGTCAGCCCCAGCCTTACTAAAGCAGCCCAACACTTTCCATTAAGTTGAGTAGGTGTTCTGATTGGAGCAGTCTGCTTGTGGGAACACCTGGCTTAGCCCTAAATAGTCTGGACTGACAGAAAAGTGTTGTGAAGCCAGCAGTACCTGGCACCTCACTGACCCACGGTGCTCAGCCTCTAGATGCAAATGGACGAGGCACCGACGAGCAGGTTACAGCAAGTCAAAGTGCGGCCCATTCAGCGATTTAGCATACCGCTGCAACTATGTGCGGCGTCTGACCACCCAACAAAAAGGTCTGATGTATAGGTCCACCACTCACCCTAACTGCTATAGAATATACACTGCACATGGTGGCACATGGTGGCACATGGACCAATGGATGCATTTGGTCAATTCTAGCTACAACCTCCTCCCAACCTCCCAAGCAGAGCTACGCCTATTGCTTATATCAAAACAGTCTATAGAAAATCTCAGATTTAACACTCCATTCAATCTTCATCCAATGACAGTCTGAAGGGGATGTGTTTTGAGGTGCAGTCAGATTGAACTGATTTGCTCAAAATGCTCTTCAAGGAGACATGAGCCACCACATGAGCCACCACACAACTCATAGATCTCATTTCTGTGTCTTTTATATCGATATGACAAAAACCAACCGAGTTATAGTGTTTTTCTGGACCAACCGAAGCTTCTTCTTTCAACGGATGAGGAGATATTTTGCTGAAAAACCTTCATGGAGCAACCAAGTACTTTGGAGTAGGAATACAATATGTCTGCATGTTATAATATCTGGATGTGCCTAAATCATTAAAATCAGTCGCACACTACTCTGATATACTTGATACATTTGAATAAATGCACTTATCGCTTATCGGCATAAACAGCAGATGCTCGGACTAGTGCACGATAAAAGACGGAGAGTTAAACATGGTTGTTTATCAGAGTTTGGTTGTTGACACTAGCCATCCAGTGACTGCAATGACTTGGCACACAATTCTTAAGTGCAGTCAAAACACTTGGCAGAGCTCTGGGGCAGGGCCCGGCGGGCTGGAGTTGACTGTCACCAGATCCCTGACAGTTGCTGTTTTAGGAAGATGCAAGGGATGTCCCAGATGGCCGCTCTTCACTTGATACTGGCTCTGAGGAGGAACAATGTGGCAACTCTCCAGAGTTTGGTCTGAGGCAAAAAACAGTCGTGTTTGGGCAGCAAATGGGTTGTCTAGAGCACAATCTGAGGACTGCAGATTAAACCCAGTTGCCCACCAAGCTATGCCAAAACACTGAGCCCCAACAATCGTGGGTCTAGACAAATTGGAACAATTGCATTCAATTAAAGGCACACTTTTCAAATTGGTTGTTGCTCTGAGCCAGCTGTCAGGGCCCACCGCAGTCCAATCTCGACCATCTAATAGCAAGGCGATACGTGCCGTCTAAAAGCAGCGCCTTGCACGTCCTGACTAAAAGCAAAAGAGCATCGGTGGCTGGCGGTGGCTGCCGTGACATTGTCTTGATGGCTGTCTGTCGCAGGATGTGGTTGCCAGGCCCCGAACAGACACCCTTTTCCTTTCCTGCCCCTTCTTGCACCCCTTCGCTAGAACCAACTGTCTGTCCACCCCTTTCCTTCTTTTACTCATCTCCTATAACCTGGTGGTCCAATTGCCTTTTAGTCTCTACTCGTTCAGACTTGGCCTGCTATATTTTTGGTCGAGGAGCCTCCGCCAAGACTAAGCATTTCCCTTAACCGCTCTTTGGGAGTCAGTTCAGTCCTCGGCAAATATGCAAAGCAGAACTATAGGCCCGAGAAGAAAGCAGAGCAAGTAGACATCAAGCAAGCATACTGAGCAATGGTTCACCCAGAAGGAGTCGGAAAGAGACAAATGGAGTCCGAAGGAGTCAAGGGGAGTCAGGGAGCGGCTGTGGTGTTTGTCCAGAGGTGCTGCTTTTGCCCTAACAGACGCTGGGATCAAGAGCAACTGACCTGTAGGTCGAGCAGCCATAGAGGAGAGCGGCTTGATGGGTGACTGGACTGAAACATGTCGACACTCTTTGTGTACAGCTTCAATTACTGGCCCTGCTTCCCCCTGCTTTATCTCCATATTAGATTGTGCCCGCGGCCCTAATTGAATATAAAATCCCCTCTTATCAAAATCTATAGCTGGGCTGTCCTGTCTGGGCTCTTATTTGTATATACACAACTCTTTCTGGGTCGTGTTGTTTTGGTTCCACCAGATAGACGCCATGCACAGAGCCAGGCTTGGACATCAGTAAGAGATAAGACAAGTTACGATACTCCTAAAATTCTTTATCTCTCCATGGAGAGGACATGGGACGAAGGCATCTTGCTTATTATACAGGGTCACGGCTGCGTTTTACACTTGGGCTCCTCGGTGCATCTTGGTGTAAATAGCCGGCATCAATAAGTATCAATGGAACTGCTAGGAGTCCTTTCTCAGCGACTGACCAAGTGTGGGCCAGTCGATAGGAAGGGGAAGTCCCTTTTGGCTGTCATCCTCCCCGCAGCTGCTTCACAGGAGAATTGATCGCTCCTCGGATGATCAAATTTAAAGTTCACAAGGTCCTCCTCTCTCTCCTTCCCATCACAAAGACTCCATAGCCATGTCATACAAGTTTATTGTGTCTCCCTTCTCCCTCCCTAATACAGTCGATGGAGTTTTGAGGAGAATACTTGACCTCACAGATGACAGTTCTACGGTTATTGTCCTGCGAGTTGATAAAAATTGATGCAGCTTTTGGTTCTTGTTGTAGTCGGCAAAAACATCAAAGAAGAAACTCGTTCTCCTTGAATTCTGTTTTCTTGAGATAGAAAGAACACAAAGCCATTCAGCCCAGATGTAAGGAAGCACTGTATTCTCTAATTCTCGACTATCAATTAATGTATGGTTCCAAAGATGCATCTGTTACAAGAAAGGCTGACTGGATGAGTAGTTGTGTGAATGGATTAGCCAGCAGCCAGTCTGTGTAGCCAGTCTGTGCATTGGCTTCCATGTGAGTGGTGATTATGCCGCAGAAATCTCCAAATGGAAGGACTGCTTGGAATGTGTTTGGAGGCGTGGGCGTGACTGTTTCCAAATGCATCTCCCATGTTAGCTTGGGAAGAACTGTGGTGTCAATGCATGGCCTGCCAGCTCCACATTTGGTGCACCCAAGCAGAATCCCTCGATGTTCGTGTTTCTTTCACTGGCACCATCAGTGTGTCTATCAGTGTGTCTATCAAGGTGTCTATCAAGGTGTCTTTCAGTGTGCCTCAGTGTGTCTTCCATGGCCCCCTGTGTCTGCATTGTCTCGTGGATTCCCTGACTCAAGACATTCAGTTGTAACATTGCACTGCTTGGTGTCACACTGCCTGCTTCCTCTTCCTGATGAAATTAAAGAAACTCACAAAGTAAGAAGCTTTTCCTGCAGAGGCTCTTTTTACCACAGCTGATTACAGACCAGCATTGACTTCACCATGGCTTCCCTGCGTCTATTTACTGCAAGTATGGGCAGCACATGAAGCAAAATAATAAGACGCAGGCTCTTGGTCCTTATGGCCATGGCCTCAAGTCTAAAGTCGTGACCTGGGAGCCTGATAGCCATATTCCACACCTCAGCTGATCCCTGGGTCTGCTCCAATGAGCCACAATAGGTCCTGGCATCACAAATCGATGCTGAATATGGCAAATGATTAACAATGATTATGACAGGCCCCAGCCTCTGCTGTCTCCCAGCTGACTGATGGTCCTGTCATGGATTATTTCAACTTGAGGCATGTTGTCAGGATTTGTCATGGCTCTGTTTGTCGCCAATCTCACATTCTTGTGGGGTCCAATGCAGCCTGACATCATGTTGCTCTGGTATTTTGCGAGTTAGAAGGAGATTGGAAGATATATCGATGTTTATATTCAATAAACACATGCATCTTTAAAAAACAAAAAAGCTAAAAAAGAAGACATTGCTGTAAACATCATCATGCCTTCATATAATGTACAGGAAGTACTTGTCAGCCGAGCGTAATGTGGTTGGTTTCTTCCTCTTCAAGATGAATTCTTGTTTGCCACAAACAAAAACAAAGCTAGAAAGAAAAACAATTAGGAAAGACAGAGTGTGTCAGCGACCATGATTGATTCGCAACAGCGGACTGTCCAATCTTGTCTCCCGGGGAGGAGTGGTCAGTGGTGGTCAGTTGCTATCTCTTCATTTCGCGATTGTAACTGAGGTGGTCAAGGTCTTGTCAGACTGACACTGCCTCCCAGGAATGGTCAAGCTCATTTAGAAAGTGCAAAGAGGCTGCTCATCCTCACCAAGCCTAAATAAGGAAACCAAACAGAGCAGTGGAAGACATGGGCAGATGCTGTAGGCATGGTTAGTCCAGATTGCCTGGACAAATAGCTTCATCTGAAAAAGCAGGCCGACATTGGCTTGTGGCGACTAGAAAGAATTTGGTAAATATGGACTGCGAGCCTGAAAGTAGCCGCTAATCGCACTTGATTGGTACTACTGACTCATTAAACATTATTGACCCTGCCTAATAAGGCTGACCCCCATTGATGGACATCAATAGACCCCAGGAACAATGGCTGGCTGCTTTGAGGCATTATCCTGACGTCATGAGCTCGCTCATCATGCACAATGAGTCATTGTCATTGGCTGACAGACTAGTCCATATTTATGCCATTATATATCAGCTTGCATAGACAAGAGCATGTAAATCCACTCTCAAGATATCCAGCAGGATTACTGGACGGCCCTCCTCCCCTTTGTCACCTTTGCCCTTAATAGCCTGGGGCTTTCTCAGGGAAGCACAGTTTTATCAATATTGACTGGCAACTCTTAGAGAAAAGGCACAGCAGAATACAGCGATGATATTACATTAGACCCCAAAGAACAAATCAGAGTCAATAAATCTCGGATGCAGTCAGTATTTGTAGCCCGGGGCTCGGCTTTCATCGCCCGGCTACCAGCGCCCCGTCCTGTTTAAACCAACATCACTTCTTTTGATAATATTCCCAATGAGTTGAAAAGCAGGCAGTTGTGGGAAAGAAAACTTGAATGTTGCTTACAAAGTGAGTACAGTTTTGTGTTTTTCTCCTTATCGAACTAATTAGGTTTTGTGTCCCCTATACATTAGCTCTCCTTGAGAGTCCTCCTAGTAATACGTCAATGTCTTCGCCTGATCCCTTGGGCCTTATTCTCTAAAAGGAACGTATGTCTAATGTTGCTTGTTTGTCGACAGATGGCGTGTGCACATTTCCGGCGGAGCTGCAGGGCAAATGGTTCCAGAAGGGAATTGGGGACATGACGGTGGCCCCCGAAAACATCACGCACAAGGGCCACTGCGTCACCAGCGCCGGCAGCTTCTTCCTCCTTGAGAACAGGTAAGGGCTTTCCTTCACTTCTTCGCTCATCATCCTAAGACTGTACAGTGGCACAAGAAGAGGACGGAAGAAAGTACAGGCTTGGCTCCTCTCCCATTGACTGCACTTGCATGGCTTTCTGCCGACTCCTTCCGAGCCACTGGACATTTAGGTCGCAAAGAAAAATACAAAGGAGAAATGAAAGCGAAGAGTTATGCTTGGTATGATGTAATGTGTTAGGTAGAGTGTCTTTGCCAATTGTTGAAATTGATACAGTATAAGTGGATGCCAAGTTTTGGTTTGCCAACCCATTTCCATTTGATGTGCGGCACTAAGCCTGTACTTATCCACCATGCCCACAAAAACAGTTGGCAAAAGATGGTTAAGTCCGATCGACAGCGGTTATTAGGTGATGGATTCACAGTTATTGTTTGCGGCGTCCAGGCATGTCCATCACTTGTGTTGGTCAATTACCAAAATGAAAACTAAAGCATTTCGCGATCAGAATGAAGAGATAAGGGAAGATTTAAGGCTTAGTGACAAACTTGTCGGCCTTTTCTGGTGGTTGAGCGCCGCATGCGCGCTGGTAATTACGTCCGGGAGCTCTTTTGTGTTGATTGCTCTTTCAAGGAAATGAAAATAGCTGATCAAACGGTGAAAATCAGGGATTGAAATGTGAATTCTTGGCATTAATAGTATTTGTAAGCCTGTTCACTAAAGATTTCTTGGTTCAAGAGATTCATTATGAATCGCAGTTTTGCCCAACACAATGCACACAATTACAAAGTTGATGAAATGTCCCATGCAGTTATGATTAGGCATAACTGTATGGTGAGGACAGCTTCACACAACCTAATTCGGGCTTGATTAAGAAGCTGAGGGGATGCCAAAAGCCCCTGAATCGTTTAATTTCGGTAATTTTCCAAGGTTTTATGAGATCACTTAAAATATGCTGATGAAGTGGAATGAGTTGGTTCTTGGAATTTTAAAACTGAATGAGCAGTCGTTTGATAAGCTGCCGTTAAGATGAGCGAAAATTCAGTGAATGCATAAATACCACCCACATTCCTGCATAGACCCATGTGATATAGTGAGAAGATTTATGCATGCAATCTTTTTCTGGCTCGGAATATTAGGCTGGGTTCGGCTTGCATTTCCAACACAATGCACCAGAGAGTGTTGAAGGCAGTTGGGTTCAGCGGCCTTGATTCCGTGTCATTTGAAAGATGATAGAATGCATCGGACCAGCCATGCATGCAGAGTGCTGGCTTGGGAGCGAGCTCAGCCCGAGCTGGTTGGGTGAGGGAGTTGTATGCCATCAGAGTGGTTCAGCAGAGGTTTCTGCAAAGGTTGCCATTGCTATCGCAGCCTGCTGTGTTGTTTGGTTGACTGGCATGTTGATTGCTACGTTCACTTGGTTGGTGCTATTGATTGCTCGGCAGATTGGCTCCGTGGCTGAGTGGTTAGTTTGTGAGAATCAAAAGGCCAGGAGGATGAAAAGACCTTGCAGCTTAGCCAGTGAATTTGAGGAAATACAAATCTAAAAAAAGGGATTCCCTGGAGACATTTCAAGTAAATAAGGATTTGAATTGACTGTGCAAGGATGTCACTGGTTCCATCACAAAGTCCTATCACAAGGTTCTGTCACAAGGTCCTGTCACAAGGTCCTGTCACGAAGTACTTACACAAGAGCTCACAAGGCTGCAGTTCCACAACGATGTTTTTTTTCCCTCTGAGGCTCTAACAAGAGCATACATATGGAGGGACACCTCGTCCAAACTAAGTCAGCAGAACAAACTGTTAGCAGATTGGGAGATAACAGCTGGTTTGGCAGGCGCCAGTGAGCATGTTTGCACTAGTCATGATCCGCTGTAGTAGGGCCCCATACAAGACAGACCAGTCCATAGGCAGTCCCCAGCCACCTGCGACTGGTGTTTCTATTAGCAGCCTGACCAGGAGGAGAGTGCTAATACGTGAATGATCACTGCCGAGACCATAGGGCTGCACAGCTCTCTTCCCATTTGTATTCGTGCTAGGAGACTCTCCATCAACGGCCAGCCATGATCATCCGCATCCTCTTATCGCATCCTGAATCCGCATCCTGAATCCGCCTCCCGCAGCAGCATCCCGTTAGGACAAAAGTTCTTGTTTCTGATTAGCGCGCTCTATGCCTGTCTCATCCTGCATCTGAACTTTCTACAGAAGATGTCAAAATTGTGTCATAAAAACATCGATCAAAGGTGCTTTTACCACCTCCACAGGGGAGATTCCACTTTGCCACAACTCTCTTTTGACGATTCTATTTGCAGCTATTTTAATGCAACATCTCTATTAGAATTGTTATTTCAGTTCCTTTCACGTCTATGGCATGATGCGGCATGTAACCCCTTCAGATGTATGAATATTAGATGAATGAGAGTGGCAACCAAAGAAAGATGTCATCTGCATAACCAAAGAATGACCCTGACCTTGACAAAGAGATTCGTCCTTGACCTTGCCATGTCAGACCTCCAGGAGGCCAGCCTGGTCATCATGAGCCTGGCTGTGTCAGCGTAACATTAGAGGAGGTCCTTCATGGCTTGATCAGATGAAAACGACCAGTCAATGGCTGCCTTGCATGAGGTCTTTTTGATGTTCCTTCCCAGGTATTAATTACCACTCTCTTTATTTTCTCGCCCCATGAATGATGGTTGTGATCGAACCCCTACTCTAATAAATATTGAGCTAGGCCTGAAGGATATTATTTTATTTAGCGGGCGATAATAGGCCTTGATTAGTGGCAGTCCTTTCCTAAATTGCCCTATTATGGAAATTTATGGTGCTGCTGTCTTATGATAACCTTGTTTATATTTGGCCTGGATTTATATTGCGATGTTGCGTTTGTTTTTGATCGCAAACTTGATTACAAGCGGGCATGCATGTCTGCGACTCTTCGTCTATAATATTGCCGAAGAGCCCTTTCATGCAGTGTATTCACTTCAGGATCTCCCGAGGCCTCCAGGGTATATGATAACAGACTCACAACTGTTTCTTTCTTCTACCATTACTCAATTACACCAACCCAACATGTTTTGGGTTATACTTATATGATATTTTAGCCTTTTTGGTTTTTAGTGACACAGCAAAGAGATGAAAATGAAGACTCCATTTGCTGATGGCTCCTCATGTTAGAGGGGTGCACACTTTGATGTAGCCTGTCCGGAAGGCAAATCACAGACCGGCCTGCTCTATTTTGCAAGGCACCTACTTAGCAAGCAAGCTCCGTTCTGGGATCTTGGCTAATAGAATATAGCAGGCCAGCCTGTTGCTACTTCTCCCAATACATAACTGCTGGCTGATGCCACAAGCACCCAATACTTGCAACAGTGTCTTGATCCCACACTACAATAATGTACAATGTACTTGGCTTAGTGGCAAATTCAACAAATTGCTTTGATGCAGGTATAGCTCATATTCACACTGGTATTGTATGCATCTGATATTGTGTGTTCTTATTCCCAAAGCTTTGTACTTCTGTCAGTGGAACTGTTTGTCAATGTCTTCTTCTTGTATAAATCTCGCAGCTACATCATACATATCACTCAGTCGTATTATGAATTATACACAATTATTACATTTTCATCTATATAACGCCTACACTGTAGCCTTTATTGCAATTTACTTAGCTGTTTTTAAAGCCAGTAGCGATATCCACGTGTCTGTTTTGCACTTGTGAGAAGAGAATGGCCAAAGAAAGAGGCCGGCCAGTGTGGTGTGTCTCTATTTCCTGTACAGACTCCTCTAGAGCCACAGGTCTATTCTAGTCTGCTAGGTCCAGTAATGTATGGAAGGGAAAAATTAGTCTGGTAGCCAGCATTGGTGGCCAGCATGTTTTACTTGTCTGCAGCATAAGTCCTGAGCTATCCATCCTTCCGTTTTGCAGATAAGGCCCAAGGAAGTCAGCATGAATTACCATAGGGAGCAATTCCCTTCTCTTTTTTGACATTATGTGTATTTTGAGTGGCTAAGCTGAAAGTTTAGATCTTTGGGCAAACACGCATGATGTGTCACAGCGCACTCAACCATTGGCAGAGGCAGAAAAAATAGATTGTTTGATTTGCCGCAACTGATCCGATTTGTGAAGCCAGAAAATTTAGATGCAGAACACTATGGACCTCCAAGGACAGACATGAGCTGCTGTTAGAAAAACAGACAAATGGGAAAAATGTGAGGGATATTTTGAGACTATTAGAAGTTTAAAAGACAGAAACCGGTCATGTGTACCAAATATAACGAAGAGAAAGACACTGACTTTGAGACACACAACAAAGCACAAATTGTACAATATCTGAGTACAAAGTGATAAGCAAGCAGACCTTGGTTGTATGGAGCAAAGCAGAATATTGAATACATTGACAGCTTTTTAAAGGGATTAAAGGTTGCCTAGGGTGGAAGTTCATGTCGTGTGCTTACAAGGCAGTGAGGCTGTTCAGTGTTCACAAAGTGACTGAGGATCTGTCATGTCGTGAAGAAACTGCTGAAAGGGAGCTTCTTAATTGATGCATTTTACTAGAAAGGGTCACCCAGTCAATGTGACAGGAACAGATAAAAATAGACAGGGGGATTGCTTGTGAAGCAGCCAAGAGAAGAGTGGATGTTCCTCAGAACAGTCTCTTACACCCATTCCTCTCATCTCTCCAACATCAAAGGCAGCCTGACACCTCCTTAATATAATGCTGCACGCATTTTTCTAATTGCTTCAAGTTGCTTTGGTTCAGAGAGAGTATAGAGCCGAGCCATCAGTATTTCTGAGATGCTTAGGATCATCGACCAGCGTATTTATGTCACACGCCCCGATGAAATACTCTCTCCGTTCCAATTAGGAAATGAAAGATTAAAACACGAGAGTCCCCAACCGAAGCTTATTTGGACATGTGACATGCTTTCATACCTCCCAAGGCGGGGAGCTCCACAGCCGCCATTTTGTCACGCGCTAAGTCTGAACAAACAGAGGGAGAGCTGATCACTCAATCGAGGAAAAATTCAAGTCAAATGTGGATCCCTGATTAATGCAAACTGCTAATTTCCTGGCCCTTCTCGATGTCTGTCTTGGCTGACGTCTATCTGGTCAATTCGTTATGTAGCTTGATGGCTGGAATTTAGTTCTACACAAAATCAATGGGAAGATAACTGCAGAAACTGGAGGATTTTACGATTGCTTTAATGCTGCGGAGGGAAGATAAAAGTTTGATTACTCGACAAACTTAGCCGCTGCCACGAAGAACTGCAATATTGATAGTCTGCGTGTCCCCATGTAGTAAATTGTGTCACAGCCTTCATCACTGTTGTGCCACTTGATTCGCTGCTGTCTTTGACTGTCACGAAGCTGTTTTCTGCAGCCACCTGCAACCTTAACAAGTCTTTTGTAAAGCATTTCGACATTTGCTTAAATCGTCTTTGATCTGAAGTCACGAATATTCATTTCTATAAAAATGTGTTTCTGTGGGAATATGACATGTTGGAATCTGTGGAGATTACCCGATGAAGTTCTGATGAATGGAGCATGACTCATGTCATTTCATGTTTTGCTTTAAGAGAAAAAGAATCCTACAAAGGTCCACACTAACATATATAGCACCTGAGTGAGATATCTGCTACCTCCTGGGAATGGTGACATTCCTGACAGGTTCATTCTCCCGCAAAATCATGATTAGGATGGCATGACTGGATTTTCTCTTATCCTTTTTTGCTGTATCCCATTTGCATAGCTGCCAGATGGACTAATTAGGGACTTAAGCCTAAGCAATATGGGGGAATAATAATACTGTAGTGGTATGTGGTCCTGGAACTAGTAGCACCCAAACGGAATATGTGCAGGTATGGCAGACTTGGCAGTGAGTCTCTGAGAGTGAGGATCTGGTGTGATGGATAGCTGAGGACATTAGTCAAATGAATACGAGTGTTGTCCCCCTTTAATCACCAGGGCTGCTCTGAGGACAGATTCATGGGGAAAGGGAATCCACATTGAGTTATTACAATATGGGCTTTATTCTGTTCCCGCCATAAAAATGCCAGCCAGAAATATGGGCCTCCTTCATTGCAGCCTCTTCTCTCCACGCCTCTGTGACCCACTTCTTTCTCACTTTTTCCTCTCCTATCTAATATAACCCCTTTACAGGTGGATAATACCAATTTACTGTTAATTACGTATTTCTTGTGTCTTTATTGAATTCATTTGCATCCTTTTTGCTTGTTAGTCTGGTAATTTTGTTCAGAAAAATGACTCCTGTCCCATTTCCAACGACCTGATTCTGGATGTTTGCACGCCACCTTGAATATTTACTCGTGCTGTTGTTGCTATGTTAACCTTATTGTCAGGGTTACCTATTTTCCTTGTTTTCACATTTCTGATCCTGTTCTGAGGCCCCTTCTATGATTTATTATCCAGCCCAACTTGTCAAGTACACTTTGTATCAGCCCTTTGATAGCCCCATGTGTTTTTGTTTCTGCCTCTGGATGTCTTTGCCCTTTTCTCTCGTTGCCTGGGGCTCACACAGATGCATTTAACAGTTGGGTTTTTTTCTACACCTTTTTCTATTTATGGGATAACAAATGCGGTTACAGCCCAGTGCAGAGGAACACTATCATTCTGAAGTATCTGTCTGCACTGGGCGATAATGTCAGAGGAGAGCAAAGATACAATGGGATAAAGGACATTTTGCACCTCAATCGATACTCCTTTGTAATAATAGTCATAAAATATCGCTCTAATATATCACAGTGCTGCCTCTCTTGTTATGAGCGATGTAATAAAACTTCAATACCTGGTATTTATCGACGTGTTGCACGGTTTAGAGAGATGAGATGATAACAGCCATTCATTATGTGGTAGGCCTAAGACCCAGACCTTTGTCTGTGGCACAGTCTCTCACTATAAACTGAACTGCAGTTGCTGAGACAGACGATAGTGATCTCATTATAATGACGTCACAAAGGGATCCCCATATTCTGCAGTGAGTGTTCTAGATGGAGTGACAGTCGAAATGACGTCGAATGACGACGAAATAACCCAAATAAGGGGGAAATGAGAGTAATTCCTGGGGCCCACGTGCATCGAGGGAGATGAGTGGCCGAGGGGGGCTCTGTCTTTACCTGCTTCCGCATCCTGGCCTAATTAGGCGCGATGCCCCACAATGAGGCCTAATTAGGGACTGGCAGGGGACTCCCCTACTTGAGCAACCTCCCGATCTCCTTGGCATTTGCCATCTGCTCTTGCCGACATCCTCTCCTAACTTTTTGGCGAGGGAGACGGTGATGTCACAGCGGTGGTCAGGGCAAGAGTCATTGTCACAAGCCACTGTCACAAGCCACTGTCACAAGCCCCATGCGTGATATGGCCAAATCAGCTCCTAAGTACATTTACTGCCCGCCATATTACACGGCTAGCCAGCTTGGCTCCGGAAGAGCATTTTCACTCAGTGATTCAGACAATGAGCGTAACTGAAAATAGCACAGGCTGGATTGCTTTCATGGCATGACAAAGCTCCAAGTAGAGGATCAATTGTCTCAGTCTCAGGAGAACATTGCCACAGTTTTCTAGAATATACAAAAACCAAGGTACACGGCAATCAAGGTACTCTATCTGTATGTGATATATCAGCTACAACATGCATGCCTCATGTTTCTTTGAAATAAAAGACATACAGGAATCATTTCAAGGCCTGTATAGCTGAATGCAGCTCATATTTGTAAAGCTAAATGTATCAACATGAAAATGATGTTTTAAAAGAATATGACGCTCTGCCATATAGCCTATTTTAATTTCATCAAAATTCAATCAAATTCACTTCTGTACCACACCTTCAAAGCCACGGATCAGTACTTTTTTATAAACGATGATGCTTTAGATTTTTATGATCATGATATAATATAATTTAATGGTGTGAAGAATGTTAGCGAAAGGCGTGGACCTATACCTTGATGCAGGTACAATACTATCATTTCAGCATACACGTGGATGAAGGCTAATGATTTGTCAGAGCTTTTCAATAATCCCGATTGGCCACCATTTACAACTTGTCATGGACCCAAGTCAATAACATTTCAATTAAACAAGCGACAGAGTTGGGAAGATTCCATAATGTGCGAATTTTCACCCAGTTTATAAATATTTGATTTGAAAGTGATACGCGATCAATAGACAAAGTGACAGATGATCTTTACAGCAGTTGCCTTCTCTCTGTGATCACACTGCACTCCGCTGCAGGGGCCTGGTTGCACTGGAAGACATTTCAACTAACCGCTTGTTCACAATAATTCTCCTCCTTGCAGACAAACGCCTTTCAGATACATATATATGTTGCTTTTTTCTCTTTTTGCTGATGGCGACAAATTAGTTGGAGAGAAACAATAGCCGCAGGAATCGATGTTGTCTACTCCGCCAGGTATTTGTCCTGAACTGGTCGACCTAATGCAATCCGCTGCCACAATCCTGTCGCTCAATACTGCAGAAACATAGATGTCAAACACAGCAGTGTTGAGTCAACTCCATCCGCCCGAGTGCTGTTTAAACTACTTCCACCCACTGCTACATTGTTTTTCACAAATCAACCGATTTCGACTGCACTTCACACTTTTTTGCACCGTTTGAAAATATTATACAAACACAATCACGGTACAAATGCATCACTGAAGTCTGGGTGTGGAGGTATTGGAATCAAGTTAATGTAATTTGTTTTATTTGTGTAAATCTGATTCGCTTGATTCATCCGATGCCGCGATGCGAGTGGCATTGTTGGAAGACAAACATGTCTACAAAGCTGTCTTTCAGAAAGCATTGTAAAATAAACCATATTCAGTACATTATACGATTGCTTGTTTTCTTTTTCTAAATACCAGAGTGCTAGCTATGAAAAGGAATGCTGAAATGCTGAGAGCTCTAGAAACAGGTGAGCAGAGAAATAAAATGGGAGATGGTGTTTGGGCCTGGGGCCATTGAAGAATGTCTTGGCCCGGATCCATGACGATCGTCAGTCTGACATTTCACACCATTTGGAGGATGGTTGGGGGGGGGGGGTAGAGGGGATCGCGTGATGGGGTGAGAGGGGAGGTGTTGGAGGGGTGAAAAGAGGAGGGTGGCTCTGACAGTGATAGATGGTTAATCGATGAGTTCACCTGGACCGACACATCATCTTGCACCTTCACAGGCTTCCACATCAGCACTGCCTGGTCTCATCAAAAACAGCAGCCTCTGTGGCATCAGTAGCAACATCATCAAAAGCATCAGCATTAGTGTCACAAACAGCATCATCATGATAAAAAGTTCATCGCGGCAATGCAGCATTAACAGTATCATCTATCGCAGTATTTTAAAATTTTTCAACAGTTTCAGTTGAAAGTATGCCCACTAACAACAAATATTACCAGACTTTAATTGGCGTCTGGTTATAAATTTTCAACAGCACCTGTATAAATTTTCAACTCCATCTGTACAGGGCATTACCGACATCAACGGTAAGACATCAACATGATGCCCAGAAGAGTGTACGCCACGCGTCAACAGCATATAGAAAGCATCAACGGCATCAACAGTATTGGATGCCGCATCAGAAGCATCGGCATTAGCGCATCAGTAGAATGAGTGTTAGGGTAGTTGACACGGAAAGAGACAGTCGCAAATGAACTGCATGTGACATCCACACCCTACAAACGATGTGCGCCGCATTGATTGAGCCCTTTACATATCAGCTTTATGTCACTTTCAAATGCTGTTATCTGGGCCCCGAGCCATCCACAAAAGCTGCCAGAAGCTGCCTGATGCAACAATGCCGACAGCCTGCCTCTTAACTTGTCAGCGGTGGCTGCTGTGTGCGGTGTCTGCCTGTGTCTGACTGTGTCACCATGTGGAGAATTGCACACCCTGCTGACCTGACACATCCCTGACAGATCCCCGACACATCCCGACACATCCTGGCAGATCCCTGATATTCCTCCTCCGATTTTACGCCATTTACCAGAGTGCCAAAGGTGCAGAGGCATATGGCACATTAATGCACTGACCACTAAATGCCTCTAGGTAGGCAAGTATATATACCTTACATAATATAATATATATATATATATATATATATTGCATATATATGGGCAAGCAAATTGATGCAACTCATTTCTCAGCAGAATGAGTGATAGACAGATTATGATCCGCAAAATGTACACGTGTTACCACAGCCTACATAGAGACTGCAGTAGTGTACTTATAAAATTTAGACATATAACTGCTATATATATATATATCACGTAAAGGGTTCTTATACGTTTTATGTTCCCTAGTTTTTAATATAAATTTTCAGCATGAAAAGTAAAAAGCGATGAACTTCTATTGGATCCCAGTTCTCCGCTAATCTGGTTGCTGGTTGTTTACTTTGTCATCGTATTTCAAACGTTGCCAGTAAAAATTTCAAATATTTTGTGGATAACATCATGATTTTAAAATCTGAAGTTTGAAGGGTTTTTCGGCATTCCCGAAACTTTGATGCCGTGTACAATGCATCCGCACGGAAAGTTGAGTTTCTTTTTTTGTCGGATGTTGATGCTCAGTTGTCGAATTATGAATCTATGACATGCTGAACATTAAGAATTTAAGTTTGACCTCCACTATTTTTGTTGATCACATTTTCCAACTGACCAGTCCGGACAGCCTGTGTCCACTGGCTAATTTGAGGACCAGCTGATGCATAGCAAATGATCCTCTGATCTGATCCATGCATCATGCCTGGCTGGTTCCATCACAGTACAGGTGCAATTACCTGATACATGTCGTTTAAGCTTTGAGATGAAATTTCAGACACCTGAGCAGATTACTTGGATGTGTCTACCTGAAGGGTGTGTTCACTTCCAGGGAGCATAAATGTCACTTGAAAGTTACACAATTATTTTCAGCCAAGATTTAACAATGTCACATCAATGACCTTTTGTGACTTCACAGTGTTTGTGGGAATCATTGTGATGTATGTGAAGTTATTGGAGTTCATGAAGTGCTTATATAATATATTGGCCTATGCTGTTCTCGGGTGAGACATTTGGGGTAGGAGAAGAAGCAGCATGTAAGGTAAAATCAAGGAAGAGGAGAAAGAGGAGAAATGGGATAAAGGAGAGGAAAGGGAGAAATAGGAAAAGGAGAGAGAAGAGAGAGAAAATGAGATAGGAGAAAAGGGAAAAGGAGTGGGAAGGAGAAGAAAGAGGAAAAAGCAGAAAGACGAGGAGGAGGAGGAGGAGGAGGAGGAGGAGGAGGAGGAGGAGGAGGAGGAGGAGGAGGAGACAGGGAAAGAGGAAGAAAGATTGAGGGAAAATAATGATGAGAAGTAGGAAGATGATGCCAATTGAAGTGTTGTTGTTGTCTCCGAATGTTGTTGTTAGTATTGCTTTATGTGCGATTTTCACTCATTGCAGCTGTCTCGTCCTTTGATAAGTAGCCGAGCCTCGCCTGACGTGTCACTTCTATTAAGCCCCTTTTTTGACCAGCCCTCTTTGAAGCCAGCTAAGGCGGCGTGGGGGATTGTCTGGAGGGTTTGAACTGCTTCCCAGTGCAGTTTGCCCATCACACAAGTACACGGATTTCCCCAAGAGTGTTCATTAGCTAAAAGATGCTAAGCGATGCTGAAAGATGCTAAAAGATTCTAGGTCTGGGATTTGTTAATAACATTACAGAACCACAGTTCCTTCTGATATTCCTTCAAATGTCTATTTCTGATATATATATTTGATATATATCTGAATTTGTTCAAACATATCTCCGCTTCTTGACAGTAAAATAGAGCAAAGTTCTTGTTGGCTGAATTCGATGGCGGATGGCAGGCATAACTTTCTGCTGTCGGTTGACTCGTGAGACCAATGGAAAACATCTTAATGCTGCTATGTTGTTTGTTGAAGTCTTTACCGTGGACTTCATTTGTTACTTTAACTTGGTATATGTCGAAAAGCCAGTGTGTTGAGCTCTGGGAGGTTAATGCCTCTCAGGAATGGTAAAGAGGCTGTAGCAATATGGTAATGGACTGTTAGCCATTGATATGAAACACAGACCTGTTCCTGGCCCGTCCAAGCCCCGCATTAACCTGACTTGTGGCTTGTTGAGATAGCCCAGCGAGGTGGTCAGGGAAGCTGGTCGGCCAGTCCACTCACGACCTGCATCTTTACAACTCCTTGAAAAATAGATGCTGCAGTAATTGCCATGGAGTTGCAAAAATTACACTGCAAGAAAATACACTGGAAGTGGATAATAGATTATGTTTGGGAGTAAATTTTTTACTAAATTATGTTGTTGAGCAGGTGAACATATTATGTAGATGTTCACAGTTTAGATATATTGTATACGTGTAATACATACAATGCATGTTATCAAAGCAACGTAAATAGACTAATTGGGAGCCAAAACTGCTGAATGTATTTCCTGGAATAGACGTTTTTCTCTTCTTGTTTATTTCATGACATGGTCTGGGTATTTAATTTATACTCTACGACAAAGTTTAAAGGCACACGCCGAACCAAATCTACTTTTAATGAATATATCTTCCCATGTACTTAGGGGGGCATTGGGCCATGTCCCCCCCCCGGCCCAAAATTAACATGTAAGAGACTGGAAAAACCGCGGAGTGCCCCGTATTCACCTCATGTAATGCCTCCCTCTTCAAGCCATTTCTAGATACGCCCCAGTCACCAGTGGCGGATGCAGGGGAGGCCTAGGGGGGCCGCCCCCCTAGAACACTGACTGATTAATAATAGTATTGTGAAGGAAATATGCGGCGACTCGGGACCCCGAATGCCGAAACACGCCCCGGCCCCCCCTAGATGACCCGGTCTGGATCCGCCACTGGTCTCCTCTGTATCTTCTTATGATGGAGTACCCAAAATCCTTGTGCTCTTCCTCTTCTCTGGTTTCTTTAGTCAATTCATCCAATTGCTCTTCTTGTTGTTATCTTTCCTTCTTCTTCTCATTCTTCTCCTTCTTCTTTCATTTTCCTTTCCACCTTTCTTCACACATCTCTGCCTTTTCCTTTCTCTATCCTGTTTTTTTCTCTTTTTCTTTTTTCCCAATCACTTTCCACGTCCATTGATAAGAGCAAGTGGCTGGCCATTGGCAAGTGTCAATTGGCGACTCGTTGCACCTGTAAGTGAGCATCACGGTGCGTGCCAGGGGCCCATTTGGTGTTCTCCCTTCCATTTCGTTTCTGTCTCTCCTCAAATCTTGCTGCAGAAAAACCAAAGTGAGACAAACTGCAATTGTCCGTGTCTCCAGATCCAAAACACTTCACAGATTTCTGGCTCTATACAAAGTGTGAGCAGAAATGAGTGAGTGTATGACTCACTCCAGAAGTCGATTGATCAATTATATGGAAGGACAATGTTATTTTATTGGTCTAAGGATAAACTGAGTGTGGTGATGGGCATATAACACTGAATACGTTTAGATCTGGTGTATTCATTGATAGACAGTAAGGTCAGAGATTAAGGTGAACAAATTCAAAGTGCATGAGTAGAAAAAAGACATATTGTGCAGTAAAAAAATGTTTAAAATAACTCTTTTCGGATAAAATTCAGTTTCGTAAGCTTTGCACTGTATCCATGAAAGGAAACACCCTGAGTTCATTGTATCATGGTGTATTATGGGTGTGGTTTTACAGTTGAATGTGTATTTTTGAATATGTCTTTAGTATAAAAATGGAGCCCAGAATCATTATTGATCAGATGCCAAAAGTTAAAATGTATTCAGCATCACTTTTTAATCATTACAAGCTTTGCCATTTATTGCACCCTTGAGCCTCTTATTCTCACATGCATTCCTTGTAGCTTTAGACTTGATGTTGTGGTTTTTAAAAAGCCATTTCTACATGCCCCTTACAAAGCTGAATTACAAATGTATTATTAACATACCTATTTAGTATATAGTATACATATATGATTTTTTATGATATCCAGAATGGCTCAGAAATTAATTGATATGTCGGGCCTGTATTTAGTGTATTATGCACTTACTGGGAAAAGGACATCATGATGATTTAAAGGGAACAGTTGTAACATTTTAAGTATCTTCTTTGGAGGTTTATTTCTGACATCTTTAGCTTTAAATAGCGGCAGTTTGTCCTCAGTGTTTTCTGGAGAACTGCCACGGTATACCTCCGAACCTTCCAGAGAGAAGTGTGGCCCACAGCTGTTGTGCTCAATACTATGATCAATCTGCCAGCCTAAGTGGAAGCCTCCAAGAGAAGATTTTTGACCTCAAATTCTACAACCAAAAGCAAAAAGCTATCGATGCTGAACTTCCTTCATTTCCTGGTTGTAACACTTTCCTTTTTATATCTTTGCTCTTTCATGGCACACATATGGCCAGTTTCTCGTGGAAACAAACACATTGCCTTCACCCAGAGAATCTGAAGTGACTGCCTTACATACGATGGAAACATTGAGGCAGCATTGACTAGGCAAATGTTTACATAACTACTGAAAACAGCTATGTGATATTTATGTATGTGTAACTGTATATAAAGCTGAGTGACATGTACTACATCATACTGAGTGACATGTACCTCATCATACTATGAATTCATGAACCCCTCATGCTGCTGCAGCAAAACTACTGAACATTCAGTTACGAAAACTTGCAAGAAGCTTTCCCGCACTGCCCACACAGTCCCAGCCTGGCTTGGTGTTTGTGATTACAGTCATAGAAATTGAAGTTATGTTTTCTATATTCCAACCTCCCTTCCCATGCCTTCACGGGTGTAATCTAGTATTATCTAATTCGATTACGTGCAGTTGAATATGATGGAAGTAATACTTTTGGTTTCAGCATGTTCAAGTTTTATTTAGCAGGGAATTTTTGGCTAAAGATCCTAGCATTTTGACATTTACAATAAAGACAACCATTAGGCCTACGCTGTAAGTACAACTTTTGTATACAGAACCAGTTGTCTCAGCAAAAGTTCAGTTTCTCATATTTTCAGATATGTTTGAGCTTCAGCATACATATATTGGTCTGACTGCTAGAAAGTTCTTAATGGTCTTGATTACTGTCTGGAGAAATGCTATTTACTTGAGTTTCTTCGAGGTGGCAAATTGGATTTGTGCACAAAATGAGATGGCTCGTTATGTGGAGTGTCATGTGGAATTACCTATACTCACAGTGAGTTACTATTGAATGTTGAGCTATACATATGGTAACTGCCCTAACACCCAATGGCAACGCTCAGTAGCAACATTTTAAAACACTCAGTGGCAACAATCAATAGCAACACTTGGTGGCAACATTCAAAAGCACCACTCAGTACATGGCAATATTCAGTGACAACCCTCAGTTTCATGAAGTTCTTTGCCATATATGAAAGTGTCAGGTAGAAAGTGGATCCCCTGATCGACATAGCAACTATAATCCTCTTGGGATGGCGGGGATAAGGAACGTCACTGCTAATGAATTGATTTGCATAATACATATGCATCAGTTCTGCTTCTTATACTTTCAGGAACTCAGTTGGTCTTTAAAAGCCTCCATTTACGTGAAGTTTATATTTTATTTCTCATTTAGAAGCAAGATGAATGCACCTGTTGCATTCTCCCTGTCTATTCAATTGAAAACAACAAATCTCCGTTAATCCAAGCACAGTCATTGCAGAATATTGAAAAAAAAACCAGACCTAATTACCTGGAAGAGCTCTTTGCCTGAACTTTGTATTTAAGGCTGGATTGGCCTGGATTGACGCTGTTGCTTTCTAAACAGTTGTTGGCAGCTACATCAAGACATTTTCTGCTGAATAAAGATCCAAAGGGAACAGAAAGCAGCAATTCAAAGTTATGTTGCTCTCCAAGGGGAATGCCACAATGATTTACAAATAATCATTCTGGTTATTCCTGGTTATGTTGAAAGTAGATGAAGGTAGAACAAACAAACAAAATGTTAGATTAAAGACACCTGACAACCAAAAGCAAGAGTACCTGTAGTGTCTGCATGGAGTGCCATGTTGGTGTGAGACTAGCAACAACAGTTAGTCTGAAGTGGGGAAATAGCAGGTGTGTGGATGTGAGAGAGATGCTAGAGTCACAGGAGTCAGAAATTTAAGTGTATTTAGCATCAGCTTTTACTGATTGTAATAAATATTTGTATACTTGTACATTTCATAAAGACTTGTATTTCACAAATACATTCATTGTACCCATAAACTCGCTGTTGTGCTCTTAATAAAGCCATTTCCTCATGCTCCTTGAAATTCACAATTTCAAATATTTTATTGTGTATATGTATAATTTCTTGATTATATCTGGAATAGCTCTGAAATTCATTGATATGTAGCGTCTGTGTTATGCATTTACTGGGAATTGGATATGATGATAGTTTTAAAAAGGGATACATTGTAACATTTTAAGTATCGCTCTCCCGCTTTATTTCTGTCATCTTTGGCTTTAAATAGCAGAAATTTATCCTCTGTGTTTTCTGGAGAACTGCCCCGGTATACCTCCCGGTATACTGCTATACATAATATGGTAACTGCCCTAACATCCAATGGTAACACTTGGTGGCAACATTAGACAGTAACCTTCAGTGGCAAAATTACATAGTAACACTCAGTGGCAACAATTAATAGCAACACTTAGTGGCAACATTCTATAGTAACACTCAGTGGCGAATTATATAATAACACTTAGTGGCAACATTCAATGATAACACTCATTTTTAACATCAAATAGCAACACTCAGTGGCAACATTCAATAATGACACTCAGTTACAAAAGTAAAACTCAGTTTCAACATTCAATAGTAACAATAGTAACACTCACTCAGCAGCAACATTCAATATCAACACAATATTCCATGACAATACTCAGTTTCATGAAGTTCTTTTTCCATATATGAAAGTGTCAGGTAGAAAGTGGATCCCCTGATCGACATAGCAACTATAATCCTCTTGGGATTGCGGGGATCAGGAACGTCACTGCTAATGAATTGATTTGCATAATACATATGCATCAGTTCTGCTTCTTATACTTTCAGGATCTCAGTAGGTCTTTAAAAGACTCCATTTACGTAAAGTTTATATTTTATTTCACATTTAGAAGCAAGATGAACGCACCTGTTGCATTCTCCCTGTCTATTCAATTGAAAACAGCAAATCTCCGTTAATCAAAGCACAGTCGTTGCAGAATATTGAAAAACACCAGACCTATTTACCTGGAAGAGCTCTTTGCCTGAACTTTGTATTTAAGGCTGGATTGGCCTGGATTGTCGCTGTTGCTTTCTAAACAGTTGTTGGCAGCCACATCAAGACATTTTCTGCTGATTAAAGATCCAAAGGGAACAGAAAGCAGCAATTCAAAGTTATTGTGCTCACCGAGGGGCATGCCACAATGATTTGCAGATAATCATTCTGGTTATTCTTGGTAATGCTGAAAGTAGATGAAGGTAAAACAGACACAAAAAGTAAAATTAAAAACAGGTGCCAACCAAAAGCAAGAGTACCTGTAGTGTCTGCACGGAGTGTCATGTTGGTGTGCTACAACAGCAAGTGGGGAAATAGCCAGAGTGTGGATCTGAGATAGATGCTAAGGTTTCCAGCAGTAAGAAATTTAAATGTATGTAGCATCAGCTTTACTACTTACAATACATATTGGTATACTTGTATATTTCTTAAAGACTCATATATTTCGTAATACATTTATTGTAACCCTAGACACGCTGTACTGAAAATTTTTCTCATGCTCCTTGAATTGTAAATTCAAATGTATTATTACATGTATGTATGTATATAAATGCTTTATTATATCCAGTATGGCTCTGAAGTTCACTGATATGTATGGTCTGTACTGTGCATTTACTGGGAATAGGATATGCTGACAGTTTAAAGGGACACATTGTGAACAATTGTAACATTTAAGTATCTTCTTTCATGGTTTAAGTGTGTCATCTTCAGCTTTAAATAGCAGCAATTTGTCCTTGAGCTGCATTTTCTGGAGACCCACGCCACAGTACAGCTCCCAACCTCCCATAGAGAAGTGTGGCTCACAGCGGTTGTGCTCAATACTATGATCAATCTGCCAGCCTAAGTGGAAGCCTCCAAGAGAAGATTTTTGACCTCAAATTCTCCAACCAAAAGCAAAAAGCTATCGATGCTGAACTTCCTCATTTCCTGTTTGTAACACTTTCCTTTTTATATCTTTGCTCTTTCATGGCACACATACGGCCAATTTCTTGAGGCAACAAACACATTGCCTAAATGCTTACATATGATGGTCCAACTTACACTGGGCAGCTGTTCACAGAACTACTGAAAACGGCCATGTCATTTTTATGCACCTACTATGTGTAACTGTGGAAACCCTTCAGCTGGGGTAAAATGTACTGCATATATATGTCAAATTCGAGTATATGCAGTTGCATTGCATCTTGGTTTTAGCATGTTCAAGTTTGATTCATTGGGAATTTTCTGCTAGTTAAAGATCCAAGAATTTTGACATTAACGAAAAAGACAATAATTAAAGACATACATTGTAGTAAGTACAATGCTTGAATAAACAGCCAGTTGTTTTAGAAAAAGTTTGGATTCTTATTTCCAAATATTTTTCAGCCTCTACACATACACATTTTTCAAATTGCCTGCGAATACCTGTAATGGTCTTGATTACTGTCTAGAGAAATGATGCTTACTTGATTTTCACGCAGGTGGGAAATTGGATTTGTGCACAAATTTAGGAGGTACGCCATGTGGCTCATCATTACCTATAATCACAGTAGGCCTACTGCAATACATATGGTAACTGCCCTAAAATCCAATGACAGCACTCAGTGCCAACATTGAATAGTAACACTCAGTGGTAACACTATATTGTAACACTCAGTGGCAAATATCAATAGCAACATTCAATAGTGACACTTAGTGGTAACCTTCAACTGTAACACTCAGTGTCAACATCCAGTAGCAACACTCAGTGGCAACATTCAGTAATAACACTCAGTTGCAATAGTAACACTCAGTTTCATCATTCAATAGTAACTATAGAAACACTCAGTGGCAACATTCAATAGCAACACTCAGTGGCAACATTCGATAGTAACACTCAGAACATGACAATATATATATATATATTTCAATGACAACCGTCAGTTTCTTGAAGTTCTTTGCCATATATGAAAGTGTCAGGTAGAAAGTGGATCCCCTGATCAACATTGCAACTATAATCCTCTTGGGATGGTGGAGATGAGGAACGTCGCTGCTAATGAATTGATTTGCATAATACATATGCATCAGTTCTGCTTCTTATACTTTCACGATCTCAGTTGGTCTTGAAGAGGAGACTCCGTTTATATTTTATTTCACATTTAGAAACAAGATGAACGCACCAGTTGCATTCTCCCTGTCTATTCAATTGAAAACAGCAAATCTCCGTTAATCCAAGCACAGTCGTTGCAGAATATGAAAAAGACCAGACCTAATTACCTGGAAGAGCTCTTTGCCTGAACTTTGTATTTAAGGCTGGATTGGCCTGGATTGTCGCTATTGCTTTCTAAACAGTTGTTGGCAGCCACATCAAGACATTTTCTGCTGATTAAAGATCCAAAGGGAACAGAAAGCAGCAATTCAAAGTTATTGTGCTCACCGAGGGGCATGCCACACTGATTTGCAAATAATCATTCTGGTTATTCTTGGTAATTTTGAAAGTAGATGAAGGTGGAGCAGATATAAAGATTAAAACTAAAGACATGTGCCAACCAAAAGCAAGAGTACCTGCTGCATAACCTACAGTGTCTCCATGGAGTGCCATGTTGGTGTGAGAGAAACAACAACAGCAAGTCCGAAGTGGGGAAATAGCCAGAGTGTGGATGTGAGACAGATGCAAGAGTCGCAGAGGACACATGGTCTTCAAAGACTCGGCTTGAAGATATTGTCTGCGGAATGCCTTTCTCTCTGTGTTGACATGAACAGAGAGCTTGTCGACAGGTTATGGTAGACGACGGCTCGCATAGAAATGGGCTGTTTAGTTGCTCAGCACACGTGGAGCCAGTCGAGTGAAGCATCTTCTCCCAACAACACTAAATCTTTGATAATGGAATCCCGGGAGCAAGGCAGTCTGCCTGACAGGGTTTACATTCTAATAGGTTCTCATTATGTATACATCGTGTGTAGCATGGAGGGAGGACATTTCTAGTCCTTACATATTTTACATCTCATGCTTCGGAAAACCTCTGACAAACAACATGTGAGGCTGGTCTGGACTGCATGATGTTTTGTCCTCGATTTCCTTTGATATTCTCTGAATCTTATGGTTATAAACATATATATCGACATATATCTCAAGCCATGCACTAAAGATGTTCATTTTTAGCATATAAACCTCCATTTATAGATCGTGTTTAGAGGTTTACATCACATATAGGCCCTATGTACTTTTACTGCATGCAGAAGCAATAATTGTAGTAGCATTTGATAGAATGTATATTGTAGCTCTGCTATTTCTGAAAGTACTTTCTTGCAATCCTTTGTGAAGAAAGTTCTAATAATTTTTTTCCGCAGTGGACACAGGGAGCAGCTGAGATTAAAAGAGGACATCATATTGATGAGTGTCAGAGATGCCAAGGATGCTGCAGATCTGCTTCTGTTGCTGAGGCTGCTGCTGCTGCGTCCAACCTGTGATGTTGCTGGAGATGGTCATCTTCATCTTTAGGAGTTGGTCACGCAGCCTTTGTGCTGGTGTGTCTCGCAGTGTCTCGCTGTGTCTCGCTGTGTGTGAGAGTGTCAGTGACAGTGTGGTGGTGGCAAGCACACTGAGAGCCTTGACAATTCTCACTTTCCTCAAGCAGCCCAGCTGGGTCCGAGGGGAGCTGCCAGCCGACGTGAGAACACAATCAGTTTATCGCTGCTCCACCGGCCATTGTGATTGTGCTGGGCCGCATTGAAAGGCATTGCTTGACACCTCTGATTGATAAGCCAGTTCAAGAAAACGCCTCCAAGAATGCTCACAGTGGATGCTTGCTGTGAATGCACACTGTGAATGCACAGGTTGGCACAAAAAGAAGCCTGGACACACTGGATAGCCAGAGACACAGTTAACGTCCATTAGGACATGATGGGTCGAATTCCCACACAACCTTGTCACGTCCGAGCCATTCTCATAACGCCAAATTGTGGGCCGTTATTCTGAATTAGAAATGCAACAAATGCAGCGGACACAATGCATTCATCCATCCATTGACATTCATTGTGCAATTGCCATGGATGGCATTTGTAAAATCGTGCGATTCCCATTCCCAAGCCCAGCATTCCTTGTCTCGTTACAAATAGCCCCGAGGACAGGATATGACATCACTCCTTTATCATATTTCCTTGTCCTTCTGGCATTGACCCCTAAAAGGACACGTTCTCCCTTTTTAGGAGGTTTAGGTCACAACTGAGATCAATGTCTCTTTTTTAAAGGTTACCTGCTTCTCTGCAGTATTGTTTGAAAAATATTATTTACGACTGCCGAATAGATGTTTATGTTATATTTCTTTTTTCAATGAAGCTAGAGGTCTTGGATAGTCGTGGATATCATATATATCCCTGCCGGGTATAAGATGCAAAAATCATGGGTGACATGCTCACACCTTCAACAGCTAAAAACTCCTCCCCGAGCAATGCCACTCACCTAAACTCTCCACCTATCCTTATTGATCTCTCCTGTCCTTCTGATACCAGCAGAAAGCAGTTCCACTGCTGTCTTATTTACGTTTTCTACGCCAACTGTTCTCTGCCACCAGGGGCGCATGAATCTGCTCATTAGTTCCGCTTATCACATCGCCAGGGACTGGCGCCACAGGTCCATTTCCCGCCAAAAACATCCACACACTCCACAGCCAGCCTCTACTCATCTGATCTGCGTAATATTACCCTCATTTTAAAGCTCTTCTCAAGCCCTTGCCTTCAATTCTATCGTTTCATATCCTGGTCTGCCACCTGCTTCACCATTTCACTCCTAAACCCACTGTCTACAGTGAATCAACACATTTCACTCACCCAAAATGCATTGCATGCAGGCAGCTGGGTTGCACTCTACATAACAATGCACTATTGTCCTGGCTTTTATTATGGGTAAATCTAGTTACATATATTTCGAATATATCTTAATTGAATCACATATTATACATTATATCTTTTCTGGAATGGTCAACTAAGAAATGACAGGAAAAGGCACAGTCATCTTCTTTTTTTTACAGCATAAGTGAAATAAGTTGCCACAACACAACCTTCTCATACAGCAGCTTCACATAAAAAGTTTCATCCTTTTTTCCAGCTCATACCTATATTTTGCAGAAAGCCGCTTACTTGGACAACATTTTTCTGTGCACACATGTGATCAGTGTGGCAAACGTGCTCGAATTGTGATTAACAATGAGACAACGTTACAAACAAGCACGAGGAACCCTTATTACACGTGATCAACCAATATTGGAATATGATGAGCTAAATATGCTAACATGTTCCAAGTTCTGCCAGTTGTCTCCCTCCCACCCAATTCTTCAATCGAACTGCAGCTTTTAATAAACGCAATCGGTTGCAGCTTCCGAACTCCTAATGAAAATTGATGATAAGCAAATAGACCGACTGCATATCAATGATTTGTGGGATGAATCCTCATTTGAAGCCCACTGGATGAGATAGACATTAATCTAAAAGTGATAAACAACATAATAGGCTTTCTGGGATCCACAAAGACCGGCTTATTAAAGAAATCCCTCGGGATATGACTGCTAAAAACAAAGTTAAAAACAATGAATTCTTGATATCTTGCAGGCCAGGCAGAGTATTCCGTACTCTAATTGCTAGTAAATGCTATTTGTGAAAAGTTATGAAGTGTCAAATTAGGAACATAAAGAGCTTTACTTCTCTATTAAAGACACATAGTGCAGGCAGTTAATACTCACGAGGCCATCTCAAATTCTTAAAAGCTTCAAATATGTGAAACTTGAGCTTCTTCAAATTACATTTCCCATGCATGTCTTGGTGATGTAATAAACAATAGCAAGGAATTCCAATACGCATTATAACACCGCATTGTCAAACAAACAGCATAAAATGTCGGGTGTTGTCTTGTTGCGGCTAGTAAAAAACAACACGTTAATGTTCTTCTGCTAAAGCGAAGTTTGCAAGTTCTTCTTAGATGCGTCTGCTGGCTATTGGAGTTGTTTGTCCATTATGCATTCGGGAGCATGTTTTTCCTCAATTTAAAGAACATTCGTCAAATTTACTCTCTTGTTTGTTGGCATTCATTGCCATCTTTTTTGTAAACAGCCCCTCGTGATTTCCTCATGCTTGTTAACCTGTTGAGTTGGGCTGGGTGCTGCTACATCTCCATAAACACATTATCGCTCATAAGGCATTCCCTATGACCCAGGGCAGCTTTTTAAACGTTCTTGTTAAAACAAATGGAATATGGATGGGTTGGGCTAGGGGCTGGGGGCTCTGTCTTGCACCACCCAACAGTGATGAGTAAGCAGCGAGAGGGAAGCGGAGTGGAGAGGAGTAGAGCGGAGTGGAGCTGGGCCGGTGGAGCAAAGCAAAGAAACATCTCCTGGAGACATCAATTTGAAATGTGGTGGAGATTAGAGAAGATGCAGATGTCTCCTCTAATCCAGTTGCAAGGCTCCAAATTCTCTGATATTTAATGCACTTAAGCATTCTTCAATGGATTCCACAAAACCAATATCATGGGCCTGTCCAAATGCCAATATTATAAATCCTTGAATCATCGCCCTAATGCGCCTTTTTGCTTCAGTGCAAACTTCACATCGAAGGACATTCAACATTCTCCTTGTCCTTAATTCCAAGTTAAATGCGTGTAATTTTACCAAGCTGCCTTAAACTATGGGGTTTAGCAATGCACTTAAAACATTTATGGCAAGTTACACAGGCTGGAGTTGTGAATTTTAATTCTTATTCGATTAGACGATTCAGTTGTGGGTGCTCGCAGCGATTGCCGGATGGCGGACGAGACTCTCCCCGGGGTCTGAGTGGTTAAATGCGAGTAAAGCGACTGATTGCATTAAATAATTATCAATTAGAGGGCAACAAAAGCTGTCATGTTGCAGTTAATTGTGTTTAGACGTGCATCTGCCTTGAGGTCCCTCCTGATTACTCGTGAGAGCTTTCTACACGCTGGGTTGGGCGAGTGTTGGAGCGGACTGTCTGCGACTCCAGAGGACTCCAGAGGAGAGGAGGCCCAATTAAGGTTGGAGGGTGCCCGGGGCCCTTACTTGCCTCTCTGCACGGGGCTAATCTTCCTGGGCAACCAAGCGTACACAGGTCCCCTCCTGTCCACAGCCAATCCAACCTGCCCTTGCCTCCTTCGCCGGCTTGATCGCCAATTCATCCTCATATAAATGGCATTATCATTCCTCCATCATTCCTTCATGCTGCTTCTACTGCTTCATATCAGCCACATTTTCAACTCTAGCTGCTCAGTAATGCCAAGGTCATTGAGTCTAAGCCTCGGAAAGAGATTTAGTGATTTGACATTAGTTTGACTTGAGTTGATCAGTTGACATGAGTTTGGCTTCGTAGCTAACTATAATCACCTTTTCTCATTATTAGCATCTCCCATGGATGGCATGATAGCATTACTCTTGGGCTGGTGATAATAACTTGGTGGATAGCAGCCAGAGTGGCCTGGGTGGACGGCTGCCACATAGACAGTCTAGGGCTCCAGGCCGAGGGGATTTATGGCAGCCATGAAATAATGCAGCAATAACCCTGCTTAATAAGTCCATGACACTTTTTATGAGTCTCTGTGCTGCAGTGTTTCAGCCCTTTAATCTAAGTTCCAGGAGTTTTCAAGTTTTAAGCACCATATTCTCTTGTTGTGAAGAGACCAGGTAATGCGATATGTTTGATGATTATCAGGTCAAACTGAATATGGAATGGTCGTAATTAGAGGAATTGAATTCACAGAGGTTCTGGAATATGCCTTCAAAGGATTTGGCCACCTTTTACTCCAATCTTTCAGCCATTAGCTTTGAACAGCTCTTCTCTTGCAAGCAAACTTTGCCAATTCTTCCGAACGGACAATTTGTGAATCAATATGCTGACGAGCCTGCAGAAACCGCCTTGGTTGAAAGGATATGGTTTTGGCATTGTGGGGATAAAACAGCCTCTGACTGAATATTTGTAGGGTGAAGTTTATCACATGCTAAAAAAGAATGCAGTAATGTTTTGTGGTATGCCAGATTAGCTTGAGTTTGATCTTCAGATTTGTTGCTTATTGCTTCAATTTGGCTGTTGAGCAATATGTTATTGCCTGGCATAGCTTCAAGCTGAGTTTTCTCCGTGCCAAATTGTGGTTATGAGATATGAAGAATTGAAACTCATATTGCCGGATGATATGATGAGCGATATTTAATTCATAAGTATCTGTTTTTCGACCGGTTGCAGCTGCGAAATTCATATGTCGTTGATTGTTTTATTCAACTTGCATGTTTCTTGTAAATATCTCGTTAATTTTAAGAGGTTGTTTTACAGGTGAAAAGATCCAATGGATCACATGCAATCGAGACGATTCAAGTGGATGTTTTCTGCAATGCGTGCTGTTACAGGTGATTTCATTACCATGCGATTCTGGTCATTCACAGTTGCCTGTAAGGGATCAATGCAATGTATACACTTGCTTCGTTTGATAAATTAGCTGTGTGACGTTCTGTTGTTTCTAAACCAATCAGATTAAGCAAAAATGCTATGTATTTAGTGTGTAAAGAGGCTTAGAATCGCGTACTAATGAAATTGCCTGTAAAGCAATGGGTTAATTCAGTTGCATCAATAAGACTTATTTTATTGCAATTTAAAGTGAGTGACAAGTCGTGACACCTTCCTTGCTATATATACTGCTGTTTTTTTTCCCCATTTCGTATAAATTTGTAAAGGCCACAAATGTAACTGAAGTACTGAAACTCCATTGTTATACACTAATTGTTTGGTGTACCTTGATGTCGTTGTGGTGTGCAGGAATCTGATTTTGAACCAACCTGTATGGACTGAAAGACTTTAGTTGCGCAAAGAAATGTGTTGAAGTGGACACAAAAAAACGTGTTGAATCTGATATTTTTAAGACAGACAACTGCAAGGTTTCTGACAGAAGTCTATTTACCTGGACTATAAGGAGTTCTTTTCTTGACAGTGACCACCAAATGAGCCCCGAGTGTCTGTATTACAGGTCGGTGGAGTGTCGCGGTGTGTCATGATGACAGGGATCAGAGGACTCGGAGGGAAGCCGATGGAGACGAGAAATCCGGTTGTTTGCGTGTCACAGGAGAAGGTTGTGACCCACAGCTCAGAGATGTGGAGAGATGTTGAGAGACAAAGCTGGAGACAGAGCTGAGACAGAACTAAGACAAAGCTGAGGTGGTCGCTGAGAGACACCAGTGACATAATATGATGTAATGACAGGCTGTGTGCAACAGTGTCCCCTGTGAGCTCCTGTGTCATCTGATGGCCCTTAGCATGCTTCTGCAACCTGTTTCTGCAACCTGTTTCTACAACCTGTTTCTGCAGTGGTCTCGTGTCCCCTGCAATAGCCTGCACCCCACGGACCACAGTGAGCAACATACCTGCGGCTGTTTGCCATACAATTTGCCCAGCAAATGTCCTAATGCAGCAATATCATATGTCAATTACTTCACTGCCCCAGGCCATGTCCTTCCCCTATAGTTACTCCATACTATGCGTCATACGGACTAAACACAGCTTTTATGATGTAACACTGTCTGCTTCAGTTGAACTGCACTTCTTTCCCCTTCGGCCATATGGCAGGAGGTTAGAGCCTATAGTTCTCATTGGACAGTACAACAAAACATCACAAGAAAAACAGTCCACTAAATACTGTTATAAACTATACTCATAAACTATACTCACGGCCAACTCATATTACAGATGATTTCATATTTGTAGACATTTCTCAAATAACAAAATATTTCGCAAAAGTTCTGGTCTGACATCAGAAAATCCTGCCAGGTGATTGGTCAAGTTGCCCATTGCGTGTCACTTTTTTTCAGCTTGTGATGTTTGCTGGAAAAATGATGTCATAATTTTGACCAATAGCATACAGCAAAGGCCAACTTGGTATTGTGGCAGTTGTTCACACATGTCAAACCGCAATCAACATGAACTCTATCACTTCTTCGTGTACAGTTGTATTTCACACTTCTGTGTACAACAGTTGATTGTTTCAGTTGATATCAAATCAGTTTCAAGCTGACTATGAATGGCTTCACATCTATTTACACTAAATCATCATGCCTTGACCAAAAGCTGCGAGCATCGTCTATGACATCAGTAAGGGACCTTTCAGAATTTATGACTGGGTTGCGGGGGAGATGGAACCTGAGCAGATGCTTCATGCTTCAAGTGGGACAGTACCAATTTTTTCCTTTTGTCCAGAATGTATGTGCCTTACAGGCTAAATAGAATTTATAACTTGAGGGGAACTGGGGTTTTGCCCGACGGGGCACCAATTTTTCACACATGTTTCAAGGGGGGTAGCCTACTTATTACTCCCAAGATGCTTAAGGGGGGGTATGGAATTTTAATAAAAGAAAAGGGGACATACTAAAAATCCACATGGAATGTATGAAAGGTACAAATAAGCATGAAACCAAAGGGGGTATACATTTTTGATAGAAAGTTCCAACAAAACTCCCCAAAATCATAAATTCTGAATGGTCCCTCAGCACAGGATGGTAGCTCAGTGATGTGGTCAACATTCATAAGAAAATCCCAGTGGGAATCAGATCAAGGACTCCGCGATTGGTTGCCCATTGTCCTGCCACCTGGGCTGAGCCCCTCTTCTCAGAAAATGTTATATTATTATACATGTTTATTTTCTGTATAAACAGTCATTGCATGGATCAGCCAATCCTAATTGTCTGAATGCACAACATTGGACTTGCGGTACTACTGTGCAATGCAGAATGTATGTATTGAAAATGTGTGAAACACAAACTGAAACTCTCACTTGAAACTGCTAAAGTCAGTCCCTGTTAGGAGATCGATGGCTTAAAATGCCATGGTCACCCATCTAAAACGCTATGTCACTTTTCAGGAGAGAGTGGTGTCATACCTTCTCTCGACCAATGAAAATTGCAAGAAAAATGATGTATTTTCTACCTCAAATGTCTACAAATATGAAATCATCTGTAATCAAGTTAGTTGATTATTTTGACAAGAAACAGACTTTGGTGGTTTCCTTAAGCCTTTTATTAACTGAAGAGGAAGACAGAACGGTAAAGGCATATAACTGAAGGCCATAATCCTGCTATAGATGCAGGTTTCATTTCAGAAGATGATATTGGGTGGTTTTTACTAATTCGCTAATTTGAAATCGCTATTGTTTCAATCATTCATCTGAGAAAAAGGCAAGCAGCTTTAAAAAGGCAGCCACTGATTAGCTCAATAACTACCGCTAAATATGAATTTGAAAACTCACAATTTGTGTCTGATTAAGTTTTGTGGTGATTGTCATTTTCTTCCTCGTTTCATGCAGGTAATTAAGCACACAAATATTTCATTATGATTGCCTTGATGTAAAGCTATTGTAGCATAGGGCTGTTTATTACAGTTGATCTCAGGTTTGAATACTTTAATTGGTTGAACCAAATCAAGAGATTCCACAGCCATGCCTTTGCAGTTTGTTCAAATAAGCCATGCAGTGCGAGGAGTTCCTTGATGATTAGAGACAACCTGTTTGTCTGGGAGCACTAAGTACCATAGCATGTCATCTGCTACTATATAGTTAAGTAAGACGCGTATTCTGCCCTCAGGAGATCTTTTTCTTGGTCTTTTTATTAGCAAGGTGTTGAGTGCTGGCATCATGCCATTTAGCGGTGAATGGGGTAAAAGCCAAGCTTGGTTGATGTAGATCGCCACAAGAGCCAAGGAGGGAGGACAGTTGCACGCAGATCGGTGCAGAGGGGTCAAGAAACGAGGTTTAATCTCATTACATAAAAAGTACGAGTTGTACCGACAGAGGTCTTTTTCACACTGAACACAGCTTGGCAATTTGTCTTTGATTTGGCTTCCTGATCTGTGAACGTTGAATCAGCTTCGGCCAAGATAGATCATTTTGCCAGCAGAATACTGAAGAGAAAAACAAAGGCAGCCTCCCTGGGTGGACGGCCTCGAGGGGCTGAACCATGCCAGTTATGACCCCAATACTGCGTCATTGGTTTCTTCTTTAATGATTTTAAATGTCCACACTTGCGTCATAAATATGCTGCTGAGGGGCCACCCAGTCTCATCGCTGATCTGCGTTGTCATTGCCCTGTAAATCAAATGGTCTCCACTTGAGTAATGGAAGCACATGAAGGCCACGGGCCCTGTCTCAGCACGCACAATTGCATGTCACTCCTGCTTGGGCCTGGTTGGGTCCTTTCCTCTTATTTGCAAATCTCCATGCTTGATCAGCATCCAATGTTGTCAGCATTCTTATTTTTATTCTTGTGCAATGGGTCCTGTTGCACTGGCTTGTTAATTAGCAGCCTTTGTAGCAGTGCACTGATCTGTGTGTGAATGATAACAGGCTTAGGTTATCCTATTAACCCAGCTAAAAATGGCTTCACCTTGCTAATATCCGTTGCCCCAGGCGACCTTTGCAGTGTGCTGCTCTCTCGGTGACAGATTAGAACAAGTTTCATCAGTCACAGGACTGGCCCAGTGCTAAGCCATCAGTTAGTCAAAAAGGGATTCAAAAATTCAATTTATAACAGCAAAGCCATTATTCAACGACATGTCATTTCTTAAAACGAACATTTCTATGCAAGTTTAATTAAAAGAAGTTGGTTACTTTTTGTGAGGATTTCTGCTGGAATAGAAATCTTTCTTTAGGTGCAAACTTTCATCTTGATAATTTTCAAGTTAATGCCTGGAGAAGTTGGGCGAAGTTTCCTTCTTCTTTTTTGCAACATCCACGGGTAGTACTAGAGGCTGGTGGAGGGCGCACTTGCCCGCACTTGGCTGCCCTCGTGGACTTGGACGGGTCCAAGTAATACATCAAGCGAGATGGGAGCATCTATTAACGCCTCGGAATCATCTTAATTAAGCCAGGGATCTTTCCAATGCTACTCCTAATCAGTTAGCATTTGTATAAGTGATCGTTTGATTGATGAAAGTAGCAATGCTGCAGGTCAGCTTCGCTGCTCCCTTCCATTGCGCGGAGATTTGGGGCTCAAGGGAGCTAGCGAGTGGACTCAGCAGTTCATGTGGGCGACACGCGTCAAGATGAACGTGAAATATAGGGCTTCGAGGGGACAGAGTGCTCCAGGCTGGATGGGAGACCTGTGACTTTTTCCCTTGCTATTAAGCAAGAGCAAGCCAATGATTGAAGGTATTTGCAGCTGGAAAGTAAGTAATTAAGGCAAAATATTCACCGTTGATGGCTTCGTTTAATTTTGCAGACTTTAGATGTTATAAAAAAAGGCCAACTTCATTTGGGAAGCAGGGCGGAGAATTCATGGAATTCTTGCCATCGATTCAGATGTGATTAAATCTGGATTAGCATTTCTGCGTTAAACGGGCTGGAAGTAACAAACGTTGTGAAAGGTCTCGCCGTAACCCCACCGACATTTCTTGTTATTTTGAAACTTGCTGGAAAATCTGGCAAGTAATGTGCTAGAAGGATTTGCGCAGCATGGAGGCTTTCAGGTAACCTCTGCGGCTGTGTTTGCTTTATAGGGCCATCACATGTTTACGACCACTCTTTTGCTGCTTTTGTTCTCGGATGCTGCTAAGAGACAGAAAAACCTGCAATAGCATCTTATCTGCAACTCGGAGGCACGTCCTGATCAGGACATTCGTAATTTGATTCTATTCGGGAGTCCGTGGTTACACTTGACAATCGCTGGGCATGGTGTACGTCAAAGGAGCAACTGACAGAACTAGTAATAGACGTGACGGGCCTGACGCCCAGTTTTTTTGCTCTATAACAAAAAGCGTTTGCCATTTATAAACGTTGTATACGCCGCTTTTTCATCCTTCCCTTGAGATTGATGGAATTTGAGTTTCAAAGTGCGGCTTAGGTGTAATATTCACACATTTGATGCAATTCCACACCGGGTCTCTCTTGTTAAAGTATCGGCTTACGGTACTTGTACACATGTGGGAGTGTAATAGATGTGGTTGATGGTTTCACTTTGCGGTGGTCTCATAACTTAACCCGCTTGATGTATTGCACTTCATTGAGGACAAATCAATGGGGAGGATGGTGTTTCAAATCGGTGACGGCAAAGTTGAGGACCAGTGGGCCCCAGGACCAGAATAGCCAGCTAAGGGGAGCTTGATGGGCCCCCTGTTGTTGTGGGCAGGGAATTGAGACAATGATAAATACAGAGCATTGACCGAAGGTGCAGGTCTCGGAAGGAAACCACTTATCAAGTGGAACGGGTTGCGACCCTGAACTAGTTATCTCCAATCGTGTGCAGCGTGTAATCTCTGCCAGTTCAGGACTGGAGCCAGGGTAGGTCCCTGCAACACACCTGCTCACAGTCATTGTTTAGTATGCTCACAATCACTTGCTTGTACACAAGAGCACTTGTTTTTGTGCCAGTAAACAGATTTTTTTTGTTGCAAGCCATTTGCTATTTGGTAATGTAATGTGGCGAGGTGCTGCAAACCTGATTAGGGGCCCATATGCAATTTCTAATGGAGTTTTCCACTTTTGCTTGCTCAGAAGGATGACTCGTAATGGGTTGCTTGTCACCAGGCTTGTTTGTACCCAGGAGGCAGGTATTCGCCTGTGTTTCGCAAATATTTCGTACACCAGCTTCAGATGAGTTCCCACTTATTGTGGCGGCGTAAACGGTGTGTTGTGAATGACAAGGGAGAGCGTTGTTGACAACTGTGCAGCAAAAATGTGATAAACATGGAGATATGAAGGGAGGCGCCCACGACGGCCCACAATAGGCAACAATAAAGGCGTGGACGTTGCCTGCATAGGCACTGGCCATAACGCATGCACAACGATTTGTCAGCAAAGAAGGGCATTAGGGGAGTATTAAGCAGGGGCCACGTGATGAATGGGAGGGCAGAGTAGGGCTCCTTGTCTGACACCCCAAGGCTAGGTCATGCACGCCGATGTGGAGCTACTTGGCTACTGGGTGCCAGGAGATGTGACTGACGCCGTCCAGCAAAACAGACTGACAGCAACACAGCTCCCTGCCTCACCCTCTCAGAGGCCTCTCTGCTTCTCTCTCTCCTCTCTCTTGGTGCCGGAGAAGCATCTTAGGCTGCTCTAATAAACACATCATTTCTGACAAATGGCCCACACCGCTGTCTCAACCTCCCCAAGATGATAGTCATTTGTCATATGGCGAAACTTATCAAAGTCCCCAATAAGTTTCGTCCCACTCCGCTGCTTTGCAATGTGGCCCTAACCTCTGAATTATCCATAATATATCTGTGATTCCAAAAAGGTTAGTGAGATACATTGATAGCGGCCCTCTGCAGTCCTTAATGGGTTTTTTTCCCACCATCTGCAGTCGGTCCAGTGACTCCATTATGGATAGCTACACCGCCCAGCTTGAATGATGGCCACAGGATGACGCTGGCTGGAAATTACGGGTTGCTGCATAAGAGCTCACGGGGTGCGGTCCGGCCTGGGAAGTGGACATACGTATGCACTGCACCGCAGCTTGTGTGTTCCATAAACATATCATACTCACTTAAGTGATGACGCACCTGGGAACTCCTATCCATTCCAATAGATTCGCTCATCGGGTCATTCCAACACCTCTGCCTGGAATGCACAATCATGTCAGGGTGTGCTTGACAAATTACTATCTTCCTTGCTTAATTCTGATTAATGAGCCCATATTCTATGCATTTTAATGTATGTAATCTCTGCTGGCGACAACATTAGATGGTCCCTCAATGCATCTCGGCAACTGGAACTGACTCACTTCTTGTAATGTTGCTACTCATCCTCGTTGGTCTGCTAGCCAACAAAGTAATGGAGCAGTGAATCGCATTTGTCTCTACTCAATACAAGCTGCGCAGCCAATAAATAAATCTTTTTGTCAGACTCATGTATTATACTCCTGCAGCTCTTCTGTATTCTCTGTCTTCTCTGGCGGTTCTCTGAAGGTTCTTTGACAGTTCTCTGAAGGTTCTCTGAAGGTTTCCTTGTAAGCTTTATGTGATAGTATTTATGTCAATGTACGTGCACTTTATACTCCAACCAAGCATTAATTCATCCATAGATCTGCACAAATGTTGCTTTTGTAGACTGCATTGCATTTCATCATGGATGGCAGTTGATTATCCTAACATATTTGCTTAGCTGGCAAATTGCTCCAGAGCCTGATTGTGTGTCATAATTGGATATAAGGAGGTCAATGAGGTCACAGATGTTTTTGTCATTGGGTGTTGCCAAATATAGCCTGTTGATGGAGTTTATAGTGTGATTCAAGGTGATGATTAATTAAATGTTTCTAACGTTTGTGCTGCAGGAACGCAAGGTAACAACAGTGTTTGCCACCTGCGCCTTGCCCCGCAGTGTTGTTTGATCAATTATGAGTCCCGTGGGCGCCATGCAATGCCATCATCCTTTAACTAATTAACAAGGAATGAATCAGACCCATTGCTGGTAATTGCAGTGACCAGGGTCTCACTAGAATGATAAACACAGCACGAATTGACCTCGTTAATGCCCACTGCTGCCTGATGACAGTTTCGCATGTGCAGCTTGTATGTGGACAAAGCACCCTCGACAACTACAGGCGTCAATGTCACTCCACACTCACACTTATCATTGCTTTTCCTGTTTTGCACAGTGACAAACACACCAAAGGCTCCTCTCTCCCCACCATCATATAAGATTCACGATTTGTGCAATCGATAAAGCAAGAACCAATTTCCACAGCACCGCTCTCTGTGGGCTGTGGTAAACAGGTCGGGTTATAGCCAAGTGCTCTGCCTTTTGCAGTTCCATTCAGTCACCCCTCTCAGGTCATCGCATGCTGATCATAGGCACAGGCTGAGATTAATCTTTACACCAGGCACCCTTTGATGCCACCATCCAGTGTAGTAGTCAGTGTACATGTTGATACTACTGGAGGTGTCATGTTCTGGTGGGTCTGGTTGCTGCGGGAGAACATGTTGCAAAAGGCATGTACTGAAATTGATGCTGTCAGAACATGCCAGTTGAGAGGAGTCCAATTTGGTGCATGGGTCTCCAGGTGGTTCGTGTTCAAGGGTCGTTTTCTTATCTCACAGTTGATCAGAGATATTAAAGTGCACGAGTTGCCTTATAGCATGCTTTTTGGTTGGCAGTCTTCTTAGTGGCCAGCCTGTCCCCAGGGTCTAAGCACCTCAGATCATGGCAATGGTCGTTATGATGAGTCTGAAGCAATGCAGTAAGCTGTGTGTGGATAGAAAAGGCTAATGTTCATCTTGTCTTCTTCTCCTTTGACCAGATCGATGAGGACCTCCATAAAAGCCCTCATTGTGGTCACGCTGGGTGCCCTAGCTTGCCTTGCTTGCTTTCAACCCTCTGGAAGCCAAGGGGGAGAATTGGGGGGGGGGGGGGCAGAATCAGGGGGAGGCGAATTAAGGTGGTTAGATGGGAGTAAGGGGAATCGTTGAGCTAGATACATGGGTCAGGACAGCTACCTGCAAGACCCAACTAATGAAACCCCATGCTATGACAAGGAAACTCCCGCAGCCTCAGGCAATAAACATTGGCAGCAACAGAGACAAACTGGAAGGTCCTTCATTGCATTAATCTAAACATCCCTCATCTCCCCACTCCCTCCATCAGCAGAAGACCTAGACCTCCTTATTTGATTAATTGGCGGGACCAGCCAAGATGCACATGCATCTAAAAAGAAGAATTCGTTCATTCTGTTCAATATCCCCATCTAATAACATGTTGTAATTGCTTCATAAATTCTGCTCTGCTCGCTCGGCTGGCGAATGGGATCCTTCTGGCTATGGGTTTACGTGACCGATGTGACACAGCAGGCCAGGGAGACAGGTCCAGGTGAAGAGCCTCAATAACTGCAATTACCAAGTCTTAAGACTTGTCTGTTGGGAGGCTAAAGACACTGGAAGAAAATTGAAAATTGTATTCACAATGGTGTCATCTGTATGCTAGCTGCGTGAGCTACTTCATCAACTTGCACGATGAAGGTGATTAAGGAGTTCATTAGCCTTTTCTAGAGGGATATAAAAGACATATAGCAGTCATAGAACTTACAACACAATATACTCTCAGACACCGATGCCTTCCATCATGTTAATGACATCGGTGTTTTGTTTAAGGCGAGAAACTGCCATAAAGTATAATGAATGTGTCACTGGGGATAATTTTCGCATTCTCCAGGTATATACAATGTATGTCAAGGTACGAAAATGCTTCAATAAAAACATCCACTAAAAGGAAAATAATTTTTACAGATCCATAACTGACCTATTTAACTGGTTTCACCCTCAGTGTATCATCAATAATGCACGGGTTCGCGCCCACGAACCATGCATGACTGGAAGAATATAACCCCAGAATGAACCAATACTATGACACTGTACTGTCTCCTAGTGTCTAGAGCCTTTGTCTTTGATGGCATGTTCTGTAATCTTGGTGTCTAGTTTAGTTCTCCCTGGCTACGTGCCTGTGTGATATATCCAAATAATCACAGAAGTCAGAGACGAAGCAGGTCAGAGGAAAGTGCTCCAATCACTGGTCATGCTCAATGGTGGCCAAGAACACTGGCCACTGAAACACTTACTAAAGAACACCGTCTGAGGAACACTGGCTGAGGAACACTGGCTGCTAGTTGCCTAATACTGGTTACATTAGCAGAGAAAAATGACTACTAGTGCCCTGCAAAAAAGGAGATAGGGTGCTGCAATTTTCAAGCAGTGATTACATGCCCCAGGGGGACTGGGAGGAGGATTGCCTTGCAATTTCTGGCCTCTTTGGAGCTGGGGGTGACTGTGTGGCAATGTGTGGCTGTGTGTGTAGCTAACAGAGACATTGTAACCTGTGCCATGTCTTCTGTAAGCACTGCAACCAATACAAATGGTAGCCATGCAGAAGAACAGACATGTAGAAGGTCAGAATGATCTCTTGCAGTTTGATCCCTTGCTGGCCTGCTGCGCAGTGTGCAATCATGCTGATTGATTCTGTACATTCGCCATGATCCAAAATAGAACCACACATGCATGTATGGAATGAAGGATAACCATTTACAATGTATGTCAGATCGTTCAAGCTTGTCGTGGTGTTGCCAACATGTCTGTACCACATTCTTTCTCTCGTTCATCATAATAACATGTATTTTTCTCATGCCTTGACCTTCAGCTGTTCATTGTCACAACTCCAGATGAAGTTGAAATTTGTATCAATTGTATATTATAATATTATTTACCCAGAACACTGTCATTTTGATAACTTACTTGTTCACAATGGTGTCATCTGTATGTCTAGCTGCATGAGCTAATTTATCAACATGCATGATGAAGGTGATTAAGTAGTTCATCAACCTTTTCTAGAGGGATATAAAAGACATATAGCAGTCATAGAACTTACAACACAATATACTCTCAGACACCGATGCCTTCCATCATGTTAATGACATCAGTGTTTTGTTTAAGGCGAGAAACTGCCATAAAGTATAATGAATGTGTCACTGGGGATAATTTTCACATTCTCCATGGTATGCTGATTGCTGAGGTATGAAAATGCATCATAAAAATTCCACTTAATGGAACATTGCAGGGCATCAATGCCACATTCAAGTATACTTACCTTTTGCAAGCCATGCCAGGACGGCAGGTCACAGGAATAGTGAGTTCAAGCCACACGAGTCATAAAAGTGTTCTTGATGCCCTTGGAGGTGCACTTAACTGAGCACTTGTGCACTAATTATGGGTTGTTTGGCAAAACTGGAGATTAATTGGCCCGGTGGCATCAAGATGTAAGACCAGAAGGCAGTGGGCCATCGATCGGATTAGTGACGGAGGCAAATGAGAGACCACTGGCCTCCGATATGAAGGTCTCAAGAGGTGAACAGATGCAGGCCCCTTGCAGAGAGGTTGAGCTAAGTGCAGATGGGAGAGGCTGTTACGTGATCATATTAAGCCATTAAAGAGTGATGTGATAAAGTATGGGCGAGGAGTGAGCAGCATTTGACAGGAGGTGGCGACAGACGCCTTGATGGAAGAGTGCTACTCACGCACAGGCACAAGGATCATTGTTGTACTGGTGGTAGCTCCCTGCCAGCCAGTGCCTGGTGCATACTGGAGCATTTGATTGCTTACTATTGCCTACTCACTTGTTTGCATGTTTGGATCCTTGCTTGTTTGTACCCCTACAAAGTGTTTTTTGTCCCTTTGTGTACCGTGTTGCTTGGTGTTGTTCATTGCAGCGGAAATCGAAGGCTGAAACAACGAGTGCGCTTGTGTGTATCATATCATTATCCTTAGTGATGATGATATATTCTGACAAAACGGACAAGGCATTCATTGCCAAGTAATGACCTTGATGTCTTCTGAGGACAAGCCACAAATCAAAAAAGGGGCAGTCAGGCGAGTCGCGGAATTGCGGTGTGAGGTTGACACAGACATCATGCAGGGCAGTCACATTGGAGATAGGCTTGCTCCCTGTGTCTTTCAAGCTGGGCCTTCTCCATGTATACTCCCTGGTTTGCTGACTCTACTCACTGGTCCCATTCCCTGGCCCTTCCCTTATATTATAGGTCACCCTGTGTAACTTTGTTAATGGCTACTTGAGTGAATGCACCCATCGACAGCCTGCCAGTAATCCATCAATCGTGTTCACGCACTGCTGGTCAAAAACTGAAGGTGACAGACACGCACCCTGAGCCAGGCCAAAGGCAGCCCTGCCAAAGAGGAGCAATTTGCAGGTGATCAGACACCTGTCTCCCTCAATAGCATCTTTGGCACGGACAGATTAATGCAGCTTCTGCCTTATAAAGATTTCATGTGCCCGATATAGGTCAGTGTTGGTCAGAGATGGCAAAAAAAAAGGATATGCCTTCCAGCAACTTGTATCTTGCTGCAGGAAAAAAAGCTTGGATAGACCTCAGCAGAAATAGACCACACCAGACAGCCTACACCCAGCATCATATGGTGCATCAGTTTTCATCTGATATCATTGGAAATATAATAACAACGAATCAGTAATCTAGACTCCGGTACATATATACACATAGTCTGCATTAAGAAAATGAAAACGTAGTCCGATATCGTTATCGTCTCTAACTGAATCCTGCCTTCCTCATTCTGTTGCACACAACATTACGTGACAGATACACTACAATGAAACCACGTATTGTCAGACTTTTCGTTATAATGGACGAAACAGAAACCAAAGGACAGATTTGGCAAATCGAGGATTTTGTGTCATAAGTGTTTGTGTAGTATGCAATTACAGGAAGTAACTCAATACTTCATGAATCAGATGAGACTTCACCAAGTTAGTGCTTGGGAATCTCAAATGTATCTAAGCCAGAACTCTGGGATAACAAGTGGCTCCAGAAGATCTCCTTTGATTGGTTGCCACAATTGTCAAAGATTGTGGACTTGAGATGATTGGAAGACAGTGACATTGCAGCACCAGACTGCATATAATAGATGCACTTGGGAAGCTTTAATCCAATCTTGTCCGAGGCATGTTGATGTGAGGAGATAGGAGCACAGCAAGGACTGGCGGATTGTGGCGGAGGTATCAGCAAGGAAGATGACACGAGGCGTTATTAATGCAAAGATGGAGAGAGCGGAGGCCAAAGGGTGAAGAGTGGATAGAAGTTGTCATGGCCAGAGATGCCAGGAGATGCTGGTCAAGTTAGCTGGCTTAGCTCAGGCAAACATGTGCCATTGTGGTAGATTACAGAGTGACAAGGCTCTTAACGCTGGCCCTTGGCTTGGCTCTGCTCCATGTCCTTAAGAGGCGCTTGATGAGTAGAGCCGGGCTGTAAATGGCCCCTTTCTTGGCTCCTGCCTTACTCCTGCTCTGGTCACCCAGCAAATCAAGAGTGTGGCAAACCAGCAAGCCAGGGACTCCAAGACACTCCGAGGGACTTGCCAGATCTTGTTTATTAAGGTGATACTCCACTGGGATGCCTGTGTCCATCAGTATAAGCCCCGGTGCCTGCTTGTCACACCATGCTTGCTCTCATCAACTTTAGGTTTACCAACACAGCCTCCAAGCCCTGACCGTCTGTCTACTCATTGCTGATTCTTCTGATTTGATAAGTCGCAGTCGTGTAACAACAAAGCTTTGTCCGTTTTGTACGTATTGGCCACATCCACAAGGATATCATATTTCGCAGTTATTTGCATTGCGCCAGAGTGTCTTTCTGTATGCATCGGATCATATGGTGCGCTTCACGCTTACTCTGGAGAGATCGCACGGGACACCTTCAACACTGCGCTATACTGTTATTGGTCCGGCATGTGTGGGCTGGCATGGAGTCTGGTGGAAAAGAGTAATTCAGGCAACTCGAGCATGTTTTGTAAACACTTTGGGATAGATCTTGTGCACTCCAGAGAAGCAATAGAAATACGCGACAGAGCTGAAAGCTCTTTTACCATGTCGCATTGAATTGAGTAATTGAGAGGCTCTCCTCGGAAATCAAGGGATCCATAGCGATATGCAATTCGTGCTAAGATAACCCCCCGGCAAAGAAAAGGTCACAGGAGACACGATGCAATATGTTCGCTGCTTAAGCAGGCTCTTCTCCGAGATGCTTTACAACCCATGAATGATGGTGATCCTCACAATAGTCAGAGGAGACGATGTCTCTGCATTCAATACACAAGACAGCTCAGAGACCTTCACCTACGGTTGCCTGAAAACAGCACAGAGACACAACAAACGTCTTTCCTTATCATATGCTCAGCCTGCCCTTCCTCCAGGCATCCTTCTCTTTATGGTCTCTCAAGTGAAAAGGTCCTCTTCAACTCTCCCTTTGTGATGTTTATGCCTTGGACACCAACTGCTCTTTTACTGACCATTTAGGGACCAGTTGCAGACCATGAGGCTTTAACAGTGCAAAGGCATTGTCTGGCATCCTCCAAGACTAACCTCTTTGTTTATAGTTATTGTTGCCACTGCATGGTGGACAAACAGAAAGAAGATGTAAAGTAAAACCAGCCAGAACTTGACAACCACTGCAGCCCACAAAAACTGTCACGACTGTCATGGGCTGTCAGTGATGTCAGTGACAGTACCATAGACATCTGCTACATTTCCAACAACTTCCAAGCACTGCATGCACTGAAGTCCCACCATTACCACCCTTACTGTCCCAGTGTCCCACATAGTCAGGCCATGCAGCTATAGCTTATTCCTCACCATGAAGTCAACGCAACATGAGAAGAGACATATGGTTTGGAGCATCAGCCCCAGAGGATGACATACCTGTTCATTGCACACTGTTAGAACACAAACGATGAAAGCTTTAATTTCATCTTTCTGTCTTCTTTGTGTTTCTTGTCAGGTGCAGCATTTATCATAAAAGCCCCTATAAAGCCAGGAATCTCTTTGAATTGCTGAGGTGAAGGCATCAACCATGCTCATTATTGATGTTATCTTTCCAGTAGCTATATGAGCCACACAGCGTAAATTGACAAAAAAAGTATAGGCATATCAAATATGTATAATAAAATACAACTTTGTAAAACTCTGGTAGAAAAGTATAACTGTTGTTGGATTAAGTTTGAGGGTCACATTTCAAGAAAATACTCCTTCTGTGAAAGCTAAAATGATGATGTGCCATTTAGAATTGCAGACAACATTTGTGCAAGGTCAGAAGAGCATAGACAATTCAGTTTGTAATTCACTTGCTAAATTTATTCCAAAATTTCCATAAATACCATCAATGCTAATTTGCCAGTCTGTCCCAATGGTTGGCCCCGGGCTCACTGTATGTGTACTTTATGAGAATTGTTATTTATTAACGTGGTTTTTATTGCTTGTGGGCAAGGGTTTCCCAACCGGCCCTGCGTCTGCATAATTGATACATTTGTGGTGGATCAGGCGGCTGCTGGGCAAAAACTCCGGAGGGATTCTTTCTCTTGGCAAATACTTGCTCACAGATCAGAGCAGCCGATTTGTAACATGAGCTGCTACTCACACCTTTTGTGCAGGAGATTAAGGATGCAGAGGGCTCATTAAAGTGTCATGAGAAACAGAACGCTGGCCAAAAAAAAGAGGAAGATGAGAAAAAAAAGAGAGAAAAAAAGCCAGGTGTCTGCTCCTGTCATGAGAGCCCCGTCCTCCCAGCTGTGGTGCAATCCTGCTTTCAGGTTGACAGTCTTTGCAATCCCTCACTTCCAAGAGCTTCCAAGCTACTAAATATTTCCAGTGTGTCTTGAATATGTAACTGACTCACTGCCACACATACTGCCATACATACTCTGCCCTGAGGTGTGTGAACTGACAACGAGCTGGGATGATATGTTATTTTGGAGGCTGCAGCAAAAAAAAAGTAGAGAAGAAGACAGAAAAGGTGCATTACACTCTTTCATGTCTGCATCGCATGCCATGCTGGGAACATTATGCATCAGCAGTTGTTGTGCATTTCACTGCATTCGTCATGGAAGTTCTTCCACATCCCAACCACCAACCAGAGGCAGCCACTGCAATAAGAGGCAGTAATGGCGACACAGTCTCACCTTGCCACACACCTGCGTGTGAACAGCCAGTATTTTTACTCCCCCGGTCTGGGCTTACACTGATCTAGCATATTGGGATGAATATTAGATGGCAACATGGAATGTCTGAAAGGTAATATGGCCACATTATTGTACCTTTGAAAGATATATTGCTGCAGTATAAGCTTCAAAGGATTATAAAATCCTAACTGTTCCGGTCCCTTTGGCTGGTAATTTGTGAAGTTAATGAAACCTTAGCAAAGACGGCAAGCGTTATTCCACAAGGCTTTGTCGCACTTGAGGGTTGGTACCTTTGATCAACAATAAATGAGAAATTATTATCATTGCTTTGTAGACACAATGGAGAACTTAAGCCAAGCACTTTAATCAGCTGCTCTTTCCATGTTGCTTTTTATTGCTCTGGTTCTGATTGGTTCTGTGGGGAGAGGTGTGAAGCGAAAGAAAGAGTGTGATAGGTGCCTTACATCACCTCAGGCTTAAGGGATTACTTTGGGCAGTGCATCCCTCCCTGCACATCAAAGGCCACCAGGCTAGCATTGCTAGGTGCTCCCTCATTAAAGGTCTGGTTTAGGCCCTGTGATGGCTGCATGGCCTGGGGAAGGAAAGACAGAGGGAAAGAAGCATGTTCTGCAAGACGCAACTCGCAATAAAAGACATGCTCACTTGAGGTGCACCAAGAAACGAGCTGTGCCACATGAGAAGTTAATGCCAAGCCCATGCTTATCTCTTAAGATCTTCCTGTGCAGTAGGTAACAAATCTGCTCACTCAGTGCACCGACAGCAAATCCTCTTTCAATGGCATCAGCCAGTACAATGTATCCGTGAGTCACCTGGTGTAATAACATGGTGTGCAAGGAACTTGGTGGATGAACATTAATCTAAGTTTATCGATCTATTGAACAATGTATCAAAATACCTGGCAGGTATTGACCGATCCATACAATTGCCTATCAATTATCTATCTATCTAACCATCAATAGGCCTGTATAGACATCTGTAAATCTATTTATCCACCCATCTATCCATCCATCTGTCTAGCTATCAGACAGATAGATAGGGTAAGTGCAGCCTTGTGAGCCCAGTTCTGGGTGCTGGCGAGGGTTTATTGATCAGATGGGACAGAGAGCGGGAGTCCTCAACATGTTACATATTTATCGCATGTGAGGGATCTTTTATTTGCCCAGCACAGACACTGACAGTTTAACATCTCATCTGAATCACATCCAGCAGGGATTTTACTTATGAAGGTCCACTGAAAATTTTGAGTTGCCCACCTGGCGTTCAAACCAATGAAGGCAAAGACCTTCAGTGGAGCATGGTGGAAAACTAAACCATTCAGCCACCTATACAATGTACGCCTATCTATCTGTCTAATATCAACACTAAATTCACTAATGCCATAGTGTTGCTATATTCTCCTTATAAGTACTACCAGATTCCCAGAGCAAACCATCAAGAGGCAACTTGGCCAGGCACAAGTCGTAAAATGTTGTGATAATTTGATTAGCACAGTGTATGGCCATGTTTTTGGGCCGGTGCATACAAGACTTTACAAGTGAAATCTTAGCCTATTGTGTTTTATTTTGAACTGCATTGTGCCTTTCTGCAGAAACTAGATATGTCGAAAATGCTCAAAATTCCTTGAATACAAGTGCAACAATTCCTTAAGAGATTCCATGCACATAAACTTTTTAGAGCAATATATTTCTGCTGAGTGAGTGCTGTCGTGGTAGTCAGTGATCACGAAACTCAGAAAGGCCAAGACATGACCCACAAAAACACAATGCGAGAAACGTAATATTCTTATATTCTTCACAAACTCACCGAGGTGTAAGATATGACGCGGAAGACTCGGCATCATTCAGGACACTCTTGACAGTATTGGACACCTGTGTACAATGTATTTCTGGATTTACATTTAGAAAAAGGCTTGTGTTGTGCAATGGAGTTCCTCTGTAATTTTCAGAAGGATCGTCCAATTTAATGTCATTGGTATTCAGTTCTGTTCCCAGCCTTCTTTTCATTGTCTTTCTTTGGACCCTATCAATTTCAGTCGGTTGAGGAAGTGCATACAAATGGGCCACACTTGCATTCCTTGGCATTCCCTGCATTCTGCATGGGGGGTGCAGTACAACGTTTTGGTTTATTCTGTCAACCTTGTTGACTTCTGCTAGTTTCTGTTGGTTTCAGTTGGCTGCTGCAGTTGGTGGTCCTAACATCTGGTAGACCTACTACTGGTGGCAGTGACCATGGATTCGTCACCATGTGATCTCCCCCAAGTGTTAGCTTTCCTCCCAGATGCCGGAGGACTCCCAGCTTGCCAATATCGACATGTTCAGCTTGTGCTGCAGGCTGTCTGCGAGCTGTTCTGCAGGATGTACTGCAGCTTGTCAACCTCCTGCAGGTGATCTATTGACCAGAGGTCATTTTCGCCAATGATCTGCAGTCGCTGTCACAAAGTGTCCAGTGAGGATCATCGCAAATCCTCGTATCGACCGGCAAATCTCACCTGACCTCATCATGGCATCACTCAGCTCGTAATACATGCACCGAAGGACATTCACACAGCTCAAGTTGCATAAATGGCCTTATATCATCCCAGCCTTGATTTATTGAAGCATTGTGCACAGCGGCATTGTCTTCACCTTTGGTGCTCCCTTCCCCCAGAAGGTCACTGAACCACCCTCATGAATTTTTCCAACTACAATTGAATTTTTATGAAGTTCAACGCTGCCACTTCTTCCATTGTGAATGTCTTGTGAATAATGATCGTAACATCCATAAGGGATAAATGATTCTAGATTGAAGTAAATCACTTCTGATGACTACAAGATTGCCCGTAATTCATCTTCGAAGCACATGGCAATCCTTTATATATCAACTGACAATGAAAGTTCATTAAATCGAAACACGCAAAGGTATAATTAAGAAGAAAGCAAAATTATCCCAGAGACAAGATGTGAATGTGGAATGGAGGGAGGTGCACTCTAAAAAATTCCAGACAAAATTGGTTTTTTAGATTCAAAATGGTTTTTTGAAAAACCAAATTTCGATGCAAAAAACCAAAATGGATTTTTTTAAAAATCCATTTTGGTTTTGCATCGAAATTTGGTTTTTCAAAAAACCATTTTGAATCTAAAAAACCAATTTTGTCCCGACATTTTTTAGAGTGTGTAATTGCTTTTAATATGCCATACTGGAATTTTTGTGTGCCTCGGAGGATGCAGACACTTACGTGGGAAGTCGTGTCACATTTCCGGAAGATGTTAGATTCCTTGGGAAGAAGATGATATGTCAAAGCTGTATGGGGGAATCCCAAGGGGGTGCATGGAACACTGGACTGGATCTGCTGGGCCCTTCTTGTGATTAAAAGCTTCTCTTCAGCATTTTCTCCTCCTTAATTCCTCCCCAGCATTCCTCATCATCTCTCTGACGGCTCTTCGGCTCTCCTGTCTATCCGCTATTTTCTGCCTCCATTTTCTTAGTCTCTGAACTCATATTTTAAAAAGGACGGTTTCCTTCTCTTCAGGAAGTACCGTCGAAGCTCAAATTATTTCATCTGTCGCTTCCTTCATGTACTGAGTGTCGATATTAGTCTGGTAAGGTAGTGTGTCTAAACTTGGTTGTATGCATGCCCTATGATACAGACAGTTCTTGTTTCCTCCCATTTCATCCTCTTTCTTCAAACAATATCCACCCTGCTTCTTTTCTTCCCTTATCCCTTCTTTGTATTGCTCCGTTCCATGGCCTTTGTGGCGCATCATCAATAGGAATTTATATGTGCACAATATTCGAGACAGGCTGATATTGTTACACAATAGACACAATCGTATCAGAAATGTCATCATATCTGTGCAGTTTGAATATGACAATGGATCGTGCTATTTCAAATTATATATCGATATGCGCATCTATTGTTAAAAGCTGCAAGGGTGACATATTCCGAAAGGACAACACAAGAAGTGAAAGCAAATGCAGAGAAAGAAAAAAGAGCTGACATGCATTGAAACTACGTAGGTAGCGTGGTGGCGTGAGGTGGCGATTGCGTCGTTGAGGTGCCATTTATTCAACGGCATGTCACCTCAGTTGAGGAGTTGCCATGATTGCCATACACAGACCTAGATTTTACGTCAAACCCAGATGGCTTTCCATTTCCTGCTGATCAAGATGGCGGCCAGACGACTTCCGCTTCAAGATGGCTGCCTCTAGCAGAACGTGTCCATGCCTACTCAGAGAGAGGCTCCAGCTTCTTGCTGTCTCTTAAATTCACACTGGCCTAATGAACCTAGTGCTTTATACAATTCCTTTGGAGGGCTGAGAGGCCCTTGAGAAAACTGTGGCTGACAGAGAGTCCTCTTTCAGCACAACAGTGGGCCAGCAGTCCTGGACTGACCTTCAAACAAATTCCATGCTCCACTCCGCCCGACTCCGCCTGCCGGTCCACACTCTACAAATTGCATATCGACCTGTGATTAGAACGTTCTTTTACTGCCAGCCCTTTGATCAGCCACTCAGTCAACCCAGCATGGGACGCCATGTTTGCATTTGAAACTGCCTGTAAAGAAGAGTCCGATGGTGGATACATCAAAAGATCACCATCAAACGAAAGGAAAAAACATGGAAATGAATACTCCTAGCCTTTTCATGTTTGTGGAAATGGATTGTGTAGACTACCAAGATATGACACTCATGGTTCTTACAGTGCTTCAACAGAGTCAATTTTTCTTTTTCCTTGGAATGATGGAGGGTATGTCGAGACAAAATATGGATTGAAGTATGGTGAGGAGATGGTAGGTTGAAAATGTTCATGGTGGTGTGATACAGGACCGACATGTTTGTTTTCGCACGTATCACTGTGGCACTGTGTGGCAGGGTCACTGGGTTGGGTTGGCAGATGCACACATCGTTAGGCAAACAGTCTGTACTTGTGTGGGGCCATGGGAGGCAGGAGGAGCAAAAGGAAAGAGACAAGACATTTTGTGTGATTTCGCAAGGGAGAGCAAGGCACCCGGTTGGGAAGGAGCATTGCTTGAATCGATAAGAGAATTCGGAGAAGGTGCGGGTCGAGGGGCCAACATCACCCGCTCTGCCCGGTCACCTTCGCTTGGCCTCTTCCGACTGCCTCATTTGCCAGCTGGCCCTGGACTCACCTGGATTACGGACCTGTCACCTCAACTTGCGCTTGCTAATGATGACAAATACTCCGGACTAGCTTGGACGCAGTGCACAATTGACGGGTCATCCTCTAAGTTTTAGCATCGCCCCCCTCGCAACCCTTGCCCCTTGGCCTTGCTGATTTGCGGGTCACCCCAGTCTAATCGTCGGTGATGTATCAGAAAGCCCTTTGCTGTTCTTGTCCATCTTGCTTCTTGGCTGACATTCAACATGGTCTAAAATCCTCACCAATTGCAGTCACTGTTTATCACCCTCTGTAACTGCCACTTTACTTTGCTTTGAACACAAAGGCCCTTTGAGATGTTTCCTCCATTGGTTTTAAGAGGCCCAAGTGTCTATTAGCTTTAAACGTGGCTCCCTTGGCTCTTATTTGCAATTCAATCATTATCCAGAAGCTTTTTAATAGCATTGACCACTTTCTATTTGATTCGAGTTTTACATTGTTTCTATAAAAAGCTGAACAAAAAGCTTTTGCAATATAAAGCGGTTTGTAAGATCTTCCTTAAACCCTTCAGACTCCCCAGCCTTCTTTCAATCAAGATTTCAGGAGCGATTAGAAGGCTGCTTAGTCTTCCCTAGCAGGGAAAAAAGGAGAACTGGTTGTTCACAACTGGGATGCCATAAACCACTCATTCTGATTTATTTGGGCGAATCACTGAGGAACCGTAAAGCTGCATTTGCGAAACCCCGAGTTTCACTTTATCATTCTCAACATCTCTCTCGTCGCTCTTACTTTTTCTTGATGATTCAATATAAACAGCCATTTGTGGATGGGAGTGTGAATTAAGGAAGATTGTTTTAAGGTTAACAGTGTTTTGTCTTCCTTGGGAGCCCTGCCTCGGGCTACAATGAGTGACACAACTCAATCTTGTCTTATGCAGCCGAGCTCAGCGAATTGTTGCTCTGCCCCAGGCTATATTAATAATATATGGCTAAATGTTATGAGGCTGTGAAGTGGTATTTTCTTCAAAGCAATCAAGTGAAGTATCATTTTCCTCAATTTTATGCCTATTTGATGTTGTCCGTGATGATAATTGAAGGCATAGCATTTTAGTGGGAGGCAGAAAAATGTGAAAATAAGCCTTTTCCTTCTTATATATTCATGAGGAAGTTTTGAAAGCTGGGCTAATACCAGGCAAAACGTGTTGAAAGCAATCTCGTTAAAACAGCCAGTGCCATAAATAACTGGGATGGTATGGATGAGGGGACTGAGTGAAATACTCCCGCTTGCTGTCCTAATTCCGTGTCCCCATATTTCCTCTTTGCCAAGTGCTTACTTCTTAGGCAGATATGTTTTCACGTCTTGTAAGAGAGGCTTTCAGCGGCTAATGTCGTAATGTGGCTCGGACTGGGTAACACGTTTTGGAAAATGGTGACCAACATTAGACGTCATCTTTAAAAGGAGTTGAGTTGTGATGTATGTCTCTCGTATCTCTGGTTTTAAGGGCTCGAGCAGTCTCTTAAGCCAGACACTGCGACAGTTGTTAATGGCAGATTTCCCCCTCAGGACCACTGATGGCACGAAAGCCTGGCTAATGATAATATTAATAAAATCCATGGCTGACCTGCTACCACCAACCCATAAAAATGTGATTTATTGGAGGCCAATGGGATTTTCAACGACAATGCCCGTCCACCTGGGACCTTTCCCTATCATTCAACAACCCTTCGGAGCTGCCTCTATATCAGGCAGTGACAATAGACTGTTGTTCTGAGACGGAGGTGTGATTGTTATTGTTTTGTTTGTTGGCACCTTGTTCGACATTCTGCCAAGACGAAATTCAGTACTTTCGTGGTGCGCCAAACTCATGTAGGAAAATGCTAGGGGACAAACTGCAACAACCGGTCCACCACCTCTGGGAAATTAAGTAATGGGGTCCAGTCGGGTCCTTGGTACACTCCCTTCAGCAAGCGATAACTTATGAGCAATATTATTGCATTTCAGAGCACTGCAGTGTGTCTTTTTAAGGACTTTAATGAGATCATTCTAGGTTAAAGTCATAAAGAGCTTTGATGAATATTGAGGATGACCCTCGCAGAGCACACATAATGCACTTGAGTATGCCGCGTGATCGATGGAATCACTCCCTGGGATAAGCATATCAATACCTTATCCAATCTAGGCATCCGATGCACGGGGGATTCGCATAATGGACTTAATCCCTGAAGAATATGTCAGGGCGAAGGAGAGGCCATCCTCTGAGGGGGTTGCCAGGGAAGGTCGGTTGAGAGTCGCTTGGTCATCCCGTGGTCATCCTGTGACCCTAATAGGAAGTGAATGATACAGGGTGGGTGGGGCAGCATGCAGATGACTGACGATCATCCTCACCTCACAATGTCCTTAGATACCACATCCATTATTCAGGCGCCTTTATCCCATACGCGTAGGCAGAGCCATGGCCAGGCGCTCTCCCTCATAGCCATGACCCAGCTTATGGGCAAAGATTTACACCGGAGCACTATAGGCGAAAGCTGTCTTTAATTGGGAGGAAAAGCTTAGCCGCAGTGGGGTGATTGTCAGGGAGCTTCGGAGCGGAAGACTCGTTTGAAGGAGAACATCGTTATTCTATCTGCTGTATTGAAACCCGCCTTGGTGGCAGCCAAGTCTGCGCCTTCAAGCGACAAGGTGAACACCCATGTCAGTTCAACCCTGCTGCCCCGGTCTCTCAAGAAACCAACCAAGCTCCTTCTCTCAAGCATCCTTATTATCTCAAGGAGTGGAGTGCTGTGTATGCTCTGTTCCTAATGTGATTGATTTGTTTCCAAACACAATGATATGTTTGTCCTGGTCTCAATTTCACAACATGCTTGCAACTATTGTTCTGTTCTCAAGTATTATATATATACAGGAAATTTGGTAGATGTTATGATGTTCTTTGTGCGCATTAATTTGGTTAATGTAATGACATTGTGCAGTTAAGTTATAATATTGCGAAATAGATTATACAAGAGGACTCATCTTTCGCATGTTGAAAAGAAGTGTATTTATAACATGGGACAGAAGTTGCAAAGTAATGTATGGCTGCAGTGTCTCCAGACAGAATCCTCTGCCATATTGGGTTAGCAACTTCATAAACAAGGCCTTTGCGGCTTAGGAAGTGTCACATGAGCCGTTATGTCTAAGTCGATTAGATGTGTAGATGGAATAGCAAAGATGGCTAGTGTCAGCAAGAGGTATAGCCATTGCACGAGACTTCTTAAATCCTGGAGTTGGACAAGTTGGGGCCGGGCAGATGTGTTGTCAGTCAGTGACGTGCTTCTCCCATGTCCGATGTCAGGACTAATGCATGGCGGAAATTAATAAATCCCTGACATGTTGGGCGAGCGCGGGTGAGCGCAGACTGTAGGGACTGTCATGTCGGTCCTTCTCCGGCTGCCAATGCCTCCCCATTCCTCAATCAGTCTCTAAGAGAATTTCATTCACTCGCTCCAGGGTAAAAGCCAGCAATGTTGGCTGCTACTGTGAGCCTGGAATAGCAAGCAGCAGGTTAGAGTCTTTCACTTGTATTAACATTCTCCAAATTGTTGTAGCTTTTCTTGCTGGCTCCTTGCAGTGACTGACAAGTAGGTAGTGGCCTGATTCCTGCAATGGTAATGTTGGGGACTAAGAGGCTGGGAGATGACAGATGTATTACACAAGATAGGTCTGTGAGTGTGTGATATCAATGCAGCTTGAAGGCAGACTTAATAAAGGCACTCCGCTGCAATTCGGATGACTGATGTCAGAGAGGGTCAAGTGCGGGTTGGACAGGTCATTCTGCCAGTGGTTATCCAGCATTTACATGGGGCGTCTTGTCTAAGTACCAGATATGAGTGGACCCAGTCGGCTGCTTCCACCCTGGTAGGCCGGACCGCGAGGAGGTCCAACGAGCAATATCTGCTGCATAGAAACTGTTGTGTGATTAGATGTGACATGGATGCGGCTGTGATAAAGGGAGGGGGACAGCAGCGGGGAGGCAGAGAGGATGACAGGGTCACCCCTGGAGACGGACAATCAGCCAAGATAAAAGAGCCGCCAGTCTTTGCACCAACCTGTCCACCCGGCTCAAGCCCGTCTTATCCAGGAATTGGTGTGCGAGACCAAACTGGATTAAGCGACTGCTTAAGTTGGGATCCCGAGCCTGCTGGTCAGAGATATCAGTTTGAGGGTCTCCGTTGCTTGCCCCAGGCTCATCTAGGTAGAGACGGAATGGAAACGACGGATTATAGCCGAGGGCAGATTCTACGCAGCAATTTAGATGCTGCTGTTTTATTTAAACGCAAGCAAAACTGTTTACACGCCTACAAACAATGTCACTCCAATTATTTCTTAATGTGCTGGAATTTTCATCAATTTATTAAGTTTGGCGTGATGCCTATTGAATGTACAGAATAAGAAATTTCATCCATTCAATTTAATGTTTGCATGTCAATCTTGTACCAAGCACGTTTTTAAAACTGTAGAAAAGCAATATGAAGCGTTTGTTATTAGCTATATCATAATTATGATCGGCCTTCATTGACTCAAAGATATCTGCGACGAAGCAATTTCTTGTTAAGATCGTATAACTTGTTCTGCCAGATGAAAGGACAGTGTGCAGATGATTTGCTCACTGTTTTGACAAACGCAATTGCGGAGGCAGCTGGGATGGATGTCTGTAACCTTAGGACATCAGTCAAGACCTAGGGAGGAGCCTTTGACAGCCCGGCCCATCACCATACATACACACTTACAGCCTTATTGATTTAGGGAGGGCACTCTGCCTCCCCCTGGACTTGTTTGTACTGACCAGTGTCTATGTGCACCACATAACCTCTTTACCTGTAGGGGAGTAACACAGTCCCTGTCTGTATTACCGTCATAATTGAATTACAAGCTTTTTCTGTCAGTTGATGGTGTCACACAGGGCCCAGCACTGAGCCCGCGTTTAAAGGCAGCAGTCCAATCTGAGATTGAAATGAATTGGTTTTTCTCTTGATTTGACAAGAAGATGAGAGCGTTCGGCGACTGAGTCTTTGCTGCCCATCAGCCTGGCACCGGCGCTGTTAGTGCCGACGAATCTACACCGATTAGCAAAATCAATCCACACTCCCTTCCTTTATGGCCGCTTTACATGTGTGTTGACAATAAACGCTGCCCCCACAAAAAGTAACCTGCTCATCAAATTGTCATCCACTGCCCTTGCTTGTCCAACAGTACTTGTGTAGTCAGTAAAGCATACTGCAAACCTACCTGTTTACCTGTCTCCCCGACCGCCATCTTGTAATTAACTTATGTCGCTCGTTTTTCTTCCAGGGGCATGGGCTGTTATCAATGTCTGGAGCTTTTACCTCGGCACAACAACGTTCTCCAGTACAGAGAAAGTGAGTATGCCATCAGATGTATTTCCTTAATTCTCAAACTTTAAATTAATGATAGTCTAGCATGTTGTTTGTGGCCCTGTGTTCGTATACCTCTGTGGTGGACTGTTGCACAACACCGAAGGACCGGTAATTAAATGTTGGGAGACCCGAAGGGAAACTTTTGTAGAATGTGTTAAGGTGTTAATTCAAGTTTTGAGTAGAATTGGGAAAGATTCATAAAGGCTGAAAGGATGGCAGCTGGATTGATGAGGAAATTCCGTGACACGACGCTTTGAGTGAGGCAATCATTTCACGAACGTTTTGAGAGATCTGCAATGAACGCTCCCCGTGATGGGAATCATGGCCGCCTTGCTGTTGCTATGATAACCATCTAAGCACCGTCTACATCCGCCCAAACAATCTGCCATCTTTCCAATGCCAACCATGCAGGAATCCTTTCACCATTAATGTGTTTTATGCATTTATGTACAGAATGCATTAAATTACGTGTATTTCACCATAGCTCGTTGAATCAACTTCATGTAATAATACGCGGGGTGCTTTTAATGGTTTGCATCACGATAGCATTTGGCTAAGGTCATTAATTTCATGGGGCCCAGGCAATTAGCCTTCTCTATTACAGCCCTCTCACTTTTGTTGGATAACAAATTGTTTGTGTAACATGAGGGAACGAGCATGGAGTCGACCTTGACTAGGGCTCCAATAATATTAGACTGGAGGATCATGGGAAGCCATTGTAGGTCTAGGGAGCGGCCCAGAGGTCTTGGCGACGTAGCGCCGGCGTAATGACTGAAGGTTGTCCCTCTCGGATTAGGGCAGATCCGGCCTGACTGGCGTTCATAGGGATGCGCTGGCTCACGGTAATCTTAAGCTAGCCAGAGAAGATCAAATTGACATGACACATGGGCTCTGATCGTTTTATCGCTAGGTCAAGCCGGGAATTTTCTCAAACATGACCTCTGGGTTCGGTCGCTCTGGCTCCAGTAAATCTCAGTTATCGGCCACTCCTCATTGATGACACCGCGGAGACTGTCACTGAGTGTACGTGGCAGTTGGGAATAAGTTGCCACAGCAGTCATCCAATAACTGCAGCTCCAGTCAGACATTGCTAGGCACCATTGCTGGTCTGCCAGGCCAACAACGTGAGGTCTAACAATGGAGCCAAGCTGACTTAAAGCAGACAGTGCAATGTTAAGCATGCTGTCACAACCACTTTGGCCCTGCTGTGTGACAGGACTGTTATGGAATACAAAAGTGCATGTTTTCATAAGCACAGCAGCAAGACCAGCCCACTAACTGACTGTGGCAAAGCCTGTAAGCTCCTGTAGTATTTCTATGTGAAGCTATGGCTTACTATTGACACAATCGCAGCCTTTCCGCGCAGTCAGTCGTTATTAGCGGAGAATCATAAACACCCACAGATTCGAATAAACACTAAGCATAACCGAGCTTTGACATGAATTTGTTGAAATGCAATTAGTTTTGTTTACCATGACAAAATTTAATGTAAGTTGGTTTTTGTTTCTTGTGCTGCGTCGAAACAGAGCTTACATATTGGCCTGCGATTCCACAATCGGGATATGCATAACAGAAAAAAATCGAAAAAGTTCCTACAGAAATAAAACGGTAGTATAGGTGTCAGGCTGTAATGATGTAAGAGATACCAGCACAGGGACTAAGGGAATAGTATGGAGATAGGGGATTGGGATGCATGGTCATGGCACTTGGATGAGAAGTGTATGGGCGTTTGAATTGGGAGAGAAGAGAGCAATGAAGAGCATAGTAACACAATGCTCCAGGGCCCATTGACACCGGGATCTTGAGGGATTTGTAACAAACCACAACAATCGGTCTTTCTCAGGCCCCGGGCTATCTTGCGCTATTTGCGATGACACCGCATTGGACACTGATCAGGCATAAACACTCCATTCAATTGGGCCTCCGCCCAAGCATGAATCAGGGCATCTTAAGTGTTCAAGTGTGAATTGCATCCTTGCCAGGGTTACAGCATGTTCGCTGGGGTTATCTTTCACTTCCCGTCTTCTATGTAAGCTCTACTTCACACTTCCTAAGCTGTATCCCCTGCTTCCTTCGTGTCCACATCCTCTTCCTCAACCTCCCTTCATCTACAGCCATCTTCCAGACAGGCATCAGCCACCCTGTGTTGTGTATGTTATCTCCTTCGCTTCTCAGTTGCTTCACATATCATATTCCATTTCTAGAGTGAATCTTTCATGTCTGATGTTAAATCACTACTTTCATTTCATATATATGTATATAATATGAGGATCTGCCTCTGCAATTCCTCTTCTAATTCCAATGTATATTCTGTGTGTTATCTGTTGGATGCATTTATTGCCAAAGGCATAATCTGATTTATCGTGTGTGTGTTCTCTTGCAGGTTACTGTGTGGAGAGAGACAGTTTGGAGAATATCTGTGGCCAGATCAAGCAAGATGACCTCCTCTACACTATGATCAGGGGTAAGTAGCAATCTTGAGACCTTTTGCACCCTCTCCTTTGGCCCTCTGTGGTTACTGCTATACATGGAGTCAGTGGAAGAGCTCCTACAAGCCATACAATGGATACATCCTTCTCCATCCTCCAATCGACCTGCAGCCAGACTCTTCTCTGGGCCAGAGTCTTCTCCATGCCACTTCTCTTGGTCCAGAATCACTACGAATGTTGTAGGGCAATATTTGAGGCCAATAGGAGAGAATTCGAGATGGTAAGCCTGCCTGACATCTCTTGACCTGAGCACCCAACTGACAAGCCCTCCTGGCAGCTGGCCTGACACATGAACCACACATGTTCTGCTGCAATGGATGGAGAGATGGAAGTAGCAATGGATGTATACCTCAGATGTCTTCTTCTATATTCGCCTGTACTACATCTGCATGGTTGCAACTCATAGATCTGTCAAGGAAGTTGAAGATTCCCCAATCCCCATGCACCATCAGTTTCTGCCATTGCATGCCCCAGCTAATTGAAACACAAGTCCCGATTTAATTTTCCCATGAATAAATAAAAAGTCAAACGGTAGGAGATGTAAAGATGGCGTGATATTAAGGTTAGTAAACAAGAAGTGTCAAAATGGGTCAGACATTTTGTCTTCCAGAAAGGAAGTGTGAAAGTTTCAGCAAAAAACTCATGAGCTGTTTTCTACCAAACTTGCTGAGGCTTCAAAACAAATTCCCAGTATCCTGATTTAGATATTTTATTCAGTTAAAGCATTTTATAATGACTTGCTTGATTATGCGGCATTGTGTTACAACCAACCATAAATATGCTTGCGTTGCTAGTTCTTCTTTGATATATTCAATCATTCCTGGTGGTATTTTGAGATAATTGAAGTATACTAATCCATTTAGCACCAAATGTCACTATAGCATAAACTCATGATTACTTCTTGGAATACACTTGTGAAGAGCAAAAATAGCACATTTACTACCGTCGCGAAGTGTCACAATGAATTTAAGAAAAATATATTTCATCGCATAGACTTTAGACTTTGCTGTATGACGGCCAACTCAAGAGCTATAACCAGAGCATGCTGTCAGGACTGGTCATGTCCCAAGAGATAATCTAGGAGGACAGGGTTGAGGAGGTCTTATTGTTTTTTCCTGACGTTGGCTTCCCGGTCTTTGTGACACGCAAAGCTCAATCAGTCGATGACCCGTGCAGGTTCAGACTCTGGTCTGTTTTAGGTCATTCTCGGGTCATACTTGGGTCATTCTCAGGTCATACTTGGGTCCCTCTTAGCTCAATAGAGAGTCAACCCAGGACCACGGTAAGCTTGCTCGTGGGTCATGCTTAGGTCATTCTTGGTCAGTATCGGGACAGCCCCCGACATGCAGGCGGGAGTGACCAAGTGATGGCTTGGTCATTTGGAAGAGTGCATGCAGCATTTTGGCCAAGGCCCAAATATGTCCACCCCCTTGAATCCTGAACTCTTTGATAGTTCGGCCAATCGATGGAGTTAAAGGCAAAAGAAATCCATCACTGTCCAAGCACAGTGCAAGGGTGAGGCAGGAGCCGCAAGCCATTGTGGAAACACCTCCCTCAGATTCCAGTAATCTGTATCCTTAAGATCACTCACACGACCCCTAACCCCTCTGATTTTATAACCTAAGAATCAAGGTCATGTTTGTAATATGCTCAGAGTTATTTGGGAAAGTTTTCAAGAGTCGTAAAGCATAATTCGGCTGTAGGTTCTCCCTGAAAGTCACTGAGCAGTGGCCAGAATGTCAAATTGCATTAGCAGGCCTTGCAATTTATTGGGCTGGAGTCTTCCAGGCTTATGGATTCTGATATCTTGCTCATTTTCTGAACAGCCACTGGCTTCCTCGTAAATTCACATTTTATTGGCCTGCATGGAGTGAAATTTTTAAGGAGAATTATCATTGGATTAAGAAAGTTTAATAAATTAAAGTTTGAAAGTAATCCAGGTGAGATTTAAACTGCAGCCTCACACGTCAGCTGGGAATGAGCGCGAATGCTCCTGGGGGTTTGGAACGCAAATGGATGCGGTTGGAAGCAAAAGGCGGCGGTGACCATTTATCAAGTTTCTGGGTTGTTTTCTACAACATGGGAGAGAGAGCGGAGTGGAAAAGTGGAGTTCTCTGTGCGTTCTCCGGGAGCAGTGAATGTCACAAAGTAATGAAGTGATGTTGCGGGGAGGCAACTGCGAGGACCTACAAGAAGCAATCAGGCCTGACTGCCACGAACTAGCAGGAGCCATCTCCTTGACACTTACCATTGATGCACTTTGATTAGCTTAAACCAACCACCATTTGCCAAGCTTAAAATCTCACTCACTGCTCACGCTTAATCATGCAATTTTGGTGGAGACTTACCGCAAAGTAACTTTCCATATAACGAGCTGGATGCTAATATATACAGTTGGAATCCTCTCCGGCAAATGAGATCCCTTCGCTTGCTTGTTGTATCAGCCGCAGTCACATTTGGTCCAGTCCTTTGCCGCAGCTGTGACAGGGCAAATCTCAAAGCTCGTGAATTTGATAACTGGGGAATAGTATTTGTAAACAGCTCTGTCTGAAGAAATGATGCTCTATCGATTGAGCCATTTTACACAAGAAACTATGAGTATGGAGATAAAGCTCATTAATTTCACATCAGAAAAGGATGACCTGGCAAAATCCCTAAATTTGCTAGTTGATCCACTCAATGCCTTTTAAAGGACATAGAAATAACCTGTAAATTCTCTTCCATTTCCAACTGACGTGGCATGCTGTGTGCTCTGAAACTTCGGCGTATTTCCATTGGCTTCTTTGTATTTCATTTGATTTATTCTGGGACTAATTCAATTGGCTCATCCAAGTGAATAATGAAGAAGTGATTACATACATTGCTGCAGTCCTTTTGATCATTCGTTCTGTAGCCAAAAGCGAGGGATTCCAAATCACGAACAGAAGAAGAGAACTTGCCGACAAGTAGGGTTGAACCGGTGTGAACCACACTTGAAAGTATTTTTCACATCACTTGCTTGCATTGATCTACATATCCAGATAAAAGTCTGAGGGAGACAGCTTCTCCTTTGTGCTTCTAATGAACTTGATGCTGTCAGTAATAAAGACCCTGTATGTGTCAAAAGAAGGTCTAGCCCTCTTTTCACTCTGGAGATCCCAGGGCCCCACACTTGGCCTAGCAACGATCTGATTACATGTTTCACAGGATACACAATCTCTGCAAAGCTCATGGATTGCATGATTCAAGGCAAGGGCTGGAGATGGATGCAGATTTGTCACACTGAGACAGAAACTGAGACAGCAACGGAGACTAGAAATAGAGACTGTAATAGAGGCTGCGTTGCAACTGAGACTGAAACTGAGACTGAAACTTAAAGCAAGCTCTACAGCCTCTACTATCAGCTATGTGAACCAGGCAAGAGCCACCAAGTAGCAAGAAGATTCCTCTGTGACCTGCTCTTTGACATCTCAAAATCAGAGCTTAGATTTCAAGGACTTCAGTTGAATCCATTTAGGAGATTGTTAGTCATTCAGCTTCTGGTATGTAGTGAAATACAATCAATGGATCTTCACTGGGGCATGCTATGTATTGTTGCACGAAATTGAAACAGATTGCAGAGCACCTCATGTGGAAATCACCTTCAAAGCTATTTGGCTTTCACAAACAGTTCCAGGCTTATTCCCATCTTTTTGTTCTCTACTCTAATTTGTACAGCTTAAATGTCTCTCCTTCTGTTGAACAGTCCTTTATTGGTTGTTTTTGCCTCCATTGTCAAGGCTTTGGTTAACCGCAAAGTATCAAGAGAAGCGGAGAGGAGAGGAACTTGTGAATTATTCAATGAGCTGAGGCGTAGGAGTCCGGCTTGCAACTGGGCGTAATGGAAGCCTCATCGGCCATCATGGTCAGACTGGCTTTTGCTCCCAAGCCAACAAAGGGTCGGCAGACAGGAGGATTTCCTGCAGCACATGGTGGCCTACTACTGGAGCATCCCATCTACTCATGCTTTGTATTCCTGCAGCATCAGCTACACCATTTGGTTCACTGTCTCCTTGCCTCCCACAATAGCCCTAGCTGCCCAAATTTATTAATACCCCTAAATTGGGCTGTAATATCTACATGGCCAGGGGGACACGGAAGAGCCGGGCAGGTCCAACGAGGATTGCTAATGCATGTACAGTGACCTTTAAGTATGTAAGGCATGGTCATTAGTCATAAGAAACACATCCATCCACACTGAGTGCCTATAAACCCCCTTTCGCTGTAAAATATGCATGCGAGCTTAGTCCGGGGAAACAAATGATGGGCGGTCACCCATGGTCATCTTGTATAAAGGACACAAGTGGAGGGGTAGGACAGTGAGAGAGAGTGGCCCCATTACCCTCTGCCCCCGTCACTCCAATATTCGTTTCTCTTTGAAGGTTGCATCGGAGTGGACCTCACAGCCACTTCAATCAGGCACCCGAAACCCCAGCAGCTCCAGAGATGGCCCCCAATGAACCCTGTGCATTGGCGGGGTCAGCAGTTGCAGATTTTCTCTCACCTAGGACCTTGCCATGCAGCCCTGCTGGTCCTGTAATGCTGTGTGGAACACTCCAATCCAAGTGTGGTTTGATGAGGCAGACTTTCCTGAAAGTATCCATCAGAGAGAGAGGTTGAGAGAGCTGTGGTATGGATGGCCTGGGAGACCAAGCGTGGCTCCTTCTTTCCTTCCACCTCATTGCTCCTCTGACATTTCTGTCGATACTTACCGTCTATGATATCCGAGTTAGCATCGACATCTGCAACCGACGGTCCCGACACACATGATACTTTAATGTGGCTTTCGCAATTGTGCCTGTCCAGTTCTGCATGACTTGTGCCTGTCTCATGGACATTTTGTGATGGCCAGCCACATACAATAGGAACCCGCCTCTGTCAATACCGAAATACAATATCATGGGAAAATTGATATCCCAATGGAGGATTTCTCCTTGCGGGAATCATCCATTGGCATGGTGGTACAAATTGTATCTTGTCTCAATGCAACGACCACAATGCACTCATTCACGTTTTGTTGTCAACACAATACATATTGTAGACTTTAACCTTACAACAGCAGGAAGTTTTGTTAGTGTCAGGTTCCTTTTGTTACAAAAGCAGAAAATCTGGAAACGGAATAATTATTGACCTGCAGATGAAGAATATTCTTGACCTGGAGAATACTTACAGCGAAAGGCCTGGAGCATTCATAAATTGTTTGTGCCAGTCTGTACTGGTATGCCATACCTTCCAGAGTTTTGAGTTTCTCATTATTGTCTGCCTTGACTCTTAACTTTACACTTATACTCTTATAGGCTACCCAAGTTAAGAAATTATACTCATACGCTCAGTCAAACAAAATATATTAAAACAGGTAAAATAAAACCCTCATCTGACTGATGATTTGAGTTTTCATTTTTAAAATGTCAATACCCTATTGTGAATCAGATAACAAACATAGCATTATAGCATTATATCCAAATTAAATTATAATCGTTGCCAAAAACCTTTATGGTTTACTTTTCTGGAGCTGGATGATTATGTTTACCTGGTATATACATTATATGAACAAAAATCATCATCAATTGAATGAAAAGATCTGGATATGTTATGGCCCAACCCAAGAATTTATTAAAAATTGAATACAATGTACTGTGCTTCGTGTATTTCTGAAAAACCATTTAATACACAATGATAAGAATTGAATTAGTCCACTGTAGGTTAAAGTATGCTTGATTAGGTCATTTATTTCTAACATCAATGCCATGGACATTCTGTGAATTCAGTTTACTTCGAGGGCTCATTTTCACCATCATCCTTAGAATATGGGTTTTAAACTCAGTGGGTCACATACAGTGTGTATATATGAAAAATACTGAGCAGAGACCAATACTTGGTTGTTATTATTCATTGTATTGTACATTTTCTGTCAATGTCATGCAATTGTTTAGGGATTTGTTTCTAATATATAATTTTATGCATATAATATATAGCCTTTCATCGAAACCGAAATAAACCCTATCTTTTCTAAATTATTATGTCCTATCTTAGTATTTTACATTATAAGCTGTCAAATAACATCAGGCATGCATGTTCTTGATCCTTCTGTTTTTAACTTTTCAGAGCCAGGGGCTCCCATGAGATGTCCATTCCAAGATGCTTACCACTTCACCTACAACAATAACACCGGTGGCTGGTGTCGGAACCCTACGTCTTATGTCAAGTCCTGTGCCAGCGATGCCCGCCTTATATTCCATCTCAAACATTGTCCCGATGCTGCTTATACTTATGAGATAGGTGAGTACACATAATATAATGTTTTATATCTTCAAGTTATCAGATACCAAGAATTGATAGCATGTAAATTCCTTGTCGATATTCTGCATATTGAGCTGAATGTTTGTTCTGACGTATACAAAAAATAAAATAATCTTGAATTGAGACTTTGCATTCTTAACAGTTTTATCATTCCACTTATAGAATGTTTTCAAATCAGATTTTCTTTTTTCAAAAGAAAGTATTTATCTCAAATAAGATTGTCTATTGTCACAGTTGATATCATGTGGCTGTACATCAAAAATATAACTGGCGAATGATTAATAATGACAAAGAAAATGCCCAAATAAGAGAAGCTGCAAGTTGACTGAAAATGAGAATCGCAAACAGTGGCGCTAGTACAAAGAAGCGATGATATGATTGGAAAAGGACCAAAAAGGCTACTTGGTAGAGATATCAAAGCTAAAGGCTCTTGTGTGAGTTTCTCATGAATGTCTCGCTAAACCCTGGAGACACTCAAGTACATGGGACCAGATCAATACTTCTTGAAGTTTAGTATATATTCGCCTTTGTATCAATAGCACATCTCTTTTGAAAATGGATCTGAATGTGCTCAGTTCTGCATGTTATTCTCCGATTTAAAAGAAATTGAACGAATCACATTTTTGCTTGGTGCGGAGCTTTTTTTTGAGCTGATGAACGATTGATTGTGATGAAACATGATACACAGGGGGCTCCATTCAACAAGCAATGGGATTCTCCTAACTTAAGCTATTAACTCGGTGTATTAAATCAATGCATTAACATATAAAAAGATGACGCATGGGTCCTGGTAGACTCCTACATGGATGATACGCTGGTGATACATCGAACGAGTGGCTTAATGAAAGCTTCTAACATAACGTATGTGAATGGAGATACACGCAGACTGGGGAAACAAGATGGCGGATAGCCGGAAGGAAGCCTGATATGCGATGGCACGAGTGTACACTGACATTGACTTATCACCTGTCTGACCCACGTCTCCACCCCTATCTCTGCTTCAGCTTCTTTCAGTGGCGCGCTCTTTTCCTGCCTCTACCCCGCCTTCTTCTCTTTCTTCTCCTTCTCTATCTTCTTCTTCTCTCTTCTTCTTCTTCGGCCTGTGAATGTCTCCTATCCCCACTGGGTTTGTCGCTACACGTGTGATGCAAGGAACTCTTGTGGCTTATGGAAGAGAACTGACAAAAAGCAACATCTATCATTTTGGATTAATACGTCGTATTCCGGTATGCAATCTTAGAAAAAATTATGGGTTGGCATTTTGCAATGATCAGTCCGTAAATTATCTTTTGACAATGACCTGAACACTGAAGCCTGTATGAGTCTGCTGCAGTTCCTTTTTTATAATTCACAAATATATCAAACAGACCTGGCTACATACCACCTCCTTGACTATGCCTTTCATCTCTCCAAATAACACAGTATCTTTGTACTAACGGTGGCACAGAGATTAGGTCCTATGTATTTCCGGTGTTAAATGGTCCCCACCGGAAGCCACCATAGTCTGTCCCCCATGGTGACGGAAATCAACAAAAGCCTTGGCCAGGACTCTTTTCTGGCTTCACATCTATGGCCTTTCGTTAACAATGCAGCCACAAACAGTACCACTGTGTCCTGTGTGTCACCTGAAATTAGTGCACTAAACTGGTTCATTTGGAAAAAGCAAGAAAAGAGTTACTCTGACACAACACTTTACCATTGACTCATGCCGGTCGTTTCCCATGCACCCGTTGACAAACAGATATATTGATATAGTTCCCGGAGTATGTTGTTTAAAAAAACCAGGCGTGGTCTCTACATTGAGACTAGTCTTGAAATCCCAGTCGTGGCCTCGTGTCACCTGATTTATGAGTTATTTAGAAATATGCATCAGCAAAATATGCCCCCACCTCTCGGTTCTCCCAGGGTGGGTCCATGGAAATAATAAGACAAGAAATATGACAGAAGACAAAGATATCTTTATCATCAGACTGTCAATTTTCTTTAGGTGATGAAACTATAAAGGTTGAAGTGAGACGTAGGCTGTCTGCCAAATTACTGGATACTAGTTGCACAGCCAGGAGGGAAAATAGTAAGGGATGAAAAAGGTGGAGCGGTAATTAGGAATTGATCGACCAAGGTCACAGCGAAGCCTTTCCAAGTACCTTCGACATTGCAATCACATTCTTGGCAGCCAAGACAGGTGCTAACCTCTTCTTTTTCATACTTTCTCTCCTTTTTTTTGACTAGCAGAACTTTCTTATCTAGTCGCAAAAATGAGTTCATAAAATTCACCAAGTGTAGTAAAGCTATTCATCACATCAGGAGAAATGCTGAAGAAAATATAAGCACAGAGAAGGTGACATTGGTTTGAGTGACCTTGGTAAGAAATGAAATCCCTGCGGATTAACTAGTGAAGGAGGCACTCTCAGCTTAAAGAACCTTGGTTTTATTTTTCTTCCTCTTTCCATCAAGCCCATTTGTGGGGCAATCCCTCAGGAGAGGGGCTCTTGTCAAGACAAAAGTGTGTATAAAAAAACCTGCTTTACTTATGTGCTAAGTTTAGGGAGTGTGTTCCCCAGGCTGCCATCTTGTAAATCTTGCATTTGGTTCACCAGTGGTTCACCAGTGGCCAATTAGTCTCAGTTGTGGTGCTGTCTTTTCATATTAGTCGGCCCTCCACAAAGATGAAGAGAGCAGTTGTAAGTTATCGCATACATCAACAATTAGATTGAGATCATAAAGCGCCACTGGATGGGGTGAAGCGCAGCTGGCAAGCTGTGACAAGGCTTGAACCGCACAGCTTTCAAAATAGCAAGGGACTCATTGCAAACTGAGTTTTTGATAAAGCGCTTATTCTGAGTAAGGTTATGGCGGCACTGGTATTTTTCCTTTTTCTTAATCTTGCGGTATGTTCTTTACGATCTTGCTGGTAACGAGATGTGAATGGATTGGAATTGTGCCAACGCTATGATTACAGGATTAATATGTTTTTGTGATTGTGATACAAGACGTATGTAAGCGGTATACATTGGCAGGCGGAGTGTCATTAGAGCGACACAAGGCCAAGATATTGGAGCAGATGCAAGGATTCGCGGAGGAATAGATCAGGATTGACTGCGCTGGCAGGAAGAGCGTGACTTAGCCGCATAAACAAGGAGATCTCATCAGAAGGTCACGTGTCAGGAGCTGACAAAAGCAAAGAGCCAGTGGATGAAACAGGAGCTCTGATTATGACAATCCCCTGCAGAGGAGGGATCACTGGCCATGGGCCGTTGTTTATGAGTATAAATCAAAAGTCGGCAAGACAATCCAGCCACTTATGACAGCGCATGCCGCGATATGTCAAGGATTGATAAATCTGTCAAAAGTGACGGACATAGCAATTGCACAAGTACTAATGTCCTCCAGTGCAATTCTGCCAGGCAGTTCATCAGTTTGTGGTCTCTTTGATTCCAGGCAAGGCTGTCTTTATACTTGCTCATTTGAGACAGGCCGGGTGAGAGGGTCGAAAAAGCCAGCCAGCAAAGGAGTCAGAAATGCAATTAGTGTAATGATGGAGATAGCAATAATGACCTGCGCTGAGGCTTCCTCCCTCTGTGACTCTGTCCTCTTGTATTTCTTGAGCTCTTGGCTGACTAAATGCCGGCTTGCCTCACCAACCTCTAATCAGATGCCAAGACTGGACCTGATAGCTAAGTAGAGAATGACTCATGACCTTTCTGTCTTTCTAAGCAGCCCACTAAACCTTAAATGAGACAAAAAGAGCAGAGTATGCACATTAGATCGCAAATGGCAAATGCTGAAGCTACCACTTCATCCCGAAGATTGCGGCAAGGAATACCTGACTCCAGGCTGAATCACTTTTAAAGTTTGCCTCCATGCTGCAGAGAGCCTTTTGCGTCTTGCCATGCAACCCAAATGGCTTTAATGGCCACTAAAATCTACAGGCGTGACATTTCTCGCAGGTTTCGTGATCTAGCTAAATCTCACGAGATTACCAACGAGTCTCAGAAGGATTTTGGTTAGCGCATGCGCATTATCCTTGTCACAGTTGCACCCCAACAATGGGCTGAAATGAATCGCAGGGTCTTCCCCGCTGAATTCCTGATGCTTCCCCAGATCTTAGATTACATGTCCACTTGGAATTTGTTGTCCGTCTCAAGTTAAGGTCGCGCTTCCCTCTAAGTCAGATTTATGGCAAAATCTGCACTTCACAGAGACCTTGGCTAAAGCCTCTTGTTTAAGGACCGTGCCAACAGAACCTTTCGCTTTGCTTATCTCTTCCCTTGCTCATTATTAATTAAAGCGATTGAAATCAGTTTCTATTGTTGCACGAATTGTGCAAAGAGCATTCCCATTCAATTAGGTGATTTTTATCCCATGACATGCACTCAAATTAGCTGTGGCCAAAAATGTAGAAATACCAAGGCTCAGGCAGAAAGATCTAAGGTGGGGTGACGATTGTCCTTTGGTTGCACTTTTATTCTGTTACTAACTGCTGGCGTTAGCAGCACCACAAATCGTGTGATTGGCGTCAAGACTGAGGAGACCTGTCCACAACATCTGTGCTGCCCGCCTCGATTCCCGCCAAAGGCTGTGTGGCATGAGTGTGTGGCAGTGAGTGTGTGGCAGTGTGCATGGGACTGGACCTTGTGATTGGCCTCCATAAGAGAACACCAAAGCTGTCTCAGCACTGAGCTGTTTCTGTCTGAACATACTACACATAGAACTGTCTGAGTGCCAAAATGTCCTGTCTGTTTACTGCAGAAGCAGTCCTGGTGGCGTCACAAAGTTCCACATTGTGACACGTCAGTGAGTACGTAGTGTGAAATACGACCTTCTGTGGAATGTGCCAGGATATACCCTAGCTCTCTCCACCTCCCTGACTGCTGAAGCTAATGAAGAGCCAGGGGGTAGAAATGCAGGGCCCTTGGCCAGCAGACAAACAGAATGAAAGCAAGAAGAGTAAGGGAAGAGAGGGAGAGAAGTAGTCACATGAACCAGTCCGTGTGTCTTTTTCAAGAGGTCATCCAATCAGTCGAAGACTCAACGAGCCCATAGCAGCTCACTCATGCCCCCTTCATCTGCCACCCTCCCACAGCCCAACCCTCCCCCACCCTCACTCTCCCCTAATCAAACACTAGACCGTCTCCCATTTGCAACATCCCATGATTAGATACATCCAGAATTTGATGAAATGTTTCTAAAAACAACATCTTCATTTAACGAAAGCCACCAGAAATCACAACTCCCTCCCTCATCCATCGCGAAACCCGGCCCAACTGCAGCCGGAATCATCTTGTTGAATCACACTTGGTCTGTCCTATCTGCCGAATCTCTCTGGTCCATGCAGAATATCCTTGTTGTGGAATGTAAAGCTTTAACACAATGTGAGGAAAACATGTAAACCGAGTAATATCTTCTTAGTTTCTTCATGATGCTTTGCGGAGCCTGCATTGTTTCTTTTGTAGAATCTTATGTTGCTTTTAAGGAATTCAACTGCTTAAGCCTTGGCTTAATATGACAAAACCTGTTTTATATTCTAGATATATTTTGTGCGTAATGGAGCCTCCAAACATTTGTAAGAGGAGACTATGGCAACCGAACTTGCAGAAAAGTTACATTTCTGCAATGAATGAAAAAAGTTCCCCATTTTATTTGGTTCAGTATGAAATCAGATACGATATGTAAAAAAGAAGAAGTACAACATTTGAGGAAAAAACAACATCACAATGAAAGTGACATATGAGTATAGATCGGGGTGCTTTCCCCTTACGCGAATGTGGTCTTATGTTACGCACAAGTCATGAAATTTAGACCTGATGTGTCAAATGCCTCAAGCAGTCGTGCTGTAATTTCTGCTTTAATGGAGTTGAGCGGACAGACTACAAAAGCGACATAATTGTTTTTGATTGATACAGACATTTCCATGCTTTGTCAGTTTATATTGCATTCGTAAATGGGCGGCTCCCAGACGACCGATCAGCCATTTTTCATTCGCTGTTCATTCGCCTGATTACTGCATGGACACACAAGCATTGACACACCGGTATTGACACACAAGCATTGACACAGCAGCCATTGCAGATCCATTACTGCACAACTCATTGACACAGAAACTAATGCAATGTGCCCAAGCAATGATGCCATTAGCCAGCCAGCCTCTGCAAGTCCAAATAGAATCTCATAGAATACTTGTTTATTGAGTTCGGTTATGTAACATGTACTGCACAGACGCAATAGGATTTCTGCATTATGATTGAACACTTTTCTTTGGTGCAAGATACTCAAATTTAATCTGCTTATATTTATCTCGTTAGCTTTGTATGCAAAAGTAAATTTCTTATCCATTTATGTGGCTATGCCAGATATTGAAAAATGATGACGCTGCAAAAATAAGACATTAAATTCACTGAAGCTGTTGTTGAAATTTTCACATAACTATTTAGTCATTGTATAGAATATAGTGCGTACTGCTCAAGTTAATGTGTTGCCTTTGTAGTTTGTACAATTGAGAGATGATGATGCGGAAGTAGATATTAGAGCCTTGCGCAGGACCGATTTTTCCGTCCCGCCTCGTCCCGTCCCACAAAATTCAGTCCTGCTCCCATCCCGCCCCGCAGCTCTTATCTTTGTGGTGCCCGCATCCCGTCCCACACTCTCCATTACCTATCTGTCCCATCCTGCCCCGCTCCCGCAGATATATTTTCCCAGTCCGGCCTCTCACATCTCACTCTCAATTTTTATTTTAGCAGAAACTTGCTGTTTCAATCTTTGTTTTTTCACAGTTCCATGCTTTTTTCTAACATTGCCATCCAAAAATGATCAAATAACACATTGTGCCTGTCATGCAAGTATTGAATTGAGTGTTGTTTTTTTTTGCTTCAGATTTGGAGTTGGTGTGCCTGGCGTCATGGTCAGATGGCTCTGAAACTTACATGTTTGGCAAATTCAATGGTCCAGGGTTCACAGGCAAGGACAACATGTACAGGTGTTTTGTAAGTATTATGTAACTATTGTGTATATGCATTGATACAAATAACTGTACTGTATACATATGGATAATGTTATACACACCTCAGGGAAGATTTACTGTGATAGAGATGGCAGTGACTTCTTTTATTCTCTGAAATGACTGTGGTCTCTGATTGCCTCTTTGCTACATTCTATTCCTTTCATCTCACCTCCCAGTCATATCACTGCCTCATGTCACCCTGTGGGGAGTTATTTTCCAACCTCAAAGCAATTTATTTTGATATTTGTTCAAACAACAGAGTGATATATACTGTTATGATACAGAAATATCTTCAAAAGACAAAAGGATTTTGATTGAGCCTAAAGGAATGCAAGCCACTCCCAAGTTTCATTGATTCTTCAGATGTACCTGACAAGATTAATTTTGAATGAGATTTTGTTCACCAACTGCAGTGAAGCAATTCTCATTGGGATTATCCCCTTACCCGAGGACATGCGAGGCTAAGTAAAAAGATAGTGCAAGTGTCGTGTACATTTATGTTTATCCCACACCTAACAATATCAATTTACCCATCATTGGATTTTTGTCGTGACTATGTTTAACAGGAAGAATCCCATATTGTCCGTAATCATATTACCTTTTATAATGTATATTGAACATTTAATTACGTAAATTGAGGTAGAAGTCATATGGGCATATGCGGAGGAATCATTTCGTCTGTGGTTTATATATCTTGACTTGTCTCAAATGTAGGTCTCTTTGAAAAGCCCCTGGGTTAGTGAAGGAGTGTGATGTCAACACGACGGTGATTAGCTCTCAGTGAGGCAAGGTAACTACTTGGAGAATAGTTTAATTCTATTTTCTCAGAAGACAAGGAAGGCAGGGGAGCTAATCAAGATGGATAGTCCCTCACAAAGACACAGGAATGAAGGAGAAAGCTGTGGGATTTATTGTACATGAAATAACTGTAATTTAAATCAAGCATGGACATTTGGTGAACATTAACTAATATCTGTAATTTAAAAGTGGCCTTGCGGTGTGTTTGATGCTGCCCTCCTGTGATGTGTTTATACTTGAACATTGTAATTTGCCATAAATCTGCTGTTACATGACCATGCATGTGCTAGTAGCCTCCCACAGACCTGTGTTTTGTATTATGAATAAGGAGGGGCCACCAAAGGGGACTGCCATGCGTCCCCACATAATAGCCACTTAAGGTTAGTCTTTGTTATGGACAGGCTGATACATCTCCGTTTATGATGGTATTACGGTGATAATGATGACGAAAGGGGATAATTCGTTAGACTTGCTTGCTTTATCTTCGCCCGAGATGATGGAAGCCGCCCAGTCACATAATGCACTCTCATCCCTCTGTTTTTGACTCGGGTCAGCTCCACATTTATCCCCCAACCTTGAGCACAATGCCTGCATACTTCCTTAGTAGCCTTTCAGAATCCTGTAGATCAGACCAAACTTAAATGCAAGGACGCCTAATCCACTCTCTATCTGTATAGAAGTAGGTCCATAAATCGCTGCTTAAGTCAAACTCTCTCACACTGACCCGTCTCCTGGCAATACTAGCACAAGGAGAGCTAAACATTTCTATTGATAATTGTTAAGACCGCAGAAACACATTGCAATGGCTTACATCTATATACAGTTGTGCTAATCCAATTTAATCCATCCTTTAAATTTAGCTTAGTTATCACATATCTATTTTCACAGGAGTACAATTTCAGTAAATAATATTTGTAAAAACAAATGGTGTGCCAAAACAAAAAATGATTTAAAAATAAAAAACAATAATAAAATTGGTAAAATTACAATCCTCGATATCATTTACACTTTAAAAGTTTCCGGTTTCTTTAATACTTTCACGAAATACACTAACCATCTCTGAAATTACATGCACACTGTGTAATCCTTCCATCCAAAGCCATGTTTATGTTTTAAGACAGTATGATTTCAATGAGAATGTTGCATATCATATATGTTGTGCTACACATGCATGATTATAGTTTCAAAAACACGTTAACCTGCAGGGCATTTAAATTTATTTACCTCATTTGGACTTCAAACATTATCAAAACTACAGTAACCCAAGACTTTTAATGGGATCAAGTTGAAATTATATCCAATAAAAATTTAGTGGAATGATTCGCTAAGTTTGGGAAATGCAGAAGTTCCGTCATCAAAATTTAACATGAGGCTCATGTAACTCTTGAAGTGAACTGATATAATTAATTAGTCTGAGTCAAGTGAACTTCTGATTGAAATAGCATCGGGTTATGTCTAAATGAAATCCCACACAGCATGCTAAATGACAAGGGATATCATAATGACATGTCCATAAATTTAATTGCTTTTTAACCTTCCCGTTCTCCTCGGTCTGCATAACTCTTTCACTTCATTCTCCATGCAAGCCTGTCCTGCCATAATTTGGGAATGGTTCAAATGTGGAGCAGCAAGGTGATAGAGCTCCGATGTCTTGAGCTTATAAATAGCAAATTGAAAGTCATTGGGGCCAAGGGCCTGTTTGATTGTGTTTGGGTAACAGCAGCCAGGTTGACTGGGCCCTCCGCTTCCTTCCTACAAATCGCATTAGTCCACTGGTCAAGTCGCTGTCCGCCTCTCGTTTATCAAATGTTGCTTTCGCCTGACCAGGGATTAAGTGGCTACGTGCTCAACTGGCCTTGTTTTACAACCTGGCAAACAATCGAATAGAGGCTGCATTTTCATCATGTTTCTATCTGCTTCTAATCTATAGTCAGGCAATCGTAATATTAGCCAGACACACATGTATCTGTGGGCTATTTGAAAATTAATGTGTCATCAGCATACAATCTATATTCTCTGAGCTGGATGTACTCCATCATTGTTGATATTGATGTTGAAATGATTGCTCTTCACTTATAGTTCCATATGGATGCTGCCTGGGTCTCTCAAGCAGAATTTTGTAATATTTGAAGGGTCTCATCTTAAGCAATTGCTCTCTGCAGAGGACTGAAATGGTGATATTGTAGCAGAGTAATGGGATGTTCATTTTCTGGTTGCAGATGTATCAGATTCTGGGCACAGTTGTTTACTTGGCGATGTCTGGGACGCCACTTGCCGGGCTGCGCTCTCCGAGAGAGATGGTCCTTTTGTCATGGAATTCACAAAGGGAGTCGGCCAGCTCTGCTTTCTCCTACCAGAGACACACGGATAAGTGAATTAGGAGTAGCAGGCACGGGCCACGTATTTCCTATCCACCAAACTGCACCTTATTAGCAGAGGGTCATTGGGCAATCACATAACAATTAAATAGCAGCCGAATGGAAGGGGCCCTGCCAAAGGCTACCTTTGAGGCCCTCCATGAGGCCAGCGAGAGTGGGACAGGTCAGAGCGAGCCACACTCCCCCACACCATTATGACAGAAAGGCAGGCCCAGTGAACTTGTACTAATCGACCTGATTATTCTCTGCCAGCTGCAGCAGCTCCTGCTGGTTCATTGCTGGGCCTAGTAATAGTTAGATTAGCTCCAGACACCAGTCCACTCAGCGTCAGGCATGCAGTGATGTCCACAGCTTTGAAAGGAATTGCACAAGACCTTCTGTCTCTCTCCTCCCGGACCTTCTTCCACTAACCCAATAACGTCAAATCGCTCCTCCCTTAATTCCAACCTGGTCCCTCTTATATGGCTTTGCAGCAACTTCTTCCTGATAATTCATGTAGTTACTGCACCTTGGCCCTTCCTTTGAAGACCACTGACAGACAACCAAAAGCTTCTTGTGTGGGTTTCCATCGGGTTGCCATTAATGCGCTGTAGCCTTCTGACGAATGCTAAAGATGATTCCCGCCTTCTGCCGTTGCATTGAAATGCAATGCTTTATCCAATTCCATTTCGTAATCTTGGTCATCAATCTGGTAAAAGTCTCCCTATAGCTAGAAAATTAGACTCCTTTTCGAAGAAATATTATAAGCTATTTGCTTACTCTGTTGCTTTATATATTTTTTTCATGGAAAACCAATCAGTTGTAACTGCATCATCTGCTTATGGGCCATTCTCAAATTTCGGGACAAAATGCCCTGGAAAATGTGGTAACGGAGGGGACTTTTGATGCAAAAAACCTGCATTTTGAGCAATTTAAAAATAGAAAAAAAATAGAAAAAATATGTAAGTCTTATTTTCAGGAGTACTTCATCTCAGATCAATCGTATTTTTTAATCAAATATCGATTTTTTGTGGTAACGGAGTGGACAGAAATGGTAACGGAGTGGACAGGAACGGTTTGGTTTTCTCTTAATAGTGGTTCCTATTTGGGAGATAAAAATTTTTGATTGCATTCCATTGAATCCTGTCACCCTCAGCAATATATACTTAAAATTTCTTTGAAAAGGTATCACTGGCAAGCGGGAATTGGAGGTAACGGAGGGGACATTTCAGTGGGACCAAAAAATGTTCCAATGAAAATTATGCCTTAACTTGTTGAATACCTGTTTAATAAAAATCTCCAAAGCTGTGGTAGTTTGGCGCATGTGCATCTTACGACATTGAGTGGAAATTGCTCATTAAAAACAATTGCGAGCCGAGCTATGCCTGGTAACGGAGGGGACAAAAAAATTAACATAAACTAGTGACACGTCTTTAACATCAATTAATTCAATGAAATGAAACAAGAAAAAAGTTAAATATGATGTATATATTAATTCAAGTCAATATTCTCATGAATCGTGCATAGAAACTTTGGAAATGATGGTACTTTAGGAGGAAAATTAACACTTGATTTTGTCATGTCAGGTCCAGTGACAGGGAAAACCCACTGATTTGGCACGGATTACTGGACACAATGCACCAAAAAAGGTCTAATAAATGACTTTTTGTTCCAAATGCAGTGGTTCTAAATAGAAATATGAATAACAGATGTGGAGTGACGCTTCAGATATCAATTGCATTCAAATTAATGTCAGGGAACTGCAGTGACGCAAATTGTCCCGAAATTTGAGAATGACCCTTATGAGCACCACATGATATATGTTATTTCTGATTTGTTTGCAGATGTTTTTGGATGGCCTCAGCCCAAGTGTCAGTTTCAGCTTGGGTGTCCCGGTATACATGGAGAGACCTTTCCGGCCGCTACTTGTACATGTCCAATGCAGAGGGGGGAGTGGTCTCTGTCCGCTACAAGTATCGGGATGAACACTCGGACGTAAGGACGACCTTCCGCTGCTTGCATATGTTGCAGGACGACCAAGCAGGAGAGAAGGAATTCATTGCTATGAGCTTCACTTCAGATGAATGGTAAAAATAATGGCAGATTCTGACATATAAGTAGATGTAATTTTGAAACAAAAGATGTCTTATGTCTAGCATACATGAATGTGCTATTTATGCCACACACAGATTTTGAACTGCTTTATTCAAGCCAAGTTGATGTAATTTTCTTGTTCTACAACTGGCATTCTGCTTCAGTGTTTGCTTACTTCTTTCAATTCTTATTCTACCAGTTACTTTAACTCTGCTGTAGAACTTAATCAAACGTAATAACATAATCTAAATTTGAAACGAAATAGACCTTTTTACCCACATGACTTTGAAAGCTTGTGTATCAAATCTTCTGTATTGAGCTAATGCGGTTTAATCAAGCCGTGGCCCTGTTGTCCTGATCTTATTTATCTTGAGTCTTCTTTAATTAATCTCGGAAGCTTATCATGCACAAAAGGCATCGCTTTCTATTCTTGGATTTCAAGACGTTCTATCTCACTTCCCTCTTGCCATCCCTCACCCGCCATTAGACAAACGCTTTTCCAGATTGAGAGATTAGAACTTGTGCATTTTTACATACAACATAAAAGACAATGAAATTTCCTTCAAATAGCCTTTTTCACCAGCAGCACTGATGGATTGCCCTGTCGACCCACCAAAGCATGACTCTCTTCCCTGGAACTGTAATGTTCCATCAACGTTCTATTCTTCTTGGTTATTAAACTTTTTGGTTCGAAGTCGTAAAGAATCCAACTTCGATGGTATCTGTGTTTAGCATTTTCGGGATTAATCCCTTCATTAATTTATCATAACGCCACAGGATTTCAAGAGATTATTCAAAATAAGTGCAAAATGGAAGATCGACAGGAAAACAATGGGCTTTGAATGTTCGAGTCTCCCAGCTGGTGTCGTTAGTATTAATTAAGCACATTTAGGACCATGTGTTACTCCATTCAGCGACTGACTGAGCCTTGGATTTGTTCATTCTGCTTTCTAGTGATATTACTAACACGGTCTAAACAGTGAGTTAGGAAGGAGCCCCCAGGTCTTTTTCAGTCGAATTTCACTATTAGCAATTCATTTGAGCATCCAAACGAGTAGAACGCCCTTGAAAGAACCCATTAAATTGAGTTAAACGTGAAGCGACGCATTTGTCACTCGAGTGTGAGCCAGACTGCTTCAAGATGCCAGGCTGGTTCATTAATTGGCCAGTGGTCCCTGCTTCAGGAGAACCCGAGTATTTGCATGTTCCTTGGAGATTCCTGGGAGAAAGCGAGCCTTCTAACGAGATTTGTCTTTTGCAGTGCCATCCGCTACCAATGCGTCATGTTCATCAAGAGACGAGATGGGGTGACGGAAATCCATCAAGGTATGCATTACAGTCATTTTACTGCCTCCCAGTCTCCTGGTATTCAAAACATGACTGTCAAACGTGTTCAAATAAAGCATTGGCAGGAGACTCTTTTCCTGAATTTGTTTCCAACAAGGAGCAAATTGAGTAATTATGTCAGTCACAGGCACAAAGTGGGGACTGAGGCTGAAGACGTTTTTCTGCTCTGTGAAGAGTTACGAGCCGCTTCTTGGGCAGAGTCTAGCTTTGATTTACTTATTTCGTGGCCTCGCAGTGCTGCAAGAAATGTAGGGTTGTTTGTGAGCTGTCTATATGGCAACCAGTTTGTGGTGAACCGTCAGTTTTGAGCTTCTTGTCTTTTCTGTTTGACAGGCAAATACACCGAGTATGACACGGAGCCCTGCAGCATCAAGGACTTCGACCGTCGCAACTCTAGACATCTACTTTTCCGTAAGTTGTTCGCTCCAGGGAGTCCTTCTAAGGAGCACTTCGTATCACTTCTTTTTTGACAAATTAAGATTTTCAGCCACACTGCTCTCATGCAATGTCGCACCGTTTGTGTTTATGAAGTTTATTTGCAAGAGGCACAATAGCGGCTTAGAGGGCCCCTGAGTGCAAACCCTGCAGCTGGGCCTATGTCACATGAACGACAGGAGACATGGAAACGCCATCAATCTTGATAGGCTTATTGAGAAGCACTGCTGAGAAAACACCATGACGTGACATGCCTTCCCTCATATCAACTTGCCCAACTTGTGAAACTTATTTGCCAGTTCGTTGAAAGCCCTTTGCCCATGAGAGTGCACCGCCTTTGCAGTTCTTGCACATGCATCTGTGAGCTCGAAACCCTCCTACTCGGATCACAGCCTTCCTCTTAAAGTAATCCATCAATATGACCTTATAATAACACCATTCGTGCATTATGAGTTACATATAACGCAAGCCCTGCCAGGCCGTTGTTGTGTTTTATTGATGGTGGAGAATAGGGACCTGTATGTTTTTGCCCTTAGATGTTTTCTGTCAATTGTTTCTTTTTTGACATTTTGTTTTTGTTCTTGCAGCTGCTCCTACCCCTGTGACATCCTGTCCCTTCCAGGGTTGCACAGACTTCTGGACGGTCATCCAGGATGTGAGGGCTACATACAAAGTGGCTGCAACGGCACATCCAGTATGGAGATTGTTGACCCTTGTTCTTCCCAACCAAGTAAGTTCAGGGCAAATATACCCACTTTAACCGTAGTGGCACTTAAATAGGATGCAAATGCTTGATTAATGCAGTTTGTTTCATAATTGCTGAGGATAGTGTCATGCAGATTTGAACAAAAATGCAGAGATATTTGATTGAGTTTTTTTCATATAGGCCAAGTCATATGGCCATTAATTTTAGCCAAAATACTTATAGTTTGTCACATCAAGCAGAGGACAGACGTTTGGCCAGATATCTCAGCAACCAGAAGTCGTACAGCAGAAATACACCTACCTATGTGTAGCTTAGCTGTGTTGTAATATGAATATCCAATTTTCACAACCTTTTTGTGCCGTTTTTGTCCGATATTTGCAAATTTGTGGATATTGCAGTCCAATTTCGCAAAATTTTGTCATTTGTAATGCTGTCAATCTGACACACAATGGGGCTGTGACGTCACAAAAGTGCACTGTAGTGTCACCCCAGACTTAGTTCTTGTCAATTAGGTATTTTCTGCACCTCCTATCTCATTGTGTTGATTTTTATGGACTCAACAAACAATGCTAAATTTCTGTCCCAATGCTTGACGTGACAAACTGTAAAATGTAATATTATAGTACACTGCAAAACTTAAAAAGCTTCAATATTCAATGTTTGATCCAGCATTTACTTTATTTGAAGCTTCTACAAACTGTCATGCAGAACATCACTGGTTTGATTTATAACACACTGTCATGGAATTGTTAATTTTTTGAAAATGCTTGAGATTATACTGTGTGTTAGAAGCTTTCAAAGTATACTTATTTGAAGACACCTCTTTTTGTTTCATCAATACATTGTCATTTATTAATTGACAACATTCAGTATAATCTCTTTTTTCATGACAGGACAAATTATTAAAACAGCCTTAAATAAAGATTGTAAAATTTGATAAACTAGAATGCCCGCTTAAATCTAATCTTCAAAAAGTAGAAATACATTCTGTGCATCCAAGGGAATCTCAAGCATCTAGAAAAACATTGCAATGCAACTAAACCTAAATAACATACATCCCATTATTTTCCAAGCCTTGAAAGTTACCTTAATAAGCAGGAAGTATTTCAAAAAAGGACACTTAGTATCATTATTTTTTAGTATGATTTAGAACTGCATATGATAGCAAGAAAACTATAAGTGATAATGCGCCTGATTAAACTGCCGCAAAACCAATAGGCTTAAACAGCAAACTACATCACTTCTGGCAAAATTATTTTCATGTCTGTCTGCTATACTTTTTCCCATGTGTCTATTTCAATCTTGAAAAATGGCAAGACATGTGTAATGAACACAGCATTGCAAATTGTAGCTTATACATTGTAGCTCAGAACCATGCAATGTAGAAAATTGTGAAACCACCGATTGAATAACTCATTTTGGCAGTTCGGTTTGTTTATGCTCCTTTCCTATGATTGAGTTGTTTACAGATTAAAGCTTAACCAGCTGTGCATGGATCTGACTCACCCATTTATCAACCCCTGGAATAGATTCCATAAAAGCTTTGCACTTCTAAATGTCGATGGTTTACCCTTATCAAGATGGGGAGCTCTCTATTAGCTAGCGGAAGGGGCATTTATCAATAGTTGTTGTGAAAGAGCATGATCAGCCTGACTTAGGTAGTTCAAAAACCCACCAGAATGGAAATTATGTTTTGTAACCTGTGATTTATTGACTCACTTCTATTGAACTCCATTGCAAATAGTCAATATTCAGAGTAATTATGGCAACCTTAACACCAGAGGCATTGAACTGCTTGCATGAAATTGTCCAGGGACAATTTTTTTGTAATACTTTTGTGGTGATGACTTGATTTAGAAGACTAAAGCAGGATTGACTTGCCTTAGGCCTTCCTTACTGGGATTCTACACTCTTTGTGTCTGTTTTGAGCTATCCAGCTTAACAGGTGCAGATCTTGCAGAAAAAAATTGCTTAAAAAATGTGCCTCTTAGCCATTTTAGCGCTGCGTACTAAGGAATTGAGACTGAGACAAAAAGGAAGCTCCTTTTTCCGTCTAAATTCATCCGTGCATGGTTTATAACACTCAATATTTCAAGATATATCCAAGTGGCCCTTTCTATACAAACAGTGAATCTCATCATATGCCTGGCTTCTTTCGGCAGATTACTATATTGATGATAAATACGTGTATTTAAAAAAAGGTTTTATCTCAGACCGCAACTTTCTTTTTGTGTTCATTATATGTCTGACTCTACACTACTTTGTATACTTAAAGGTAGCTCATGTCTTTCTGTTGTAGGAGTTCAGTTAGAATGTCTAAAGACTTGGGGAGGCAAGCGCCGTCAGTTTATTGTTGCCTCCAGGCTAGGCCATATCCAAGACACAGCCAATTGCTTTGTGAGTATTCAAATGTATTTCTCGCTTTGATATTAAATTTTGTAATTACCTACATACCTCATGAGAGGTAAAATGCCTAAGTTACGCCATTTGGTAATATGTAAGATAAACCTACATTAGTGAATCACATCATATATCAAAGCCTTCTCTGTCAGATCATCTACTACAATATTTCAAATATCTCAAAATGTTTGCTTTCTTTTTCAGGTAATGAAGATAAGAGATAATATCATGACATTTTCTACAGATAGAAATTGTAATATTGGAACTTCAGATATATTTCGTACAGCTGTGAAGTATTCAATTAATCCAAATGCAGGTAATTGTTATTGTTTGTACTCGAAGAAATGCTTAATCTAATGATTTATTTGAAAATTAAATCCATTCGCACCAATGTCGGTCAATCCTATTATTAAAGGAATAATTCAACAACATATATCAGTGACATGGCCAACAGCAACTTTTTTCAATTTTGATTTTGTTTTCTATTTGCAGAACGCTGCATAATGAAGCAAGAAAAACCAAAATTCCGCCCTGAACCTGACAGTAGACACAACAGTGAAAGAGACACTGGTGCCGATATAAACATAAATAATGACGCTGATGATAGGGAGCGGGAGGAAGAGGGCAGTCTCAATGATGCAGAACAGGAGCAGAAGGATGAGGAGAGGAAGTCCAATCCTTATCGCCATTTAAACAAAGATGCTCCTCAGTCGCAAGTCGCAACTGATACTGCCTCCAAACGCTCCTCCCCTATCTATGTCTGTGATATTATGCTCTTTGTGACATTTGCTGTCTTGCACATGCTCACCCATTCTAGGACTTGTTTATTGTCAGTAGAATTTGTACATTGTACATAACAGAAGATGTCATCCATCCTACAACCTTACTGTGACCAATGTCAGTTTCTTTCGGTTCGAGATGCTATGCAAACATATCACAAGCTCTTTGGTCACATAAACGACAGCCAGGGCAGATTTGGAAACTAATAAAGCTACAGTTCCATCAAGAAGATCCATGCAGTAATGTTGTCACTCGCATAAAGAAATTGAAAGCAACTGATCAAGTATTACCTTCGTCAGACCAACAAGACAGTGCTGACATTAGGTAAATTGATCTGAACGACTGCTTGCCAAACATGGTATCATTTTTCTCGTTTGAAGGAGTTATTGCGCAAACCAGGTCAATGATATCTTTCATCATTAGCCAAGGACTTCTGCTGCCAAATTAGCAACAAGACAAACCTGTGTCATCAAACCATCGCAGAGCATTTATGTCTCGCAAATGAGAGCCATCCATATTTTTGCACTGGAAGGTAGAGTGGAACATCTCATTGTGGCCTCACATCCACATGAAAGCAGCTGATGAATTGCCATATCACTATTCGCAAGAGGCAATGAAACTTATCTGCACTGACAGAATTGCAAAATCTCTTCAACTACAGTTTCACTTCTTTCCTATTTGATGCTGTAATTTGATGACTTAGATATTTTGCTACATCCGCCAGATCAAGGCAGGATGAACTGGGGGAGATTTGATCACTGTGGTTGATTATGTGAAGGCGATGTTAAAGAAGAAGTGAACGAACATATTCCAGATCAAGGATAGAGCAATGGTCATTTGTAAATAATATGATGAACCATCCAATTGTAACCAAAATCTCATAGAATCAGGTTGTCCAGTGCATGATGGACTTCTCTTGGCTAGAAACTAGAATAGATCTTTGCATGAATAACATCAGTGCCCTTGAGCTCTAAATCAACCTGTAAAAGCAACGTGTCCTAACTAGTCAGTAGACTTTAACATCTGTTTAACTTGTGTGTAACAATGATCGACATTGTAATGAAATTATCTGCTAAAATGTGAAATGTCACAAGTCTCTGGTGAAAACGAGTCTGTAATTAAGTAGCCTTAATGTCAATCCTTCCTGATTATATGGTTGAACATTTGTTTGTTACCAGTTGTTTGTCAAGGTAGTTGTATATATGATTGTATCACTGCATTTTGTACAATATATTGTAAAGAATTGTTACATATGGAATTTCTGTAAATAAATGCAAATATAGTTTGATATTGAATTGTAATCGTCACGATAATAAATGTTATTTAATATATAATCTTTCGTCCTTGCTAAATTAATCTGAAACTGGAGATAAAGTTTGATATTTCTAACGTATTGATAATTACTGACTGTCTCCTTGGTGTGACAGAGCCTGGCGTACTCTTTTCAATCATCTTGAATCACTTTGAAATTTAATTCAATATTACAGCAGTAGATCTACATTGGAATCTGATTTCTATCATCATTATGATTATGTGTAATTGCAGTTACTTAATCTTGCAACAATTCAAAATCTCTCTTTTGGGGTTAGCTTGTATTTCAAATGTGAAATATCCTTGGACCTTAGAAAGTATGTTTAAACAACAGCATATCATGTATCTTTCTTGTGATAGCCC